>JAQFVV010000462.1:0-543267 GCA_028023455.1 Epiperipatus broadwayi
AAAATCGTTTTTATCATTTTCTTTCTCCTCATATTTAAATTCTATTGGTTGAGAAGTTTTAAAATTTATTTTCTCTTCCAATAGTTTCTTCCAAATGTTGTTAATCTTCTTTAACTCACACCTTTCATTTATGCTCTTGGGCCTTTTAAAAATCTCTATAGCTTCTCTTAGCAATCTCTGGTCATATTGTTCAATTTTTGCTAAAATATTTGTTTTTTCAAAATTGATATCATGATTTGTTAATTTAATATGAGAATAAATAGCTGATGAATTGGATTTTTCTCTCACTGCCAGAATGTGTTCTTCCTTTCTAATATTTATTCTACGATTAGTCTGTCCTATATATGTATGTGGACAGACCCTACATGGAATTTCATACACACCATGACACTCCAAAGCAATTTTATCTTTAGGAAGAGGAAATATTTCACTAATTTTTTTTTATAAGTAGTAAAAATTGTGTGAATATTATTATTCTTTAAAATGTTACCAATTCTATCAGTTACTCCCTTTAATATATGGCAAAATTGTCTTAATTTTTGATGTATCAAAATCTTTTTCTTTTGATATGTATAAGCCCTATTAATAATTTTGTAATTAAAGCCATTATGAAGAAGCATTTTATTAGTAGCAAAAAGGTCCCGGTGAAAATGGCTATCATCAGAAAGTCTCTTTGTTCTATCCAATAATGTCTTTGCCACTTAAAATAGTTGTGCAGGATGGTGATGAGAGGAAAAATGCAGATATCTCCCAGTGTATGTTGGTTTTTTATATATACCATGGGATAAAGAACCATCTTCCCTTCTTTCAATCAAAACATCTAAAAAAGGTAATTGATTATTATTTTCTATTTCCATGGTAAATTTAATATTGTTGTGAAAGAGTTTAAAAAATTAAAAAAGTCATCAAGAGCATGCTTACCATGAGGCCAAATAACAAAGGTATCATCAACATACCTCAGCCATATAGATGGTTTTTTAACTGCTAAAGTCAAAATTTTATTTTCCAAATCCTCCATAAAAATAGAAGCTAATGCTGGAGAAATTGGTGAACCCATAGCTAGACCTGATGTTTGTTTATACATCTGCCCATCAAAAACAAAAAATGTATTCAATAAGCAGTGTTCAATCAAAACCACAGCAAAATTAGGCAACTGAATATTTTTTAAAACTGAATCGCTTCATTTACAGGTACACTAGTAAAAAGTGAAACAATGTCAAAACTTACCAAAATATCATTCTTAATCAATTTAATATCCCGGATAAGCTCAAGAAAATGATTAGCATATTTAACATATGATGACATCGTTGTTAAATGCGGCTGCAAAAATGAAGTCAAAAAACGAGCTAGTGTCTGTGTAGGTGAACCAACTGCACTTACAATCGGTCTCAATGGAATATCTGGCTTGTGAACTTTTGGTAAACCATATAATTTTGGATAAAAAGAAGATTTTTCCCTCGGAGTAAGCTGTATCTTTGTTTCTAAATCTAGATCAGTAGAATAAATTAAGGCTTTCGTTTTCTTTTCAAGATAAGTCATAGGATCTCTATAAATTTTTTATAAATATTATCATTTAATAAATCATGTATTTTTTTAAAATAATCAGCCTTATTTAAAATTACTGTAGTATTACCCTTATCTGCCGGAAGAATAGTAATAGATTTGTCATTTTTTAAAGCAAACAAAGCTCTTCTTTCATTAATTGATAAATTAGTTTTAGGTGGTTTTGCCTTATTTAAAATATCGTATATTTTTCCCCTCACTATATCTGCATCCCCGCAAGGTATTTTTGATAGACTACTTTCCACTCTGCAAATAATATCCTCAAAAGGTAATTTTGTTGGTGTTATTGCAAAATTAAAATCTTTATTTAAAACTTTTAGTTCAAAGTCTGATAATTTTCTATCAGATAAATTCTTTACAGCGTGAACACTTCCTCGTTCAGACAAAGACAAAGATACCATTTCCTGTTTCTTTGAAAGTAGCTTGTTAAATTTATTCATTTGCCTTCGAAATTTAAAATCACCTTCTTTAGTCACTCTAAAATAAACGATTTTATCACAAATTGACCATAATGTTGGATGAAAAGTATTACTTAATAAAAGGCGGAGTTGTAACATTTTTTTATCTAAAAAATCTAACTTTTTTCTTGTATTTCTAATAAAAGAAGTTAAAATATCAAAACTTGCCTTATTCAAAACTGCATCAATTTTCTTCGTATGCGTCTGGAAGGAAATTTTACAACAGCTAGGATAAAGTCCATTTCTTTTACAGTTGAGGAAAAATTGAAGATCATAAACAGCTTTAATTTTCTTCACACATATTCTTTCAAAACACGTCCATTCTGTAAACCAATCTTTCCCGTAAAGATGAATAATGTTAATTCTAATGTTTTCATGGATAAAAGATGTCATATTATTATTACTATTTGCGGGATATTCCATGTAGTGAAAAAGCTAAATGCTGACGTTTCAGTACAATATCAAGTACCTTCCTCAGAGCGTCCTCTTTCTCAAATCATAAGAATGCATGTGAGATTTAAAATCGTTTTTATCGTTTTCTTTCTCCTCATATTTAAATTCTATTGGTTGAGAAGTTTTAAAATTTATTTTCTCTTCCAATAGTTTCTTCCAAATGTTGTTAATCTTCTTTAACTCACACCTTTTTTATCTCTTGGGCCTTTTAAAAGTCTCTATCTTTTCTTAGCAATCTCTAACATTATTCATCTTTACGGGAAAGATTGGTTTTCAGAATGGAGGTGTTTTGAAAGAATGTGTGTGAAGAAAATTCCAAAGCCGATTATGATCTTCCTTTAATTTTTACTCAACTGTAAAAGAAATGGACTTTATCCTAGCTGTTGTAAAATTTCCTTCCACCATACGCATACGAAGAGAAATTGACGCAGTTTTTAATAAGGCAAGTTTTGATATTTTAACTTCTTTTATTAGAATTAAAAAAAAAAGTTAGACTTTTTAGATAAAAAATTGTTACAACTCCGCCTTTTATTAAGTAATACTTTTCATCCAACATTATGGTCAATTTGTGATAAAATCGTTTATTTTAGAGTGACTAAAGAAGGTGATTTTAAATTTCGAAGGCAAATGAATAAATTTAACAAACTACTTACAAAGAAACAGGAAATACTATCTTTGTCTTTGTCTGAACGAGGAAGTGTGCACGCTGTAAAGAATTTATCTGATAGAAAATTATCAGACTTTGAACTAAAAGTTTTAAATAAAGGTTTTAATTTTGCAATAACACCAACAAAATTACCTTTTGAGGATATTATTTGCAGAGTGGAAAGTAGTCTATCAAAAATACCTTGTGGGGATGCAGATATAGTGAGGGGAAAAATATACGATATTTTAAATAAGGCAAAACCACCTAAAACTAATTTATCAATTAATGAAAGAAGAGCTTTGTTTGCTTTAAAGAATGACAAATCTATTACTATTCTTCCGGCAGATAAGGGTAATACTACAGTAATTTTAAATAAGGCTGATTATTTTAAAAAAATACATGATTTATTAAATGATAATATTTATAAAAAAATTTATAGAGATCCTATGACTTATCTTGAAAAGAAAACTAAAGCATTAATTTATTCTACTGATCTTGATTTAGAAACAAAGATACAGCTTACTCCGAGGGAAAAATCTTTTTATCCAAAATTATATGGTTTACCAAAAGTTCACAAGCCAGATATTCCATTGAGACCGATTGTAAGTGCAGTTGGTTCACCTACACAGACACTAGCTCGTTTTTTGACTTCTTTTTTACAGCCGCATTTAACAACGATGTCATCATATGTTAAAGATGCTAATCATTTTCTTGAGCTTATCCGGGATATTAAATTGACTAAGAATGATATTTTGGTAAGTTTTGACATTGTTTCACTTTTTACTAGTGTACCTGTAAATGAAGCGATTCAAGTTTTAAAAAATATTCAGTTGCCTAATTTTGCTGTGGTTTTGATTGAACACTGCTTATCGAATACATTTTTTGTTTTTGATGGGCAGATGTATAAACAAACATCAGGTCTAGCTATGGGTTCACCAATTTCTCCAGCATTAGCTTCTATTTTTATGGAGGATTTGGAAAATAAAATTTTGACTTTAGCAGTTAAAAAACCATCTCTATGGCTGAGGTATGTTGATGATACCTTTGTTATTTGGCCTCATGGTAAGCATGCTCTTGATGACTTTTTTAATTTTTTAAACTCTCTTCACAACAATATTAAATTTACCATCGGAAGAGCAAATAATAATCAATTACCTTTTTTAGATGTTTTGATTGAAAGAAGGATAGATGGTTCTTTATCCCATGGTATATATAAAAAACCAACACACACTGGGAGATATCTGCATTTTTCCTCTCATCACCATCCTGCACAACTATTTTCAGTGGCAAAGACATTATTGGATAGAACAAAGAGACTTTCTGATGATAGCCATTTTCACCGTGACCTTTTTGCTACTAATAAAATGCTTCTTCATAATGGCTTTAATTACAAAATTATTAATAGGGCTTATACATATCAAAAGAAAAAAGATTTTGATACATCAAAAATTAAGACAATTTTGCCATATATTAAAGGAGTAACTGATAGAATTGGTAACATTTTAAAGAATAATAATATTCACACAATTTTTACTACTTATAAAAAAATTAGTGAAATATTTCCTCTTCCTAAAGATAAAATTGCTTTGGAGTGTCATGGTGTGTATGAAATTCCATGTAGGGTCTGTCCACATACATATATAGGACAGACTAATCGTAGAATAAATATTAGAAAGGAAGAACACATTCTGGCAGTGAGAGAAAATACAATTCATCAGCTATTTATTCTCATATTAAATTAACAAATCATGATATCAATTTTGAAAAAACAAATATTTTAGCAAAAATTGAACAATATGACCAGAGATTGCTAAGAGAAGCTATAGAGATTTTTAAAAGGCCCAAGAGCATAAATGAAAGGTGTGAGTTAAAGAAGATTAACAACATTTGGAAGAAACTATTGGAAGAGAAAATAAATTTTAAAACTTCTCAACCAATAGAATTTAAATATGAGGAGAAAGAAAACGATAAAAACGATTTTAAATCTCACATGCATTCTTATGATTTGAGAAAGAGGACGCTCTGAGGAAGGTACTTGATATTGTACTGAAACGTCAGCATTTAGCTTTTTCACTACACGGAATATCCCGCAAATAGTAATAATAATATGACATCTTTTATCCGTGAAAACATTAGAATTAACATATATATATATAATTATTAAATAAAAACATGTTTTAAATGATTAAATATAACCTTGAAACAAAAAAAAAAAGATTGTTAACCAATTTGTTTATGTTTATATAATTTATTCATTATTCTTTATATTTCTAATAATTTTTATTGCATATATATTTATCACTTCAATTTCAGAGTTAACTCTTTTGTTAGCAATGCTATCTTTATGTGCCAATTTGTTTGGAGATTGTGCTAATAATTGTTCTAGTTTTAAGTGCCTTTTGCAAAGTTTTAATGTTATATTTCCATTTTCTGTATTTATTTGATGCTAGAAAATAATACTAACTTAATTTTTATGTATGTTTTAACAAAATCTGAGAAGAAATTATTTTCTAGAGACAGCAAAAGATAAAATATATTTATTCTTGCCTCTATGTGTTTAATGAATATATTGTTATTCTGTTTTACATGAATTTGCAGAACTGCTGCAAGAAGAGGTTTGGAATGACACAATGTGTAATTTATTAAAAATTAAAAATTAGTTTTACATAATAATGGTATAATAAGTATTTAAAATTAAAAAATACTTGTATACACTTTAATTTTATTCAAATATGTTTATTTTTAAAAATAGAAGTTAATAAATTCACTGTAATTGTAACAAAAAAACTAACACTATAGTATTGCCATTCCTTTTGAAACAGATCTATAAATGCATTTACAAACTTGATACTAAGAACTTTTGAAATATTTTAAGCATTATAAATATAAATTTAAAATTTAAAAAATAATTTGATGAATAATTCATAATTTGACATTTATTTGTTCTGATTTAAAATATGAATTGTATTCAACAATGTTTTTGTTAAAAAATTTTAAGTTGTTAATGTGGTTGCATTCCTGATGGTCATCCAATGAAAAGAAAAAAGTTATTTGTTTTCGTAATATACACATGGGTCTCATTTTATGCGGATTTATTTAACATGATTTTGAAGTTACACAATTCATGTTTTTCTTAATATTTTTGTATGTGGTTTTCTTTTATGTGTTAACACTGTATTAGATCAGAAGTCGAACTCCAATAATGAATTATTACTTTAAATAATAAATTTCGCAAACTTACATCATATTTAAAGTAATAGCACATTATTGGAATTCAACTTTCATCTTAATAATTTCAATATTTTCAGTGCTTTATAATAGTAAGATTTTATGGAATAATGAAATAAAAATCACAATTTCTACATTTTATATACACACATTAAATTTTACAAGATTATAATGTAAATTTGTTCAAACATTGTGCATGTTAATTTTGCATTTTAAATCACATTCTGTTTTTGCTTTTTAAAAAAGAATGTAATCAATTATTAATCGTTTAGTGTCCACAAGTTTATTTTTAAAAGGTGAGTAATAGTGTGGGCACAATTAAATTTGACACTTAAAAATTAAAATCTGATTTTTAATTGTAATTAACAACTTAAAAATTATTTAAGGTGACCTGAAATTAATGTGATGTGAAATGAAATTTGATTTTTAAATGGAATTGAAAATTAAAAAATTAAAGACAAAAATAAGAATTTAATTTTTAGTTGTTAGTTTTAATTAAATTTTTCCCAGCAGTGTAGAAAAAGATAATGAAACAGAAGTGGAACCTGTTCCTTTCACTGCAAAAATGATTCGAGAAGGTCTTCAACTTTCTAATCAGTTGGCAAATTATTTTCTTATTAATGACACTATTCATGCATATGCTCTTAAATTCCAATGAGAGCTAAATGGTTGCATGTCTGGATATCGTGAGCATCATAAACAATTAATAAAATTATTGTCTCAAAGATTAATTACTAATTACATTGTCACCAGAAAACCATTAACACAACATGAGAGTGAAGTTGGTGCTAGTTGTATTTCCTCTTGTGAAGAATCTGATTTTTTACCAGTTTGCAAACGAGCCTGTTTATCGGAAAATAGCAATAATAATTAAAACGTGTATAACAAATGTAAATTACTGTACTGTAAATTATGCATAAAATATATTGTTTTGAATAAAATTAAATATTATAATTAAAAAAGGTTTGTCTTGTATCAATTTTTTTCAAATTTGAAATTTTTTATTAGTCATATTTTATTTCCTTATTTTTTTGCACAAATTTTAAAGTAATTTTACATTGGTGCTTTGCTTTTATGCAATTTTTGAAAAATCACAGTCCATATCCCCCCTTTTTCAAGGTAAGTTATGTCTATTTTTGTGCAATTTCTTTTGTGTGTGTTTTCTGACGAACCTATCTATCGTGTAAAACGAAACCCAGGTATACTCAGTTTATTGCTTTTTATTAATATTTTTTAATGTCAGATATGATTGTTTAGAATGTATTTGATGTGTGAACTTAAATTACTTTCAAATAAAATGCAATTTATTGAATTCTGACATAGAATGAAAGTTTAATATCAAAGAGTTCTTGTCAAAAATTGTTACCAACCAAAAAAAAGTCACATTGTTAAAGGGTAAAATAACTTTTTAAAGTTTATGTTAAACCAAACTATTGTAACTTGCATATTAAATTAATATTGTATTATAAATTCTCCGACATCACCCATGCACACTTTCTTATTTCATCCATTCATCTCACATGTGGTCTCTTTCTGGATCTTTTACAATCTCTTGGAATCCAGTTTAAGGTTTCAATTGTCCAACTATTATCATCTCTTCTAGCAATATATCCAGCCCAACTCCATTTCAGTCTTTTAATTTTTTCAATGAGGTCAGTAACACATGTTTGTTCTCTTACCCATATATTGAATTATCAATCTCTTCTTGTTATTCCTAACATGAATCTCTTCATATTTCCTTGAGTGGTCTGAAGTCTCTGTATTGTTTTTCTATTAATTGTCCAAGTCTCAATTCCATAAGTAAGAACTGGTAAAACACATTTATTAAAATCATTTTTTTTTCAAACACATAGGCATATTTCCTTTTAGTATCAAGTTATTTCTACTAAAAGCACTCCAAGCAAGTTTAATTCTATGATTAATTTCATCCATTATGTTTTCATCTTTATTAATAATCTGAACAAGATATATGTAATTGTTAACTTCTTCTAATTAATTGTAATCAATCTTTATTTTCATATTTTGAGAAAATCCATATACTGTATATATATATATATATATATATATATATATATATATATATATATATATATCATATATAAATTTATATATATATATATATATATATATATATATAAATTTAAAATGAGAAAATATTATTATTTTACTTTTTTAAAAAAATGCTGTTATTTTCTTTTTAGTCAGTGATAATCTAAAAAAATACTTTGTTGATTTTTAAAATGTACAAATTGATTTACCTGTGGAAACTTAATATTGTATTTGTCAATCTGTCATGTGACCCGAGTTCTGCAAAATTATTTAGATGAAGTACAAACTGTGATGTGTAATAGATTTAATTATGTTACAGTGCTATTATATTTATTTTTTTAAATCTTTAATTTTCCTAAGAATCTCATACATATGTAATGAAATGTTTACACAACTATTTATCAGTTTCTAAATTTTAAAATTGCATATAGGATAAATGTTAATTTTTAATTTTAAAAATAACAAACTTTAAGTGAAAGAAAATGTGATAAATAGAAAGCTAAATTTTATAATATTAAAGAAGAAGTTGTAAACAAGCTAATGGATTTTTATGCTACAAACAGCTTATAAGCAAATGCAATAGAGGGGTATAATTTAATATATAAATCCCATATTTTGTCACTAATGGAGAGATCTAGGAATGCCCAAATTTGATTTTGCCATGATGGAGAAATTCAACCACCTACTACAAATGGCAGACAATTCAACCTGGAAGAAAATTGGGAAAATTTCTTTACTGCAGAGTTCTATAAATCTATTTTAAAACCTTATAATATTTAAATGAAGCTAGATATAATGAATATTCAATAAATGATAAATTCTCAATTACTTAAAATTCTTGTTAAAATAAAATATCTAAATGGTAGCTGTAACAGACTTGGCGATAAATGTAACTATTTAATAATTTTTTCCTGTAACTGTAATCTGTTATTATTTTAACCTTTCTCTAATCTGTAGCCATACCTATTTTCTATTCTAATTATTTTATTTTATTTGTAAATTCACATGTTATGATATCCATAATTTCAAAACAGAGAATAATTAATTTAATACATTTTTGGGAAAGACAATTAGAAGCTTTCCAGGGTAATGTTCTTATTTCTTTTTAGCTGATATAAATTGCTATTATTAAGGCTTTTATATCTCTTAGTTACATAATGGCCAGAGATGATCCTACAGGCATATTTTGTAAATGTATAACACCTGAAATATGCTTTGTCCTCCCTAGTTTCATCATAAGAAATATATACAGATTCAAAACATATCCAAAACTACTGTTGAAAGTTTTTTTTTTCTTTTTTAACTGTTGATGAAATTTAGTATTATATCTTTTTTATATTTTTGAAAAGTAGGTTAATTAGGTTTTTTGTTTGTTGATACTCCACAAAATAATATTGAAAGACAGAGATTTTTTTTTTTTAAATGTAGTGCAATTCATTTTTCCCACCATTTTTTAATTATCACTTTGTTTATTTTATAGTCTTTTGAAAATAGTATTCATGATCGCTTTTTTTTAAATATAGTGCAGTTCATATGAATGCTTTTTTTGATTTATTTCATAGGTTTTTTTAAAAAAATGTTAAATAGGGTTTTCTTTGATTTTTTGTTTTTGTAATTTGCATTTTACTTATTTTTGATCGATTTCTTCATGCAGAGGGGAGGGGGATTGTCTGGTTTTAAAAATAGCATTCAGGATGGAAAAGAAAACATTAAATAATTTTTTGATTTATTTCATAGATTTCATTATAGGGGGTGCTCTTTTAAAAATAGCATTCATGATGGAAAAAAGCATTAAATAGCATTTTAGCATGTATTAATTTTTTGAGATTTAGTATTATAGATTTTGATTTATTTTATAGGCTCTAGAAAATAGCATTAAATAGCATTTTCTTAGATTTCTTGTTTTGTAATTTATATTTTAGCATGATTTCAGAGATTTTTGCCTTAGGTATTTTAATTTTGGATTTATTCTACAGGTTTTTGCAAATAGCATTAAATAGCATTTTTTTCTATTTTTTGTTTTCATAATTTGTATTTTAGTGCAATTTTAGAGATTTCTTCATGTTACCTTGGGCATTTTAATTTTGCAGCGATTTCATGATTTCTTGTTTTTGTAATATGTATTTTAAAGTGAACTTGGAAATTTCTTCATGTAGCTTTAGGAATTTTAATTTTACTTTGATTTGAGCAATTTTGGATAGAAATTTATTGTTGCATGCTTCTTGAGGGTTCTTGATGGGTAGTGCAATGTTGCCTAGGAGCACAGTACAGCTAACCAACTAGTACCCTAAAATGTTAATCATTCTTGAAAAGCAATTATATTTTTAGCATAGTTTATGAAAATACTTTGTAAAATGTAAAAAAAAATATTATAAAAATAGTCTACAACATTCAATTTTATTTTGAAAATCATAACAATGAACTTAGACCTGTCAAAATTGTTGACAAGCACCCCTTTTTCCAAAAATGAGAAACAACAATTCAGTGCCTTATGAAAGTCCACCTTCTCTCATTGTAACAACTTTAAATATTATTGTTTTTTTATTTGTAAAATAATTCTAGAGATGACAGCATCATATGGTATATTTTCTTTTTTAAAATGACCATAAATTTGCTACAATAACATAAAAATTATCAGTTTTCTAGTGATCTAAAGCCAAGAACAAATATTTACATTGCATCTACAGAAAGATTAAATTCAAAAAAATTTAAAAGATGTCAGGAAAATCGAATAAGTGGATCATCAACATTGCAAATGATGGATACCTATTACATATTTGGCAATCTGAACTTTGCAAAAATACTTCAAGAAAATATTATGATGGTCTAAATACTTGATATTTTTTGGAAAGTTTATGATAATTTTTGTATAGTAATTATGGAATAATTATTGGAAATCAAAAACATATTACATATTTATTTTTTTATAGAAATGTTTTGTTTTTAACTATAAAAAATATTTTCTTCTGAATATTGTTATCATAAAGATTATTGTCATGGGAAATACAACTGTCTAAAAATATAACTAAAGAGTTTGATATAATATTTAGTGATAGTGTAAAAATTACAAGAAATTTATAAACTTTTAAAATATAAAATAATAGATTTACTAATTATTAAGCATATATTTGATCAGATTTTTAAAACAAACATCAAACAAAGATTTTATTCGTTTTGTAAATTGAATCTGCTCCATTCAAAATTTGATGAGGAAATAACACTTTGTTTTGATTAAAATCTAATGTTTTAAATAATTTTGAAATTCAAATGTCATTTTTAAAAATTTATTTAATTTCTGAACAAATATATTTATCAAATGAGGTCAAATTTATTATATTCTGATAAATAATATTGGTTCAATACTAAAGTGAAAGTTGAAAGCTTAAAGTAAATAACAAAGAAATCTGTCAGAATGCTAGCATGTTAGAAAAGAAATAATTTTAAAACTTTAATTTGTTTTAAATAAAATTAATGAGAGGGCAATATTCATTTTCATTCAATTTAATAATATTTTTAAACCATTTTAAATTCTTAATATATATATATCATATTTACAATGTGTATATAATTATATATGTATAATACATCAGTAACTAAGTTTTCTATTTAAAATTGTTTGATAGTTTTTATTTTTATTTTAAAACAATTGTTCTAAAAAAAAGCTAAACAAAAAAACTTGAATTATTTTAAATGAAGAAAACTCTGGTAATTATTTAAAACAATAATCAGAAATTTTCATCTTTAACATTTTATAAAACAACTGTTTTAAAATAAAAACTATCAAACAATTTTAAACGGAAAACTTAGTTACTGACTTATTATACATATATAATTATAAATACATACTATATATAATATATACATATAGAATATATACTTTAACTTACTTCAGAAATATATAATGATTTATATACACTTTATGTATATTGATTTAAAATACAATTACAAGTATTAAATGAAGGTTATTTACAATATATTTACATGTATTATTATGTACACATACTAAATATGATATATACACAAGCAGTATACATTTTAATTTATAGTAAAAATATCTAGTGAGATATATTAGAAACCAATCAACACTTAGATATTCCCAATATCAATAACAATTAACAATTTCAAACTGTTGTCAGAGCAATCTCCTTTTAACAATAAACATGGAATATATATATATATATATATATATATATATATATATATATATATATATATATATATATATATATATATATATATATATATAGTAACCTCTACAATCTACCCCTATATCACTTTATACACATATAAGTGCCCAGATGTCAATTTTATACAAGATAGAATAAAATTTATAATTAGATTGCATATCTAATTATAGATGAGTCTCTTATTATAATATTAATCTACAGCTTAGCTCAGTTGGGAGTTATACAGTCTCGTAGTCATCTAAAATGCAAATGGTATGAGAGAAGCATTTATAAACAATAATTATATAATGTTTATTTAGTTATACTACAGGTATTTACTTAAGTTATCAAAGCAAGCAATTTGTGGATTAAATCAAGAATCATGATATGTTCAATTCTTCCATCATCCAAGTACATGCTAGACTAATCATGCCACTCATCTAATATGCTTGGGGGAATCACTGTAACAATAATCAATCTACAGACATTTGATTTAGATTGCACAGCTATACCAATGTTTATTTAAATGATGAAATAATCTCAGGGCTCTAATGAGGACTATTGTGAAACTGACAATTATTATAATAAAATAAAGGATGGACAATGATAGAGATTGGGTGCATTTTTATCTCACATCACCATTTATTTTAAACAAGGTAAATTCTATGTCTTGGCATAATACAATGTTTGGATCAATTAATTCAGTAGTATTTAAATAAATGGCATCTACTGTTAAACTGATAAGTAATACAGTTTTAAATTATATTGAAATCTAGGTCTTGGCATTATACAATGTTTAAATCAATTAATTTAGTATTATTTAAATCGATTGTATACACTATTAAACTGATAAGTATTACCATTAGATTATGTTGAACATATGTGTGTGTGGAAATGATCGATCGAACGTAATGATAAAATATTTAAGAGGGAATCTTACTTCAATAAACATTTATTACAAGACACATTCTTTCATAAACACATCGATGATGATTAACATTAATTTCACATTAACTAAAAACTTGAATAAATAACACATAAATTACATAAATCCTATACACATTATATTTAGAGGCTCTTCCTCTTATCTGTTATTTCAATAATATTTATAACTCTATCTCTTAAATTATTAGCAATACAAAATAATTATATATTCACATACCAATGTCTATATCACCTATTCCCATTCTGTGCTCTCAATAAACTAAGAAAACAGTATCAAATAATCAATCAATGCCATTGAAATTATTTTCGTATGCATACAAATCTATATTTACTATATGAAATTTGGAATAATTTATTCAAATTAGCATTAAATAAAGTAAAATTTTGTAATCTGATATTACATTCATACCGGAAGAGTGAATTACCAGTAATAATAATAAATGAAATAATGATAATGTGGGTGATATGATTTGATAAGCTACTTAGAACTTAGAATTCCAGTGATGATCTCCCTCCATATCTCTAAGTTTATCATATCTCCGAATGTGTGCACATTTGTAAATTTACAATCACAACACATTTATCGATTACATTTTCTATCGGTTTACTTGCAGAATGAATAAACTTCACAATATGGATGGCACAATGAGCCAATCATTAAGTTATTAATCCAATTTCAAGTATATTACAGAAATCACTAAAACATTTATCTGAAATAACTGACATATACTAACTACATAACAATAAATATATGGAAAGAAGAGGGAGAGCAAAATAATATCAAATAAGTATTTACATAAGTGTGCATGGGGGTTAACAAGACTCCAAACATCAACTTAATTCATCAACATAGTAACTATCAACTTTTCTGAGACAAATAGCACAGAACTCAGTTGATTTATCATGAATAAATGGGGCATCTATCACTTCACATTAAGGAATATAATCATGACATCATATACTATTAAATAAGGAAATATACTACCACCCACAGCTCAATAGATAAATAAGTAAAATGAGCATGTCTCAATCTGAATAGCATGATCATTCTTTCAATCACCTCTCCACTCAAAAAACATTTAACACATTTCATATAGGACAAATCAATTACAGACAAACTCTTAAATTTTTACAATCTTTAGCCATAGCATTAGCCACAACCGATAGGAAACAAGCATAAATTTAATCCTTATAAAATAGCTTGCAAATATATGATCATATATGAAATATTTTCTAAATCACATCAGACAATAAAATGTTATATTAGCATTAATTAAGTTATAAATAAATCTAATATCTATGAAAAATTATGAACTTCAAATTTCAAATTACTGTAAATACTATCAAGTAAGCCTGACCATTCGGCATTACTGGCATAAATATTTTTATGTATCTATTTATTATATTATCAACTAATGAATAATGAGAAAGCATGCAAATTTGCACCAATAATATGAGCATAGGAATATATAATATTTTACATAGTATAACAAAAGAAAATATTACCATTTTGGTATAACTTATACCAAATCTCAGAGACGTTCTAGAGGAGATAGGCATATAAATACATAATAATAATAAACCAAATTAATATCAAATTAAACATAAAAGAAAACAAATAAATAAATACATTTACATATCTATCATATGCAATGGAAGAAATGCATATCAAACCTTCTGTCATTAAAATAAAAGTTTCTCTTTTTATTTTTATTTTTTTTTAGTTAATACTTGAAACTTTAAAAGCAAAACATAAGCATAGCTCACGATGATAAGATGAATAAACAAACATTAAAGCATACAAACATTTCTTCTGCAGGATAAACATGAATTTGGCAAAACAGCAATAACTTCCAATATTCTTAGGGCTTCCTAATAGACATTATAAGAAGCTTTTGCACATATTTGAATCAGTTTACTTTTTTATAAACTTTATACAGCTCAGCAAGATCATTCAAATAAATGTTGATGATTCATGCTATTTCAACTTGGTTTTATCTAAAATTTTCAATATTTAATAAATTTAAAATGTTTAAGACCAGGGTTATTTGGTCATCCATGCGTATGCACATTTCTGATAAATAATTATCAAATATTCTTAAGTCATGCATTCTATCACTCGTAAATATGTGTGAATGGTAAGGTAATTTAGTGTACATAATTATTCCAATAATGTAAAGTATTAGAATGAATAATTTCTTCTTTTCAGCCTTATTTTATACAATAAAAATAGAAAACTTATTAAATGAGAGTCAATAAGATATTCTACTACACAGTTCAGCATAATTTTTCCAATTATTATCACCATTGTTAATTTACATAATTCCAGTATTACACTATTTATTATAAATAAATGGTAGCAGAATTGTATTAGCAATTTAATTTTCTTACATACTATCCATGCATCTTAAATAGAAGTAAATTCAAATTGTTAGTCGATAAAAGTTGGAACTGGTGTACCTTTAAACATTTAGCTTTCCATATTGGACAATTCTATCCTGTATCTTTCACAATTACACATTGGAATTTATGCTTGAGTAGTATGAGAGAAGTTTTCTTCATAAAAGGGAATATTAGAGAATTTAATGAAAATATTAAGTTCACTTGTTTTATTATATTTCTTTTTTTTTAGAAAAATATTTTACCTCCTCTAAAACTTTTCTGAAGTCTTCTGTCTACTTAGCCATGCCTTTTTTTTAGTTATAATGAGACCAACAATATGCAAGAATTTATTACTTGTTTAAAAAAAATGTTAGGAATAGAATATTGAGAAAAAAAAAAATTAAATGACAAATACTAACTAATAATAAATAAAATAAATAATGTTTACATTTTCAAATGAAAGACTTTATGCAATAAATAATTAATAAAAAAAAATCATATTAACTAATGCTGTGTATGTGTGCATCTGTCTTTCTATTAATCCAGAGGTCTATTAGTAACTGAGCTATTAGCAATTTATATGGCAAATAAATAATGTTGCGAAGTGTGAGATGATGTGAATGGGCATGCACCCACATATACAAGTTCGATCTTGGAATGGCAATAAATAATAGATTATAAAATTAATGAATAAGCACTCATCATGGCCTTGCAGCCAAACAACACTTATTCCCACTAGTCTAGTTTTCATACCAACAACTCCTGATACAATCCATTCCTCTCTCTTACTATTAGATATACATTAAAAAAAATTAATGGTTGATATACCCCAACTAACATCCTAAGAACTTTTCAACTGATATATATATATATATATATATATATATATATATCACAATTCTTTTTTTTTATTAGGTACTCCTGATCACTGTTTGTACAATGTGAACTTCCCACATTCCTTCATGGTGCCAATATGGAAGTTCACAATATATATATACATATATATATATATATATATATATATATATATATATATATATATATATATATAAGAGAGAGAGAGAATGGATAGTTAATTAATATATGTGGATATATATCGATTCAATATATATAACAGAGTAATTTTGTAGTAGAATTGACGAAGAAATCACATAATAGATCATGTCAGATATCCATTTGTTTATCTGTCTTCTCTCATGTATTGATATAGATGTCGCTGTATGTGCTTTAAATCGTGGAGACATATTGAAAAGGGCAAAAAACATAATTTGCCAAAAAAGGCTTTTTTATAATAAATTTTATAATTTGTAATCTTTGTTGCATGTATATATATATTTTTAAACATATTTGACTATTGTATATATATATATATATATATATATATATATATATATATATATATACAATATATATATGTTTAAATATATCTAATGGACAACCATAGGGTACACCATATGATGATGCCAATATGACTAAGTAATTGGATGATTTAGATGAAATGTGTCAACCAACCTATCACAAATAATATCCAAAATTCATGATTCAATGACACATTTGGGTGTGTCAGATGTTACTGAATCAAGAATAGCATGTAACAAAGGGAGCACACCTCACTACTGTCAGACCTAGGCCTTTGAATAGGATGCTAAAGATGTCACAATGAAATGCCCAGTTCCAAGTCACATCTACTTTCAATATACTAACTTATAATTTACTAACAAAATTTCAATATAACTTAGACCAGTGCATAATCATTACACCTCCCTTTTTAGGCCCCATTGCACAATGGAATTCGAACTCAGGGAGTTCTTTCAGTCAGCTCTCTTCAGGGATGGACCTACTCAATCATAAACCAAATATGCCTATATATAAGCATATTTATAGAAAAAATTGATGATGATCAATTATTTATAAGAGCATTATACAATGATTGATGATGATCATCAAACTTTTAATAGTGCAAATTCATGTGATGATGATGATCAACATCTAATGGTATCAATGTGCAGTGATGATGGTGATGACCAAACAGAGATCAGATTGATTTAAACAACTTAATTTATTAATAATATATAAAATAAATATTTACAAACAAGAAATAATAAAATAACTAAATATTCGATTATCAAGATTGGTTTTTCTATCATCTTGATAACTTCATACAACAGAAACAAAATAATTTACAGTATATTATATACAAAATTATGCTATATAATTGTTAAATATATACATAAAACAAAATAAAGAAAAGCACAATGGAAACTCTCTAATTATAAAATTACCCCATTAAAATAATTATTATAATATTTTTAGGCTAGGGTAAATATATTATAATTATAACTGCCCCACTTCCATTTATTTATATGTAGGTATAAGTCATGGTAGAAATTAATGATAGATAAAAACCATTTACCCAGTGGGTTTGTTGTGCATTCACAATAAACAAAATTACAATAAATGTTAATAGATTATTTAGTCTTGTTGTCCTAAAGTCTTACTCTTAATATTAAATATATAAAAAACCTTACTTGAAATGAGGTCATCTTAATGGATCAATGTTGAGAGGAATCTGAAAATTTACTTTTATTAAAAACAAACAAACATATTAATGGTAGTGGATTTCTTTTTTTAAAATATTTCAACATATGATATCTGTCCATCCATTGCCCCCACTTTTAAATTGCAGGTGATTGAATTTGAAAAATAAATTTTAATTACACAATAAAAAAAAATTACAATATATAAACTTTTAAATAAAAATGACAAATGCAAAAAAATAATAATCATCACGTGAATAAGATATATAATTATCTTAAATAAAGCAAGCATTCAGTCCAAAAAATATCAATATCCATGGCAACTCTGTTGTTATTTATATATCTCATACTCCTTGATTAAAACAAATGCATATGAAATATCTTTCTTGACCATATGAATCCATGGAAGATGGCATTACACCAGCATTCTTGAGATACACATTTGATGGTGAAATTTTATAATCTCATAATTTTCTAATGACACCGAAGTTAGCTGGAAAGTTCCACAGCACTATTTTTTTTACCCTGAATATATTATACTGATTCCTTTTATAAACTGGTATTTATGATGTGGCTTCAATATATATAAAAATAGTTTTTAAAAACAACAGTTACTTTTTAATAGTTTCAGATTTCCTCTGCATTATTTCTATTATAATGAAATTTAGCTTGCAGAATAACTTAAGTCACTAGTTAATTCTTGCCAATCTTAAATTAAAGTTCAACTTCTTGAAACTAAAAAATATTAAAATTTTAATATTTTTTTAAAAGGAAAAAAGGTTTTTACTTTTCTTAATAGAAATAAAAACTTAACTTTTTCTGCTGTCTGTTCAATTTCCGATTTTCAAGTCAAGAACGCTACTCTCTGCCGTTTTAATTTTATATTTTTTCCAGCATTTATATAATAATATATTCCAGTTTGATGAATAAATTAATTCATTAGTTTCTTGCTAACTATAATTCAAAGTTTAACTTTCAATTTTTTTTAATCCAAGTTAACAAAAAAACTTTAATTTACTTTTAAAATAAAAGACTTTTCATTTTTATGTCTCATCAGTTCTGCTGTTTAATAAAAAGTAAAAATCAAGTAAAGAATGCTGTGTTCCTTTTTTTTTTACTAACTAACATGTATTGTTACAATTCAATTCAACAAAAATCAAATTATAAACATTATTATTATTTTTATTTAACTTTCCCTATTCCAAATTTGATCATTTATTAAGACTTTTGACCTCATATAAATTTTTTTATTATGTCTGTTCTATGTCAGTCAATTAGTATTTTTAATTAATAATATTAAATGAATAAAAAGAATAGAAAATTAATTTCTACCAATAGATGAACATATTCATTTATATGCATATATACATCATGTGTATAGCAACTTTGTTTGCTTTTTCACAATAAATAAAAAAAAGAATTAATTTCTCAAACATATCAGTCTATGTGCATGTTTAAATGTGTATATACTATATGTATATAAGTATATACTACATTAGTATAAGCAAGTAGATAAGATATACTATTTCAAATACATTAGTTTATCTGTATGTTTATATATGGTTATACTACATTTATATAAGCAAGTAGATAAGATATTTAACTTTCCCACCACTTGGTCTGAATTCAAATATTGAAGAAGACATTGGAAGAGGTGTGTAGGCCAGTTGTAAGCCATCTCTTACAACACCCCTCTCCTAAACAGATAGTATTTTAAAACAAATTTCAAATTTTAACACTCACAAGTACAATAAGTATGTATGATCACTTTGGGTTTGGTGAAGGGTTATTATATTAATTTCCTTACTTTCTAACATTTTTTTTCTCTGTTTTTTTTTAACAGCTGGTTTTGCAAAGTTCAAATAGTGTGCCGGATTAGAGCTTTGGTGGTTTTATACTTGAGGCATAACCAAGAATGTGTCTCTGTTATATAAGGCACATGAAATTATTTATTTGCTAACCTTCTCCATGCTGTGTCTAACATCTTTTCCATAATATCTATACTTTTACTTCTCAATACTAGTCCACTTCTAAGCAACATGTATCTAAATAATTATTAAAAAAAAACTTTGTACTTACCAATATCAAAATACAATACTGTAGGTCTCCCAACCACTTCACGTCATTACAATTATTTATTTACTGTCTATTTTTTTAAACTGGTGTTTAAGCTTGCCTAATTCATCTATCTTTAATTTTACTTATTAATTCTTTATTTACAAGTTGATCTCTATTTGTTCACTCCATCACATCACTTACTTTATTATTTACTTTTATAACATGAATTTTAAATTTACAAAAAAATAATAATTGATATATCTCTTCACCATCAAATATATCTTGGTCTTATATAATAGTGCATGTCCAATATGGATTTAAGATTTAAAGCTTAAGGGTAAAAAAAAAAAATTTTTTTTTTTTTAAATTTGTCCAATGGCTGAACCTCCCTTGCATTTTAACTATGTTCGTGTCTAAACATTTGGGTGCCAGATATAACAGACATCTATACACAGATGTCCCAGTTTGAAAATACACTTGGATTACCTCTATCAACTGTAATATCTTCATGCCTAACATGTTGCATGCCAGATATAATGGACGACCATAGGGTACACCATATGACGATGCAAATATGACTAAGTAGTTGGATAATTTATATATATATATATATATATATATATATATATATATATATATATATA
Source organism: Epiperipatus broadwayi (assembly GCA_028023455.1). NCBI lineage: Eukaryota > Metazoa > Onychophora > Udeonychophora > Euonychophora > Peripatidae > Epiperipatus > Epiperipatus broadwayi. The sequence continues at coordinate 21,130 of JAQFVV010000462.1, forward strand.
TATATATATATATACAGTCAATTTAAAGTACAATATAGTTTTGCATTTCCTTTTACTGTGTTAATACTCAAAATTTAAATTATTGAATTGTGCACTAAAAAGAAATAAAATAATTGTTTCTTCAATCACAATTGGACTGTTTTGATATAACTTGAAATAGAAGCCTCTGGTGTCCAAAAATTAATTAAGTCATATAATATAATATTTTTTATTTTTATTATAAAGGTATAGAACATATATTAAAAAATTATAATGTTAATCACAATGTTTTGTTTTATGATATATTTTTTGTCCACTATTATATTATTATATATATATCATCATTGTCAACATAATTTTAATATAATAATTACATATGTTTAAAACCCTTTCAGCTTTTTGAGCACTGCGAGCACACATCAGGTGGTGTTCAGATGATGTTTTATTTTCTTTCTTTACTGCTGTAAAAGGTATGTGTGACGTAGATGAAAATATGATCATTCGAAAGGTTGGTGACGTAGCTTTCAGAAAATGTTTATTTCAAAAAAATCGATTAAAATTTAAATTTTTGGCAGCAGTTTTAACCAACCACATTCTTTTGTCTTTTTTAATAATTTTTGTACTTATCACAAAGCAATAAAAGACAAAAATAATTTATGGGGCTGCAGATGACATTTCTCCGGTACTATTACAAAGATGGTTGACAGAAGCTGTTCAATGTAATTTTGTAAGTAACATTAAAAAAAAAATTTTTTTTAATTTTTTTAATAAAACTGTAATATATTTTTATTCAAATTATCATTTTTATTAATTATTTTTAGTTTGTAATTTGTGTGTGTTAGTTAATTACGTTCGTATACAATTAATATCTAATGTAACTTTTAACGTTCTACACTTATAAAAATAATGTTTTTCAAAAAGTATAATTTATTACAAAAATCATTAATTATGTTTATATATATATATAATATAATATGGTTTATAAGTAATTTGTTATAATTCCGATTTTTGTTTACGTTTTTCAAGTCTATAGCTAACAAATGATCTGTATGCAAATAAATTATATATACGTGATTCATGATTTGGTTTTGCTATACGTTTCATAACATTATTTTCAAGTCAATAGCTAACAAGTACACTATATGCAAATAAATTATATCTATGTAGTACAATGAATATAATAAGATAGCATCACTTCTGTGCATAAAGAATATAAACATCACTTGTGTGCTAAAGAATATAAACATCACTGTTGTCCATAAAGAATATAAACATCACTGATGTACACTTAAATATAAAATGAAGAGATGAAACTCATTTTATCATAGTGATATAGACAGTAGCCTACAATTTCTAGTTTTAGACAGACAAGAAGCCAATTGCTATGATGATTTCTTTTGTATCTTTTATTAGGATGAATCTTTTTCTTTATAGACGCCTTTGACATTTAGAACATTTGGGGTACAAATAAAAATGAAGAAGTCATATCCGACTTCTTTTGGAGATTGTGAAGCTGTGGATTATCTCAGGTAAGACATGTTATACATGTTTAGAAAGATAATTTTGTGAGGAATGCAAAGAAATTATCACTGAAGATGTATTCTTAATTTTAGTTAATGTTATTTTTCAAATTATGAACAAATAATAAAATAATAAGTATTTTGGATGTAAAAATTTCTTTTTTTCTTTATTTTTTATATAGTTATCACTATTTATTTTATGTTTATTGTTTTCCTTAATGTTTCTAGTTTCTAGAAATGTAATTGTTTTTGCTCTAACATAATTAAAACTGAAGTTATTGTGAAAATTGTGTGTCAGGCCAGTATTTTAAAAAATTGAAAATGGCGGCTTGAAGCTGAATAAATATCAATTATTATATATGTTAAAAATAAATTATTGTATTCAATTAATTATTTACTTTATTATTAAAAAAAAGTCTTCATGTGCTTACAATAAATTTTACTGTTTGTATAATGAAATATTGCAAACAAAACAAAATCTCTAATTTAAGACTCTAATAGAAAGTTATAACAAAAAAAAAACAAAGGTTTTTTTTAAAACTTATAGAAATATGAAAAAAGTTTGGGAAAAAGGATAAGCTAAATCTTTTCTAAGATAAAAGGAAAAAATACAATTGTTACATATTTGAATTATATCATTAAAAGAGAGAAAACATATAATTATTGTTACTATATATTTTAATAAATTACAAATATTGATTACAATGAAATAAAGGACGAATAAAAGTTCAAAAAATAATGCATAGTTATTTCTATAATACATATTTCGGTAAGTCTAAATTCAGGATTAAAGTAAAAAAATCGCAGATATAAAAATAAAGACAGATATATATATGATGTTTCTCTATTCAGCTTACTATATTAAACAAATATACCTGTGCATAGTTTTGACTAAAGTTTTTTGATAGTAGCATTTTAATAATAATTATATGTTGGAATATTTTCATTAATTAATGTTAAATATAAACTGTCTTTAGAAAAATTCAAATGTTATTTAAATTTTTCAAATATATTCAGCTTTCAATCATATCACATATGTTAGTATATAAAATGTTTTGCATGGTATTATCCTTCTTTTCTTCTTTGGGGATGTTGGTCTGATGAATGATAATACTAGCAAGAGAAGTGAAACATGAGTTTTAGATATTGAATATTGAATTTAAGATACATATAATTAATATCAGCACATAGTTATTTCATATATTTTGTTAAAGCAGTTATTATTCTTACTAATTAATTTTTGTATTTATAAAATATTTTATTATTAAAAATCTGATCTTAATTGTATTTTTCTATTTAAGTTATTAATAACACTGTGATTGAAAGTAATCATTTAATATCTAGTCAGGATCATTGACTGACACTTAGGGATGCAAATAAACTATCCAATACTATTGAAAATACCAAATAACAAATCTAACAAGTAGTGGAAGTACTTTTTCTTGTTTTTTTTATAAACAAAAATAAAGTAAGGTGTGTTATGTAAACAAAATTAAATAAAATATGTTATGTGTACTTTTTTCAGAAGTGGTACTACAATTGATAGATGACAAAATAATTGAAAAATATAATTAAACAAGCAAAAAAGAAAAAGGACACAATGCTAATTAGCTATGCAAATATTAGCTATGAATATGAAGCCATGGAGCTTTGAAAGTGCTAACTGTAAATAAATATTAATAAATCGAGATTCTCTAACAAGCGTAAAAGTGCATAATTTTTGGTATAATAAAGTATATAAATAAATAATAAAACAAAACATAAATTTAGTTCTACAAAGTAGTTTAATAATAAGTAAAAAGGAAAAAATGTGAAATGAATTGTTCAATGTAATTTTTAAAAAAATAAGAAGCTAAGGCAAATGTTAAAATCTTTTGCTGAGAACAGGTAGAGTTTAATTTTTTCAGATTTATCACTACTTTCAAGGCAAGCTAGAATTTTGTTAGCTTATAGAATTGGTCTTTGGCTACATTTTGATAGTTTGTATAAGATTTCTTTTTGAGAATTTAACACTACTTTCAGGACAAGCATCTATTAAACTTTTCACATGCTTACATAAAGATTTTATTGTGAGATTATAACAGAAAAAAAAAACTAATATCAAAGAAAATTATATAATTTATTTTAGATGACAAACAGATTGTCATTTTTGTAAAGAAAACAATAGAAAATATAGAATGGATGTAGTTTTTTTTGCAAATAAATAAAATTTAAACAATTATTTTTTATGTTTTTGAGCAAGAAGGATGATCACTATTTTTTTCTGATTGTTATTTTACTGCAATCTACAAAACAATATTTTAATTTAAAATTATGTTTAAACTTATTTTAAAAAAATAATGCATTTCTTTCTGCTGTTACTTATCCAAAGTCTACAAAACAACATCTTCTTTCTAGTGTAGCATTAAATTTATTTCTTATTTTTTTTACTTGTGTTTGTAGACTATTTGATGGCACCAGCAAGTGTCTACAAATGTCTCTAAGTGCCTATTAAGTAATTACCATAATTGAATAATATCTTAACCTCATGCTTTTATAAGCTGATAGATCTCACATTTTACTGACAGAATTCATCAATTACATTATCATGTTATATGAATGTAAAGGCTCAATGTTGGCTAACTTTATTAAAGAGTGCATATATCAGTCTGACCAAAGATCTATGTATAATTAAGAGAAATCTTTTATTTCTTTTCCATTATGTAATTAAGATCTCAAATGTATAAGAGTATTATGCTAACCATAGTTAATAAATTTTGGTTATATTAATAAAATGCTGAATAATTTTGAAAGTCAGGCTTTGATTCAAAGAAACAATTTAGTAATGATTATATTGGTTGTTTCCTTCTAGATTTTATTAAAAATATTATATTTAATAAGAGTAATTACAATTTTGATTTTTAAAATGTTCATAAATATAATGAAATTTTAAAAAAAATTTTTTTTTATCTTGTAAATCATCAATTTATAAATTGATTAATAAAAATAGTCATTTGTTGCAAGTAATGGCCATAATATGAATTCATAAATAAATAATTCTAAACAGTCTATTGATAGTAAAAACATTCCAAGAATAATTTACAAAATTCAATCGATCTGCCATAATATATATATATATATATATATATATATATATATATATATATATATATATATATATATATATATGTGTCAGATCAAACTGACTCTTTTATGAAAGAGTTAAAGTTCATAAAATAGAGTTAAAAATAAGTACCTTAACTTACCTTTATATATTCAAGATTACAATAGTGGTCATTAAGTATTATTTAGTTGTTCAAAGATTATCATTTATTAATGCAGTGAAATAAAACTTTTAGTTTCTGAAGTTATTAATCTTGTAAGGACTTTCTTTGTTGTTAAAAATAATTGGTATTTATAGTACTTTGTAAGTAATTTCATGTATATATTCATATGAGAGTTTTGCAAATAGTTTTTATTTCAGAATGTCTATTTATTTATTAGATGAAATCATAGTTGTAAATAAAATTTCCTAGTATATTTATTATTATATGTTTATTCTATGTCAAATATATATACAAGATTGTTACTGACAATTTTAATAATGATCTAATGGAAAATTTTGTCTTACACAGAAATATGAAACAATTGCTTTAAAAAATCACAATTCTTAGGAGTACGGTTTTGGATTAAAAACAAACTCATTTCGAGCTAGTCTTGCATCTCTGTGCTTTTATAAACTGATATTCTAAAAAAGAAAAAAAAAACTCCATATCTCTAATAGATTCGAAATATTAGACACAATGAACATAAATTCTATTTTATTATCGTTTTCAAATCTAATTACTTTAAAGTTAACAAAGTCGTATGATTTAAAGTAATTACATGTGAAGAAAGATAATTAAGAAAGGGTTAAAGATAGAATATTTGTTTATGACTTTCTCTTATGCATCGATCATTTTCATCCCATTAGTAAATAGATTTATTTAGTACAATTTTTTTTTTTCTACAGAGTAGATTTATTACTCGGAAAATAAGAAAACAACCAAATATTTATAGGAATATACATTTTATTTAATTGAATAGTAAATTTATTTTTGTATTTTTTTATTTTAAATACACAGATTTTAAAATTATTAATTTGTTTATATATATTGCCTATAATAGAAGACATTCCTACAGGGGAAAAGTTTTTAATGATGATTTATTCAACAATTTTTTCGTTACGTATAATGTATAATTATTTATATATTAATTAACACTGTTATAAATAATACTGTTAGTTTCTTCTATTATTATATTAAGTAACTGAGAGAAATAATTTTCAATAAGTACATTAATTTGAAGGGAAAAAATAGTTGAGCTAACAAAGTGGTATTCAATGCTGAATGATTTGAGTTAAGACCATTTTATTTTTATGAAAGACATGATAATTGAAAGCTTATGAGTATCGATCTGTATCATTTAATATTGTAATGGGAGAAAGAATTTTTTTTACAGTTTTAAACATTTTTTTAATTGTAAGCTAAGGTTGTATCTGTTGGCATTTTCTTTCATCTTTATTTCCTACTGTTACTTCAGGGCAGAAGTTCAAGGAAGCTTTTGAAGTTCTTTTCTGTATAGCATCATAATGGATCATTAATAAATAGGTTTTTTTTTAATTATTTTCTCTTTATTTGCTCAGCTGACTGAAATTCATTAGTTATTTATACATCTATTTAATTATTCAAGCAAATTTCTGCCATTTTGCTAGGGGTAATCTAGCTATGATTATTGCTAGCATCTATTCCTCAGATCATTTATCTGATCTCTTAGGTCTAGCTAACAATGGTATTTGAATTAATTATATAAACTACCTAATTAGCTAAATTTTTCAGATTTTCCACTATTTGAAATCTTGAAAAAAAAATTCTATCTATATTTACCAACATACATATGCACACATGTACATAAATATATAGAAGCTCAGAATCTGCAATTTGTAAAGTTTTATATTTAACTCTACAGATGGCACTATATTACATTTAGGCTTCTTTATATTCACATATGAACCTCAAGGCACAGTGATTACTGCAATTTATGTCTATTTTCATAGTCTAGACTTCAAATACAGTTACAATTTGAATTTTTAAATTTAATTTTAAAACAAACTTGTAAATTTTTGGATAGGAAGCCATACCCAGCCAACAAGTAATCACATTATGGATCAGCCAATTGGTATCTAGCTCTTCTTACAAATGAAATTTATTTAACTTTAAATTATGCCTGTCATGTTTTTCAGCACCACATAGCATAACTACAAATAAACATATATATATATCTTTAAATATATATCTTTACATTTAGTGATCAATATTTTAAAAATAGACTGCAATTATTACACTATAATAATATGGAAAAATATTTAAAGGCAAACTTTTTCAAATTTAAATTGTTATGGTAACATTGATTAATAATAATTTTATTAATTTTATAAATACTTCCAAAAATAGTAAATAAATTTATTTGCATATAACTAGGTAAACATATTTCTGCATATAAGTTTATTATATCTAGAAGTCTTTATAAGGTTATTAAAAACCTTATTAATCAATTTCCCCCTATCAATTCATATTTGAAAGCTTGCCAACTTAATCTATGCAAAATCATTAACTAATTTAAATATCTGCATTTATTATTATGGTATAATAATTGTAGTCTATTTATAAGTAAATATAAAGAAATATCTTTTGTTTTTATTTCTTTGTATTGGTTCTCTATGGTGCAAAAAAAAAAAAAAGGCAGGTATATCTTAAATAAATTTATATTTTCAATTAGTCTATCTACTTAGTGTTATGCTTGAAGATTTATTTGTTGTATTTAGAAGTATTTTTAATGTTAATAAAGTCATTATTAATTAATATTACTAATTAAAGTATGAATGTTTATCAACTTTGCCTTTGTAAAATTACAAGTTTGTTCACATATTTCTATTTTTATAATATAATAATGGCAGTGTATTTATAAGTTCTTAGGCATTAAATGGAAAAATATATTTTTTCTTATTAATTAGCAGTTATTTTTTATAATGTTAGCAGATATTATAGATACAATGTATATAGTGACTGGAAATAGTCAAACTATAATGGAGTGGAACAGTAGTATATATGAATGCTTAGTTAAGGATATACAGAATTTCAAAAAAAATGTGTAAAAAAAATAATGGTTATAGGAAATATGAATGGACATGTTGAACAAATTGATGATGTAGATAACAAGAATGGACAGCCTTTGAAGAATTTTTGTCTGAGAGTGAATTTGAGCATTAGAAATTTATCAAATATTTATGAGGGACAATATACATGGTCTATAAATAATATATTTCATACTATAGATTATGTATTAGTTAGTAGTGAAAAAGGGAATGAATAAAGTACAGAAAATTAAAGTATTTAATAATGAAAAGGCAGTATGTAATAGAGATTATAATTTCTTTATTAATAGAAATGGTTAGTAATGTGATGAAAAAATAGTAATAAAAGTAGAAAGAATAGTGAAAGATATGGATGAAGAATGAATGGTAAGAATAAGTTAGAAAAATGTAAAATAGAAGTAGAAGGAATCATGGAAGAGTTTGTTGGGGCATGAATATAAGAACTGGTGTGGTGAAGTAGAAAAAGTGGCAAAATAGGGTTTAGGTAAGAATATTCTGTAGAATAAAAGAAATAGAAAAGTGAGAGTTAGTAAAAGGGTAAAAGAGAAGAAAAAAGCATCAGAGAATATAAGGATGCTATTAAAAATAAAGAAAGTGAAAAGGATGTTAAATGAGAAAGTATTTTTAAAAAAGTTGGCTAAAATAGATAATTTTATAAAGATAATGAAGTCAAATAGTAAATTGTTGGAAAATATTAATAAAAGTGGAAGAGATAGGGGTAAAATATTTTGAAATATATAAAGATTGTAGGGGAGAGAGGAGTAGTATTACTAGATGATGAGGGAATAAAGTGTAGCTCTAGAGCAGAATTAGAGTCAATCTTAAATAAGTATGTAAGGGATATAGAAAAGATGTCAGATGTAAAGGACAGAGTGATAACAAACATGAAAACATATAATAATGGAAATATTAGGTTTACAGAAAATGAATTGAATGAATTAGGGAAGAAATTGATAAGTGGAAAAGCAAGAAGTTCAGATAGGTGGACAGCAGCAGGTGATGATAAATTTAGGAATAAAGCAAAATTAAAACTATTATCATATTTTAATAAGATAGCACAGAAGAGAGAATTTCCAGATAGCTGAAATAATGCAAGAGAAAGTTTACTATTTAAAAAAAAAGTAAGGTTCATAAAAAGTTAAACAATTGTAGACTGATATCAGTAATTTCAGTGTTATATAATGTTTTCACTTATATGGTGGCTAGAAGAGTTATAAATTGATGGAAGAAAATTACATAGTGGGAGAAATGCAAGGTGTTTTTTGATCAGATAGACACATAGGAGACAGTTTATTTGTTGTCACACATCTTATAGATATGAGTATGAATACAGGTAAACAGTTATATATGGTTTGTATAGATATAGAGAAGGAATATGAAAAATAAATAAAAATATATTATGAATAAGTTTAGGAAATCTGGGAATGACTGGAGCACTAGTAGATCTTATTAAGAGATTGTATGAAAATAATTACTAAATTAAATATAGAATCAGTTAAAGTTAAAAATGAGGTGGGCCTATAACAAGCATGCTTTATGTCATCTATTTTTTTTTATATATTTGATATAAATGGAGAGAACAATAGAAAGACTAGGAAGAGGGGTAGAGATACCATTAATAGGTGGCAAGGGAGTATATGCATTATCAGTACTTTTATTTGCAGATGATATCTTCTTATGCGCAAAAAGAAGGGAAGATATGGAAGTTATGCTGAAGACATGTATAAGAGTGAGTAAAGAGATGGTGATTAAGTTTAGTGAAGAAAAATCAAAATTAATGATGATAAATAGTGGGGAAAGAGAAGAAAAATAATTTTTACTGGGAGATATAAAATTAAAATATAGTAAATAGGTATAATTATTTGGGAATCATCTTAAGTAGTCAGAGAAATTTATTGGATGAATGGGAGAAAAAATTGATTAATGAAGCAAAGAAAAAAAAGGAACTGCTAAAGAAATTAACAATGTTTTCATATAATAAATATGATATAGCTAGAATTGTCTGACAGGGAGTGGCAGTAGCAAGGTTAACTTATGGTAAAGATGCATTTGTGTTTGTAAAAAGGGTATTAGATTACTTAGAAAAAATAGAAAGAGAAATAGGAAGACATGCATTAGATGGAGATGAGTAGATGGCAAAGGAGGCAATTCAAGGAGAAATGAAAAGGTCAAGTTTTTATATGAGAGATGCAAAAAGCAAAATAAAAATGTTTGGCAAACTACAATTTATGGATAATAAGAGACTAGTCAAAATAGTATTTAATTGGGTTATGAATAAAAACAGGCAACAAGATGGGTGAGATAGATATCATAGTATGCAGAAGATATATGAATAAAAAATTTATATCAGTATACTTATACAAAATGTGGGATACATTAATAAAAAATAGGGAATTAGAGGGATGGAAAACTAGTATAGAGAGTAAAAAGAATTTAAATATATATAGAAGTAAACAGAGTATTGGGTGTGAGTTCATTTATAATATCAAGGAATTAGTTTACTGTTTAGGACCCAAACAGAATCTTTAGCAACAAGAGAATATACACATATGTTAACATGGCTGTGCTTATACAGAAGATGCGTGTCATGTGGACACATATTTTAAAATTAATCATACTTTATGAATTATTAAAATGAATTATTGAATTTTATTATTAGTTTATCACAATTCTTATGTGTAGTTTTATATAGGCATATCTGTGTATTGATATATAGGTGATTTATAAAAACCTATTGAGATATTTGTAAATCACAATGTGATAGCTTATTTCTTTTAGTATTAATCAAAATTAGAATGTCAAATTTACATTTATAGCATGATCATCAGACCTTAATTTCATTTTATTGTTTCTAATTAATAAATTTATTTTTGATTGTTTAAATTATTCCAGTAAATTTATTCAAATTTAAAATAGTTTTAGAAAATTATATGTTTGTATTATATCTCTTGCTTACAGTAACATTTATAGCTGGATTTATGCATAATAGTCTTGTTATATAAAACAGGTTTATGTTTAGTATTTATGACATCCAGTTGATGATGATTTTATTACTTCTATAATGCTGGATGGTGTAAAGGGAATATCCTTTAAAGTCCACACACTACATTTCATTTTAATTATTTATTTAGAAATTAAGTTTATAGTTGGCCAATACATTAATGATATTAAGTGGCCAGAGCATTGATGATGATCAGCATGTTTAAGTTTCCCAGCATGATTGATTTTATTGTTATATATTCTGGTAATGTATGTGCATTCAAATTATTATTGTTGAATAATCTGCCCCAGATTGGAAAGAGCTAAATAATTAACCTGGCTTTTAGTGGATCAATTTCAAGTTCAGTCACAAGATTGACTGTTGATTTTTACTGTTGATCATTCATGATGATGAATGATTATTACCTTTGTGTAATGCTGGTGAAGTTATAGTTAGTTTTTTTGCTCAGGATAATTTTAATATCTCTCTAACTCACTCCTCATGGTATTCATTTCATATTTAATTTTATACTTAAATTTTGTATTAACTGGGGTTGATGTAATTTTAGCATTAAATTGCCTCATAATGATTTTTAAATGTCTGATCAAAAGTAATTTGTACATCTATATAAAAATCATTTACTTTTTCATCTCATTGAAAACTTGTTATGGCCTACATGTGATCTGCATTTGGTAACTTCTATTAAATTGAATAATTAATTTTTCTACTTTTGTCTTATATACTATGAATTTCCACAATTTTGTCTTTCAGTTTTTTTTAATGTTAATAGTGAATAATACACCAATTGTGATTCTAATATTTATCCTAATGTAATAAAGAATATGCTTTTTGTTTAAACTTCACAAATTTTAACAATGTCCCCTTTAATATTAGTTAGTTCTTCCAATTTATATAATATCTTTCTTCACTTGAAAGTGATCCACAGTTTTATATAAATAAAAGATCTTAATTAAACAGAAGACCAGGTTTGCTCTCAATAAAATTTAGGGGCTACCCCTTCAACTTCCAATTACTGCTTTGGTTAGCAAAGTTAAAATCATTTGAGAATAAGAACAACAGTTTAGTTTTCTTTGTCATGAACATAAATATCAACTAATATTTTTATTGAGAAGTCAGATGTAATCTTGTCACACTAGCTTTTGCAAATTGGTCACAGCCCATATATATTAGTTTACTATATAAATAATCATATAGTAATAATAGCTGCAGTAATAACTGAAGATCATCTTCATCAATAATTTCAGTTATATATATCTTATATACAAAGTATATATTTAAGAATTGGGGCAAAACAATGAAAACACTTATAAACAATATTTTGATATCATATAGCTCAGAATCCAAAATATATTCTAATCGTACATTGTTTTTTACAAATAAAACTCTAAAAATGCAGTAAAGAACATTTGTAATGATAATTTAATAAACCTATTTTTTAAAAAAAATAAAGTGACTGAAATTTAAAATGATTAATATCTGTTTAATTGGAAAATAACTTTTAAAAAATACTAAAAAAACGATTTATAAATTTTAAATTAACAATCTTAAAAAAAATGACAGCATTTTTTAAAGATGGTAAATATGCTACAACTAAATTCAATCAGAATAATGTTACTGAGAGAGACCATAGGCATTGCAATAAATAAGAAACAAAAATCATTAGTGACTCAACGGATCACTGGAAATTCCAAACAAATCAGCATATGCTTTACATTAAGAATATTTGTCTTAGATAATATTTTAAAGGGGTTGACTGATTATTTTTGTTATAAATGAGAATGGTATGATGTTATGCATAGAATAATTGAACTGCATTAAAAACTTTGATGCTTATTGTTTACATTTTCTTCAACCAATAAGTAAATTTATATCTAATAATTTCCATTGCAATTTGATAATTAAATTTTATGAATTGGGCAAACATATAATATTATTCTGGTGTAATCATTATTAATTTTGGAAATGTCATAGTTTCATGCTATTTGAAATATTTTAAATGAAATATTTATTCCATGGTTAAAAAAAATAAAAATTAAACAAACAAAAAAAACCCCATTATTTTCAAATAAAACTGTCATTTTCTAAGATGATACTTCCCCAATTCACACATTCCACCCTGTCAAATATTAATATAAAAACTCCAAAAATAGAGTGAAAAATCCTTGTAGGTTTACAAATTACCTAATTAAATAATTAAAAGTTAAATGAGTATTTTTGTAATCATGATGTAAACAACTTTTTTCATGATTAATTTATTATACAACTACATTAAAATCAATAGGAATTTTTTTTTTACTTCCGTTCAAAATAATGACTTCCATATCTTTTCCATTTTATGTAAAATGTTACAATCATTTTGCTCACTACAATATTTTATAGTTTTCAACTATTTGATTTTGTAATAATGTCATAACTTATTTTTAATATGGTTTTTTATCTCTCATTATCCTTGACTTAGTATATTTTAACAAATTTTTATAATAAATAGATTTTACCATAGTTTTATTTTAAATTAGGATATTGCTCTTTCTAAACTTTTCTAATTAATGAAGAAACTTAGATTTATTTTTACTGAAACTAAGATAAGAGAGCTAGTTTAATCTGCTTAGTTCTATTTATAAAATTTTGTAATTGATATAAGAGAAACTATAGTTATACTTGGTATTAACTCTTTGGTCAATTCCAGTCAGCATTTCATAAATAAAAATCTTATTACACAATAACAATGACAAATAATATATATATATTCTAACCTCCCCCCGCGCGTTCTCACCCCCTAAATATACTGTTTATTACGAATATTACGGGTTCTAGCTCAGTTAACAAATAAATAAATGAAATATTCAGCATTAATTAAAATGATTACTAGCTCTAATTTTAAAATACAAATACGGTTCAATTTTAAAATGAATTAACAAATATTTACTATTTTCATGAGACATGGAGTGACAATACGGGGGACGAGATAGACTACATTGAGCCATTATCCACACGATACTACCTCAATGGCATAAGAACACTATCCCCCCTTTTTACTATACCAAATAACTAACTCATAGTATTCTTACGACTTTCTAAGCTCTATTCACTACGATTAAAATAATAATCATATCTTAATCTTCTTTATAACAAGAATCTAGCTCAATTAAATAAAATGAAGTAAAATAAAATAAAATCTCAGGTTCAGAAATTGTATTCTAACTGATTTAAAATTACGGTAGTAAAATATGAAAAGGGAATTTTATGTCATAATCTACTACACAGCAACTAACAATAATAAAAATAATAATAACAATAATAATATAATATAATCTTATTTCTTCCTAAATGAAATAAATAAATATGTACGTGGTAGTATTTTAATAATCTGACAACAGAATACGTGTGGCAACATTAGCATATAATTTAATGTAATATTGTGGCAACCGACTTATGACCAATAAATAATATAAAATTATGATCTTTTAATTTTAACATACCAATAAATTCTCAAAATTTCTTTTAACACTTTTATGTTTACCTTTTGTGCAAAACTTATATGTCTGTTTCAATTATAAATATATCGTGATTTCATGCATCCATGTGGAGAAATAACAACTCGGACACAAAAACTTTAGAACAAATTTAAAAACAAAGTTTATTAACAACATAAATAAATTAACAATATTTTTACACTATATACATTGGATATCCCTTACTTTCATATCTCAACTTAGTTTATTAATTTATAAAATGAAATCAAAATATTATTTACTTTTCCTAGTTAAATCTTTTTTTTTTTTTAACACTTAAGAAAATACAGTATTATTACTTGATTTATTATTATGGTTAGCTTATTACAAAATGCATTTCTTATATGATTATCACAAACACTTTGCATCCCTAATATTATTAAAATTATATTTTTTTTTACAAAATTTACATTCGTAGTGAAATTCTACAAAACAATAAAATTTTAGTTTTATATTGGTTGTATGGAATCTTACAAAGTCAAAACATTGTTCTACATTCGGTATTAGGTTTTTTATTGTTCATTATCCGTTGTTTATTAATCCTAATATTCTCATTCAAGCCTTACTTCGGATGATATAATTATAACTATTAATATACCATGCACAAGTATATGTTTATTGTACATTATTGGACTATTTTCTTAATAAATATGCAATACTTATTTTCTAAATATTATTAAAAAAAAATCATTCAAATTTTATTATCACTTTTAAAATACTTGGTTTAGATTTCTTTTCAAAATCTTATATTCATTTCTGAATTAATTTTACAATGTATTATATGATTCTTTCTCTCTTTATGATATTTTGGACTTTCAATTTTAAAGTTACACAATTCTATACATTCCAGCAAATAAACTATTCTTACATAAACGATAACATATCTTCAGTTCTATTTTATTCATTATTTCTTTGAAAATATCTTTCTGACCGATGCAGATTCACAAAATAAGGATAGCGAAGATAGATGCATAGGATCAAAATACAACTAGAATATTACTCATCATATATCTTGACAATCATGGCACAGTGAATTAAAAGACACTATAGAGGAGTGACCTTTACCTGTCTACCAACCTCTATTATAGGAGCGATGTTAAAGCTATTTCTTCAGCTTTATTATAACATCAAAAGTTTAAAGATATGCAAAAACACTGTCCAAACTATATGTGTTCAGTCATAGGGCTTAGTTAACTATACTGAAATCACACAAAACTAAATATGATCCAAATCCTTTATTTTTCCTATTTCTTAAAAAAAAAACATCATCTTGGTTTCCTTTCCACTAGTACTTCCAAGTCACTATCCGATCTTATTTCTCAAGATTTTTTCTATACTGTACATCGACAAATACATATCTGCATTACTAACAATAATAAAATTCATTTATTTTAAAACTATTCCACTGTTCTATAAGACAATCTTTCTTACTACTTTCCTCCGTATATTTAATCATAACAAACTACTTAAATATCTGAATACTTTATCACATGAAAGTTCAAAAGAATCACACAATTGTTATGTTAAATTATAGGATTAATATACTTTAAAAATTGTCGTATGCATAATCCGAATTACTCCTATCTCATAATATGTTAAAAATGTTGTATAAAATGTGTACATATAATTTAAACTTTCACACTTCATTCTTAGGTCAATAGATGATCTAAAAAAAAATACATTATGCATTATAAATAACTATTAAAATTACCAAACGACCTTTATCTCCTCGATCGCATTCCGTAGGCTTCACCATCCATTTGATCCTTGTAGATATAAGATTCACATCCATACACTTTATTTTTAAACAATATTTCTATAATTTTATCAAGCTATTATATTTAAATTTTAATATTACTAAATTTATGTTTATATGTTTCCCTAATCTCACATAACATTTTATATTCTAAAATAAATTAGTAAAAAATATTTAAACAATATTTACTGTACTTCTTTATCAAACTTTCTTGAAAACCGTTCATACTAAAGCTAAAAAAAAATGTTTATTATTTCTTCTTCAGTCACTTCTTGTTCAATTTTAAGGTAAAACAATTATTGCTCTGTTTAATAAATATTCATATATGACAATCCTTGGTTTTTTTTATAATATTTAATACAATTATTAATTATGATATTAGTTAATCCCATAAAGAAAACATCTACATATTCTCTTCTAATATTTCTTGCTAATATTTTCTCCCGCGCGACTTTTACGATGCATCTTCTAGGTACTTTGATTTAAATATTCAGTAAATTTTTCTGTCTCCATGGATCCATTTTCATTAAGTAATTTAAATTTATATTTTCCAAATCAAGCATTCCTCCAATGACCACTTTATAATATTTTCCAATTCCTCTTAGAGAAAGTTTTTTCTGTTCTTTTTTTTTTTTTATAAAACACAATAGCTCTTTCATATCATTATTCGGTAACTTTTTTCCTTTCTTTTAAAGTTCTGGTAACTATATACTTTGTAATGTTTCCTTTAAAAAGATAAACATTCTTTCTTCATTATAACTTTTACATAATTTTTTCTTTATGATATACGCATCTTAATTTTCCCATAGAGAAGAATAAAAAAAAACTTCAGAGTAGCCTTATAAATTTGTGCGTCATAATTTTTCCTGACGGCAAATAACTTCTCTTTTAAGTTTTCCGTATAGCGTCCAAATTATATTCCTCTGAGTTACAATAATAAGTTTCTGGTTGAGCATAAATAAAGCTGTATCAAGGCACTTTACAAATATTTTTCCTTTATCATAACTTCTATATACTGTTTTCTGTAGTATTTCCATTTTTACTGCAAGGTTTTGGCTAAACTTGAATAAAATATCCTGGTAAGAAAACTTTTAAAAATTAGCCCTCCATGTAAAGGTAGTTCAAAATATTATATTTTAAAAAACTTTTAAAATAAATACAAAATTTTAAAATTATATTACTTTTCTAGCTTACGATCTTATACAGCTAAAAAATATGTTACTCCCTCCTTCACTTACACATTACTTTCTCCCGCTCCGTCTAATTCTTATATTTTGTCTGCTAAAATACCTCCGTTGATTGGTTAATGACTTTTTTTAGCGCGAACAAATTTACACATTTTAGTTTTATAATAGATTAAACCCCTTTAAAATAAAGACATTTATGACGTAATGATTTAAAATATTACTTAAAATAGTATTTTTAAACTCAATTATAATTTTATCAAAATCATTTAAACTTTAAAACAATTATTAAAATAACATTTAATATCTATTTTAATATTAATATTTAATTTATCTTGTTTTTATTTAAATAAAATATTTAATTTTTTTTATTAACTGTATTCAACTTTTAAACACTACTTAAATATTACATCATTTAAACATTTAAAATAACTATTTAATATTTCAACATTCATTTCAACGATAGACAGCAATTACATTTAGTTCCATAATTCACAAACTTTATTATTATATTCTAACAAGCGTGTGTGTGAAGGTATATAATATACAGTCACATGATTACTAACTTTATCAGATGATTTTTTTAATTTACGTCTCGGTCTAAATTACCAAAACTGATATATTTTATAAAAATTTGGAAAATAATTTAAAAATGTAGAACTAAATATAATTCTCACCATCCCAAAGTTTATTTTAAAAATATATTAGATTAAATTTGAATATTAATTATAATTATAATATTACATATAGCGTTTATTTAATTTATTAGTTTTAAAATATTACAATTGGATTGTTAATATACTTTTAACTATTTATAGCTGTATTATTTTATATGGCCAGCTTTTACAACCATAAGCAAGGATATAATTAAGCTTTATTTAACTGTTTTCTTTTAAAATAATCCATTACACTTTTATATACCAGGTATTTTCAGCCTTAAATTGTACTATAAGATCTAATCGATCCTACTATTATTCATATATCATACAAACATATCTTAAAATTTAAAATTTTTTTAGCAATTGACCATTCTACCTTATTATGACCTATAGATAAGGGCACATAACTTCCCCCTTCGAATAAAAAATTTTAAATTAAACATCTAGTTTAATACCTACTTTATTCATTAATACTCCTCATTTTATTATCTGCTACAACCAAATTCCATCTTATACTACTCAATACAACAGAATACACTGTTTGCTATACAAATTTATATAATATCTGGACACTAAACTCAGACTTTGAACTATTAATACTTATAAAAAATTTTCTACACTTCTGATGGGTATGGGATTAAACTTCTAGTTTAACTTTTTCTCACTTGTTTTTATATTGGGTTTCTTTAAAATAGTAGTAATACCACTAGTAGAGGGTTGATTATTTTGCAACTCTACCCTACTTCTAGATTTGTCAAATCTAACCGCTTTCTTAGCATATGGATATACCCTATTTCTATCACTAGAACTATATCTTCTTTTAAAGCCTATTTGATGCCTTTGATTATTATAGTCAACATTGATATTAGACAATGGATAGTTATTTCTTTCTCTATTTGTTTTGAATCTATTATCTAAAGATGTTTCAGTGTTTTCTAGTGCATCTAATACTTCTGACACCTCTTCTATAGAATAACGGTCCGCTGCAATTAATAGTTGCTCCACATTTCTGGGCAAATTGTGTCGTATTATTCTTACTATCTGTCCTTCAGACAATGGACATGCCGTTAGTGTTTTTAATCGAATAGCCTGACTCCTAAAGAAACTAGTATAGCTACCTTTATTCACTTGATATTTTTCCTGAGTTATCTGGAACCTAATGCTATCTTGCTTGTCAGCGTTCCAGAAACTACCTGTTATTAAACATCTAAAGTCACCATAGGTATTTGGCCTTTCAAAAAGTGACTGCCACCAATCTTTGGCAGTACCTCCTAAGTGATTACTACAGATGGCCAACTTTTCCTTTTCAGTTAAAACACATATTGAAAATAGTTCATCTAAACTATTTAGAAACTCATATGGATTTTCGGCATGGTCACCTCTAAATGGTTTGACCCTCATAAAGCGTAATGCCATCGAGTTATTTGATCCTCCCTCACAACTAGTATTTCCTTTAATTATTCGGCTGTCTATTTCTTTATTATTATCAGATTCTATTTGATTACCTTCCTCTTTTCTTACATACTCTATTTTATCTATTGGGAATGGACTTTTATATTCTTCACATTTACTATGCGATGCTTTTTCTTTACCTAATTCTAACGTTTGATTGCTAATGGATTTTATCTCTTCTATTTGTTCGTATACCTGTTGTAATTTTCCTTCCAAATTTACCTGTCCAATCACTTGATCTATGTATATCTTTTGTTCCTGTCTAAACCTATCTAAGTTTTGATCTATAGCTTCCTTATACTCATTACTATTTCTCTCTACCTGCATTACTTGTTCTTTTACGTCCTTTTGTAAGCGCTTTAAATTCTCACCTATTTTGGACCTGTACTTCTGATCATCCTCCTTCCCAATATTAAAATCCTTTAATTTTCCCATCAAACCTTCTTCTATTTCTTCTTTTATATCTCTCCTATTTTGCACTACTAAATCATTAAACTTATCCACTAACTCTCTCTCCATTTCATCTTTCATCCTTATTCTACTCTGCATTATCTCTTCCTTTATCTCACATATTTCATTATTAATATCTAATTTATTATTATCAAACTCCTGTTTTAACTTGCTATTATTGGTCTGACATTGACTGATAGAATCCTCTATTTGCTTGTTTATACCTTTTATAGCAATTTCAGAAAATTCTGTAAACTTAGTCTTGAGCAATTCCTGATTATTACAATCTATTTGTTCTATTTCCTCCCTTAAAGAACTAATAACTTTTTCACTATTGTCCAATCTTGATTCCAAGCCATTAAATTTATTATGTGCTTCCTCCTTAAAGTCTTCCATAGTCTTACAAGTATCATTGAGTTTTTTATTCATACTGTCTATACACGCTTTGATTTCATTACTATTTTTACTCATAATTTCATTGATCTCTTCTCTATTTTTTCTATTATTTTCATTGAGAGATTCAAATTTTATATTGATCTCTTCTCTATTTTTTCTATTATCTTCTTGAATCTCTTCTCTATTTTTTCTATTATTTTCATTGAGAGATTCAAATTTTATATTGATCTCTTCTCTATTTTTTCTATTATTTTCATTGAGAGATTCAAATTTTATATTGATCTCTTCTCTATTTCTACTTATATTCTCATTAATCTCTTCTCTATTTCTTCTATTATCTTCTTGAATCTCTTTTCTCATCAGTATTATTTGAGACAATAAGAAGCTATCTACATCTCTTTTATGTGTGACTACTTCTTCTTCCTCTATTTTTAATTCCCTAATCTTTTCTTCTCCTTTTATTTCGTCATCTGTAATTTGTACAATATCTGTAATTGTTTCTATATTAATTGTCTCTTCCGCTTCCCTTTCCTCCTCACAACTACTATCCACCATGAATTCAGATATTTCCTCTACTGAACTGTTATCTTGATTATCCATTTTTTTCTTTATAATACTTTTTCCTCAAAATTTAATATCCCAATAATATGTTACTATTAACTTCTCATAAAATAGTTTCTTACCAGTTCTTTTATCTCATCTAACCATCACCCACAATAACTATAGACAATACCTTCTATACACCTTATACTATCTAACTAATTATAATAACAATAACAATTAAAATTATATGTGTCACAACATCACTTCCCACATGCATGATTCACAAATATTTTGCACAAACTAAAACACTTTCAAATATATTTTTCAATAATACTTCAATAATTGACATGGTCATATTAAATACCAATAATCGTTAGCCACATATGCATATTTTAAATTTTGTTTGTCAATTGACCCACAATAGTATAGTACGATTTTTTTTTTTTTTTTTAACAATCAGATTATCTACCACATAAAATTGAAATTATTTTAATAACAAATACTTAGTTTACTTTAATAACTAAATCCTAATAATTATTTCTATAATCAAATATGAAATTATCTACTTCTGTAAAATATGTCTATTGACAATCTCCCGATTTACATGAACAAATTCAAATACTAAACTATATGTAACTCCACTACACATCGTGCAGTCTCATTGGAAGAGCAAAATTTAACCTTCTGTTAGTTGAATCCAACCTATCGATTGTAGTTCCAACTACACATCGTGCAACACGTTGGGCGATCACAATCTAACCTCCCCCCGCGCGTTCTCACCCCAAAAATATATTGTTTATTACGAATATTACGGGTTCTAGCTCAGTTAACAAATAAATAAATGAAATATTCAGCATTAATTAAAATGATTACTAGCTCTAATTTTAAAATACAAATACGGTTCAATTTTAAAATGAATTAACAAATATTTACTATTTTCATGAGACATGGAGTGACAATACGGGGAACGAGATAGACTACATTGAGCCATTATCCACACGATACTACCTCAATGGCATAAGAACACTATTCCCCCTTTTTACTATACCAAATAACTAACTCATAGTATTCTTACGACTTTCTAAGCTCTATTCACTACGATTAAAATAATAATCATATCTTAATCTTCTTTATAACAAGAATCTAGCTTAATTAAATAAAATGAAGTAAAATAAAATAAAATCTCAGGTTCATAAATTGTATTCTAACTGATTTAAAATTACGGTAGTAAAATATGAAAAGGGAATTTTATGTCATAATCTACTACACAGCAACTAATAATAATAAAAATAATAATAACAATAATAATATAATATAATCTTATTTCTTCCTAAATGAAATAAATAAATACGTACGTGGTAGTATTTTAATAATCTGACAACAGAATACGTGTGGCAACATTAGCATATAATTTAATGTAATATTGTGGCAACCGACTTATGACCAATAAATAATATAAAATTATGATCTTTTAATTTTAACATACCAATAAATTCTCAAAATTATTATAACACTTTTATGTTTACCTTTTGTGCAAAACTTATATGTCTGTTTCAATTATAAATGTATCGTGATTTCATGCATCCATGTGGAGAAATAACAACTCGGACACAAAAACTTTAGAACAAATTTAAAAACAAAGTTTATTAACAACATAAATAAATTAACAATATTTTTACACTATATACATTGGATATCCCTTACTTTCATATCTCAACTTAATTTATTAGTTTATAAAATGAAATCAAAATAATATTTACTTTTCCTAGTTAAATCTTATTTTTTTTTAACACTTAAGAAAATACAGTATTATTACTTGATTTATTATTATGGTTAGCTTATTACAAAATGCATTTCTTATATGATTATCACAAACACTTTGCATCCCTAATATTATTAAAATTATATTTTTTTTTACAAAATTTACATTCGTAGTGAAATTCTACAAAACAATAAAATTTTAGTTTTATATTGGTTGTATGGAATCTTACAAAGTCAAAACATTGTTCTACATTCGGTATTAGGTTTTTTATTGTTCATTATCCGTTGTTTATTAATCCTAATATTCTCATTCAAGCCTTACTTCGGATGATATAATTATAACTATTAATATACCATGCACAAGTATATGTTTATTGTACATTATTGGACTATTTTCTTAATAAATATGCAATACTTATTTTCTAAATATTATTAAAAAAAAATTCATTCAAATTTTATTATCACTTTTAAAATACTTGGTTTAGATTTCTTTTCAAAATCTTATATTCATTTCTGAATTAATTTTACAATGTATTATATGATTCTTTCTCTCTTTATGATATTTTGGACTTTCAATTTTAAAGTTACACAATTCTATACATTCCAGCAAATAAACTATTCTTACATAAACGATAACATATCTTCAGTTCTATTTTATTCATTATTTCTTTGAAAATATCTTTCTGACCGATGCAGATTCACAAAATAAGGATAGCGAAGATAGATGCATAGGATCAAAATACAACTAGAATATTACTCGTCATATATCTTGACAATCATGGCACAGTGAATTAAAAGACACTATAGAGGAGTGACCTTTACCTGTCTACCAACCTCTATTATAGGAGCGATGTTAAAGCTATTTCTTCAGCTTTATTATAACATCCAAAGTTTAAAGATATGCAAAAACACTGTCCAAACTATATGTGTTCAGTCATAGGGCTTAGTTAACTATACTGAAATCACACAAAACTAAATATGATCCAAATCCTTTATTTTTCCTATTTCTTAAAAAAAAACATCATCTTGGTTTCCTCTCCACTAGTACTTCCAAGTCACTATCCGATCTTATTTCTCAAGATTTTTTCTATACTGTACATCGACAAATACATATCTGCATTACTAACAATAATAAAATTCATTTATTTTAAAACTATTCCACTGTTCTATAAGACAGCTTGCTTACTACTTTCCTCCATATATTTAATCATACAAACTATTAAATATCTGAATACTTTATCACATGAAAGTTCAAAAGAATCACACAATTGTTCTGTTAAATTATATTATTAATATACTTTAAATAAATTATTGTATGCATATTCCGAATTACTCCTATCTCATAATATGTTAAAAATGTTGTATAAAATGTGTACATATAATTTAAACTTTCACACTTCATTCTTAGGTCAATAGATGATCTAAAAAAAAATACATTATGCATTATAAATAACTATTAAAATTACCAAAACGACCTTTATCTCCTCGATCGCGTTCCGTAGGCTTCACCATCCATTTGATCCTTGTAGATATAAGATTCACATCCATACACTTTATTTTTAAACAATATTTCTATAATTTTATCAAGCTATTATATTTAAATTTTAATATTACTAAATTTATGTTTATATGTTTCCCTAATCTCACATAACATTTTATATTCTAAAATAAATTAGTAAAAAATATTTAAACTATATTTACTGTACTTCTTTATCAAACTTTCTTGAAAACCGTTCATACTAAAGCTAAAAAAAAAAAAATGTTTATTATTTCTTCTTCAGTCACTTAATGTTCTTCTTGTTCAATTTTAAGGTAAAACAATTATTGCTCTGTTTAATAAATATTCATAGATGACAATCCTTGGTTTTTTTATAATATTTAATACAATTATTAATTATGATATTAGTTAATCCCGTAAAGAA
Source organism: Epiperipatus broadwayi (assembly GCA_028023455.1). Lineage (NCBI taxonomy): Eukaryota > Metazoa > Onychophora > Udeonychophora > Euonychophora > Peripatidae > Epiperipatus > Epiperipatus broadwayi. Next base: position 45,437 of record JAQFVV010000462.1, read on the forward strand.
AACGTCTACATATTCTCTTCTAATATTTTCTGCTAATATTTTCTCCCGCGCGACTTTTACGATGCATCTTCTCAGTACTTTGATTTAAATATTCAGTAAAACTTTTCTGTTTCCATGGATTCATTTTCATTAAGTAATTTAAATTTATATTTTCCAAATCAAGCATTCCTCCAATGACCACTTTATAATATTTTCCAATTCCTCTTAGATAAAGTTTTTTCTGTTTTTTTTTTTTTTTAAAAAAAATAATGACTCTTTCATATCATTATTCGGTAATTTTTCCTTTCTTTTAAAGTTCTGGTAACTATATACTTTGTAATGTTTCCTTTAAAAAGACAAACATTCTTTCTCCATTATAACTTTTACATAATTTTTTCTTTATGATATACGCATCTTAATTTTTCCATAGAGAAGAATAAAATAACTTCAGAGTAGCCTTATAAATTTGTGCGTCATAATTTTTCCTGACGGCAAATAACTTCTCTTTTAAGTTTTCCGTATAGCGTCCAAATTATATTCCTCTGAGTTACAATAATAAGTTTCTGGTTGAGCATAAATAAAGCTGTATCAAGGCACTTTACAAATATTTTTCCTTTATCATAACTTCTATATACTGTTTTCTGTAGTATTTCCATTTTACTGTAAGGTTTTGGCTAAACTTGAATAAAATATCCTGGTAAGAAAACTTTTAAAAATTAGCCCTCCATGTAAAGGTAGTTCAAAATATTATATTTTAAAAAACTTTTAAAATAAATATAAAATTTTAAAATTATATTACTTTTCTAGCTTACGATCTTATCCAGCTAAAAAAATATGTTACTCCCTCCTTCACTTACACATTACTTTCTCCCGCTTCGTCTAATTCTTATATTTTGTCTGCTAAAATACCTCCGTTGATTGGTTAATGACTTTTTTTAGCGCGAACAAATTTACACATTTTAGTTTTATAACAGACTAGATTTTTCAAATAAGACATTTATGACGTAATGATTTAAAATATTACTTAAAATAGTATTTTTAAACTCAATTATAGTTTTATCAAAATCATTTAAACTTTAAAACAATTATTAAAATAACATTTAATATCTATTTTAATATTAATATTTAATTTATCTTGTTTTTATTTAAATAAAATATTTAATTTTTTTTTTATTAACTGTATTCAACTTTTAAACACTACTTAAATATTACATCATTTAAACATTCAAAACAACTATTTAATATTTCAACATTCATTTCAGCGATAGACAGCAATTACATTTAGTTCCATAATTCACAAACTTTATTATTATATTCTAACAAGCGTGTGTGTGAAGGTATATAATATACAGTCACATGATTACTAACTTTATCAGATGATTTTAATTTACGTCTCGGTCTAAATTACCAAAACTGATATATTTTATAAAAATTTGGAAAATAATTTAAAAATGTAGAACTAAATACAATTCTCACCATCCCAAAGTTTATTTTAAAAATATATTAGATTAAATTTGAATATTAATTATAATTATAATATTACATATAGCGTTTATTTAATTTATTAGTTTTAAAATATTACAATTGGATTGTTAATATACTTTTAACTATTTATAGCTGTTTTATTTTATATGGCCAGCTTTTACAACCATAAGCAAGGATATAATTAAGCTTTATTTAACTGTTTTCTTTTAAAGTAATCCATTACACTTTTATATACCAGGTATTTTTCAGCCTTAAATTGTACTATAAAATCTAATTATCCTACTATTATTTATATATCATACAAACATATCTTAAAATTTAAAATTTTTTTAGCAATTGACCATTCTACCTCATTATGACCTATAGATAAGGGCACAATATATATATAATTATTACATATGACAAACATTTACATTTTTAAAATACAAATAAGATTATTCACTACAACATACAATGGAAATATACTTTTTACACATATTTACCAACACAATATTATACAAATAAAATAACAAATACAGTTGAGACCTTAAATATTTAAGTGCATTATTTGTACCCTACTATTGTGAATGCAGTAATGAAAATATGCATAATAAAGAAAGAATAATAATTTCATCAATATTATAAACTTTTTTAGTTAGACATTCATTTTTAAAATGAATAAAGTTAATTCATAATTTTATACATGACAATTAATAGTAAACATTTATTTTTTCAACATTATATGTTGTCATAGCAACATAGTCAATGCAGTCCATGTTAATATATTCACTATTAAAATCAAACCAAAAAAAAAAAAATTACAATTGACATTACACCATATATTAAAATTTATTTCAAATTTCAGCAGGTACAATATATATATATATATGTGTGTGTGTGTGTGTGTGCATGTGTGTGGGAGGTATCTGTAGTATGTTCAATGAAATCATAATTTGGGATTGGTTCTTTCTTCAAGCTATCTGAAGTGATATCTGGAATCATGAGTTTCAACATGAAATGTGTAATGAAGTTTTGTGTCATAAACCTTGGTAGAATAATGGGCTATTGTTAAATTATATTTTAAATTGGGCAAAACGGCTACTAAAATATTTCAAATGAGTTCAAACTGTGGCTTTGGCATTAAAGCATTGAGACAAGAGAATATTTTCAATATAGTTTAGAAGATGTTGTGATGAAAGACAGAACACTGAACATGATCTACAAAAATACACAACCTACTTTATGTTATAATTTGTGATGCAGATTACAATTATTGAGATAAATAAAAAAACTATGATGCTACAAATTGCATGAATTGACTCAGACATAATCAATAGAGATCTTGCAGAAAGGACCAATTACTTTTTTATTGTAACATACTTTTAATACAAAAATAAACAGATAAAAATGATCACACATCAGCTTTAGTTATTTATAAGATTTTTTTTTCTTTTTGTAATACTAGGAATAGATAGAGTCTTTTAAAATATTTATAAATGTTTGACAAAAGTAGAAAGTGAAATTTACTATAAGTCTCAAACACTAATTAAGGATATACTTTTCTTCTATGACATACCATTAATAAAAATAGCTTTTGCATTTACAGTTATGGCTAGAATTTTATTATACAAATATAGTGAGTGACAATCATCAACATTTAATCTAGATCGGGAAGTACTATTACTACTAATGAGTATGGGTAGATAAATAAATAGATAAATAGATAGTTAAATAGATAGATAGATAGATGGGTAAATAGATAAATAGATAGATAGATTGATGAACATATATCTGACATATAACAATTTTAATAAATTTAATTAAATAAAAAAATAATACATTAAAGGTACATATTTAAATTAAAAAGCATTTGGATAATTAAACCCATTCTAATTTTCTGTACGAATTTTATTTGTAATAATTGAAATTCAATAACGGTTACTCTTATTTTTAATTTTTCTAGATTAATACTTATACCAAAATGATTAATTAAATTGATTTTTTTTTTTATAAATCTTTTGTATTTTTTTAAAAAAAAGATTAGAAGGTTAATTATTATTAAAAGATTAAAAAATGACAACTCATATATACTGTAAAAAAAAAATTAAATATTATATGCCTATGCAAATTTATGTTAATTAACAAATAGATATTTGAAAACTTTATGTATTTAGTACTGAAATTATAACAGGAATATTAATACTTATATATATTAGCAGTGATGTAACCAAGCAAACAGCCAATTAAAAACTCGCATTACAAATGAAATCATTGTATCATGTACCTATTTTTTTCCTGATACATCTTTAAAGCAAAAAGTTATTAATTGATTATTTGTCTAGTGATATTTTAGCTAGAATACATCTAAATAAATACATTGTAGTTTTCCTTTACAATTGAAATACTTATGTTCATATGTATAATTACTTTGCTCTTATATTATATAATAAAACAAGAGCACCTCTCTATTCTTCAATATTTATAGTAAGCTTAAATAATCAGTGGCCATCAGACGATGTATTTAAGTCGTCATCTTTGGACAAATTTCTGTGTTTGCCTTTACCTATGAAACTAGGAATTAAAAGATAAAAGTGCTGTAGTTATGCATCTAGAAAATATCTCCAGTTTATTTAGACTAAAATTTTGAAATTTAACACATCTTAAGGTTCTGAACCCAAGTTAACATCTATGAATTCTTATTAAATTTGATTTTGGGTCAATAAAATGAGGTTAATGTCAGTTTCAAGATGGATAACTGCATTATTTCCAGTTTTGAATCTTAAGACTCATTGATAAAGGCAAAAATAAAAAATTTTTGGAAGTGTGGATTTAAATTAATTACCACTTGGTAATCATCTCATTGATTAAATTTACTGTACAAGGCAATTGAATAAAAAGTTGTGCCAATAGTGTTCCATCATTGAATTTCAATGATATGGATGACTGAAGAGTTGGAATGTGGAGAAGATAGAAGTTTGTCAATTAAAGATTGAAAATTTACTTTCTTAATGAAAAACAAAGTATTGATTGTATATAGGAGTGCAAGATGATGATATGGACTAAATGATGAGGGCTGGTAAAGCATTAAATATGTGTACTGGATATCATTTATCTTTTTCCCATATATGTGATCATATGTATCAGTTGGCTGCAGAAAGGAGTTTTCTATTAACTGAAACATGATTCTTTGATTCCTCTTTGAGGCTTTAAAGAAACAAAGCAAGGCAGATTCCTAATATCAACTTCATACATTTTTGTGGCTGCAGCTGTTATTACTATGTGATTATTCATATAGTATACAAACATGGATGGGCTGCTCACCAACATGCATTATCCAGTATGGTGAGTTTATGGCTTTTTCCTCTGAATTTAAGGTCAAGAAGCACTATGGTCTTTCTTCTTAGTTGCCTGATAATGGTAGAATGAATGTATGATAAATATTTTTCCAATATATATATATTGTACCAATCGGAAAAATATTTATATATATATATATATATATATATATATATATATATATATTGTACCGGTCAGAATTGTATGTTCATTTAACAAGGTTTAGAATCTAAGCAAAAGTACCTTAAATCCACTCATGCCCGAGATACACAGGTCAGGAGCAATCATGAATTCTGCCCTATTTGCTCTTCTCTAAAACTATAACATTATAAACAACACTTCTGATGATAACATGAAATTTTATTCATTCTGGTCCCAGAGACACAGCAGAGAAACATGAGATCTACAGGGTAATTAGCATAAATAAATAATGTTTAAACTTGGCTCAATCAAATATCTTATGTGAAGGGACAATTTATAAATTTTAAATGAATTGCACACAGCTAGCATTGCAAAAGAAACATGAATTATAAAATAGTATCCATCCAGAATGAGCAAGAACAGAATAACCCAGAGATAAATATCTATTTGAAGTAATCAGTTATAACTTCTAAATATTACTGACATTATTATAAATATTTAATGGAATTCAATGAGTGAGAGTCAGTAAGACACAACGCATGAGTAATTATTAAAACATAATAATTTAATAAATATAAACAATTTAATTTACATTAGAAAACATAGCACAGATTTAATGCAGTTATTACTTTGCATATAAGCAACTGATTTAGTATGCTAATGAGTTATAGTATAATAATAAATTAATGTTATCAATGCGGTGATCATTACTTTAAGTAATGATAAGGACGTTTACAAACTCATCTCTAAAGAGATGTTTACTCTTAATATGATAGTTAATAATTTATCGTTTATGAGCATATTTGGGCCTGTACAAATGAGGAATGGGTTAGCCTAAATTAGCTTTACCGTGACAATCCTAAAATATTCGACTAATTATAAAATGAGTGGTTTATAAACATCACTGTGCCACATCTTATAGATAAAATGAGAACTACATATAAAGAACTCGCAGTGCTAACTATAATGACAGCGTTTAAAATGGAGAAGATGTCCATCTTTGGACTGGAAGGCTTTATCACATATATGATTCCGCTTGTATTTATCACAAGGCGATATTCGAAAATATGAGTGGTAAGGATTCCATGGCACGCCCTCCAATGTGTCACATGCAGAGCCTTAATACTCTAATGTTTATCCTGAGATCGGTTATACCAAACCTCATTCCTATACGAGTTACATGAAGAAAATCCGGATTTCGGATGAGTAAATATGATAAAGCAAAATATAATTCTTTAAAATGCTATCATAAGTAAGCAACGCGAATATGGCTTAAGTCTTAAATGACTAATGAAATAATTTAAGCTTAAATTAAGCAATAATAGCATGCATAACACCATGATAAAATAATAACCCACTCAGCATCATACGTATAACTTTAATAAATTTAGGATGTCGAATATATAAGGGGGAAAGTATTATTTTTCCTATTTAACAAGCCCAATTATTCCTAACCGACAATATATTATAATTAATTTAACTCTTAATGGCGTATAAATAATAAATAGTTATTAAAGTATATTAATAATCAAATTTATTAAAAGAACATAAATTGCATTTAAATATCAATAGTGATATGATTTTCAAACAATCCGCCATTAACCATAATTTCAAAATATTTAACCGAGCGAACAGCGTTCAGTAAAAAATTTTACGTTTAAACTATTTAAACATTCCAAAATATCGGAATGATGATTGAAATAATATAAGTTCACTAGATTAAAACATTAGCACACTAAAACTAATTTAATAAGATATATATTTAAAATAAGTTTTGCCGCATGAAATAAAATAATTAGAGTGTGAAACTTAAAAAAAAAACTAATAATAAATTTACAGTACATAATTCTGTGCTTAGCGTTTCAAAGAACAAGTTTAAAAATTTAAGAGAGAAAATCACAAACTTAATGATAATTAAGTTTATAATCAGTTATAAAATAAATAAAGATTACATTCTGATTACAATTAAGATTTAGGAAAGAAATGAAGTGAGGAGAATTAAGAGTTCATTCTTCGGCAAAAACGGATTACCTTTAGAAGTTATGGTGGCCACTTATAATAACGTATATGAAGTTTAGCAAAGCACAATATTAATAAAATAATGGTAGGCATCTTCCAATATTCTTTACAATTAAACATAACAGTTCTCAAGTAGCGATGGCATGGCAGAAGGCAGGACAGAGATGATTTAAGATCAGGGAGGCAAATTCCTTTTACTCACAGTCCATTTTGTTACCACTCTCTACACAAATACCAGAGAGAAGAGTGATTTGAACTCCTTCCGTGCATTCCTAGAACTTCTGCTCCTCCTATACTTGAAATTTAGCAATATTGGAAAATGTAAACAATACGTTCCAGAAAGCAGATTATTTAAACATATTTTTAAAATTGCAAATAACTTTAAAATATGATTTTTGGTTTGACTTGAAATGAGAATGACATTTTAAAATTGTAATAATACTTTTTAGAATTTCTGGCATTGCTTTAGCTCTACATTAATTGTATTTATTTTTATATCTGTAATACATATACGCACATACACAATTATCTAAATGAAGGGAATTTACAAGCTTGAAAATAAAATATACTTAAGCTAAAATAATAATTCAACTGGTTACACATAACCTTTTCTTAAATAAACAGGGTGGAAGTGATATGTGTATATGTGTGTGCTTAACATTCCTGGATGACCAAATAAACATATAAACAGGTTCAAACCCTACTTTAAAGGTATGTAATGTCATCAGGCAGTGAAGTTAAATATGTACTACAGATTTACCACTTCAATATATATATATATATATATATATGTACACTCATGACACAAAAATAAACCATGACCTTATTCTCAGGGGGCTGTAAAGCCACCAACCATGACAACAGTTGGTGGCCAAAGGTGGGGTTGGCTAATAATCCATTGATTGTGGACCCAGGCTTCTATTTGATAACTACTTCTTATTTAGGCACTTCGACTGCAGATCACTTTCAAGTGAAGGAAGATTGAAATAATTAGAGGAAAAACTGTCTTATATTAATTGGGACATTATTGGACTTGTGAAATTAGAAGAAAAAAGTGCACATGTACTCTACTATAAAGCTTACAAATACTGGAAATACAATTGGAGTAGGATTCATTATAAATAAAAAGTGGAAGTACAACATTGTGGAGATTGATGGTGTATCGGATAGAGTGGCAAGATTAGTTATACAACTTAATAGCAGACATCAAATCCATAAATTCAGGTTTATGCCCCAATAAGTTCTCATAGTGATGTAATAGTAGATTTTTATATTGATGTACAAAAGGCTATTGATCAGAGTAATCAACATTTTAAAATTGTTATGGGAGACTAATGCTAGAATTGATATACAAATGAAAGATGATAGTGCTGTATGTAATTTTGGTTATGGTAATAGAAATGAGAGAGAATATAGACTTGTCAAGTTTGCAGAAAATGAAGATATTAGAAATTACAGATCTATCAGATTTTTATTAGTTTTATACAAATTTTTTACCAAGATAATTACAACTCCTTTACAGAGAACATTGAATTTCCACCAACCAAGAGAACAAGCTGGATTTAAAAGTAGTTTTAGTACAGTAGATCATAAACAGGTATTGAGAGAAGTTATAGAAAAGTCAAATGAGTATGAGTTGCCATTATGCTTTGAATTAGTAAATTATAAAAAGGCATTTGATTCTATAAACATTTCTTCAGTGATTAAAGCATTGGATCATCTCCAGAATATTGTCATATTTTAAAGAATATTTATAAAATTCAACAGTAAAAATTAGATTACATAATGGTATTAGGAAAGTCAACATTGAGAAGCATGAAAGACAGGGTGACTCCATATTTCCAAAACTTTTTACAGCAGTACTGCAAGAAGTATTTTGTAGATTAAAATGGAAAGTTAAAAGAGTGAAAGTAAATTGAGCTTATTTAAGTCATTTCAATTTTGCAGATGATGTAGTTGTTTTTGCAAATAATGCTTTTAGAGCTACAGGAAATGTTGCAGGAGTTATCAGATGAAAGTAGGCCTAAAGATAATTATTAAAAAGACTAAAGTAATGTTTAATGGATTTTCTCAAAATATGAAAATGAAGATTATATATGATGAGTTAGAAGAAGTTAACCACTACAAATACCTTAAGTCAAATTATTAATACAGATGAAAACATAATGAATGAAATTAATAGAATTAAACTTGGTTGGAGTGCTTTTGGTAGAAATAATTTGATACTAAAAGGAAATATGCCTATGTGATTGAAAAAAAGGTTTTTTAATAAATTTATTTTGCCAGTTCTTACTTATAGATCTGAGACACTTAATAGAAGAGCAAGCAATATAGAGACTTCAGACCACTCAAAGAAGTATGGATAGATGCATGTTGGGAGTAACAAGTAGAGATCAAAAAATGCAACATGTGGGTAAGAGAACAAACATGTGTTACTGATCTCATTGAAAAAATTAAAAGACTGAAGTGATGTTGGGCTGGATATATTGCTAGAAGAGATAATAGATGGATAATTGAAATGTTAAACTGATTCCAAGAGATTGTAAAAAACCCAGAAAGATATCACATGTGAAATGGATGGATGAAATAGGAATGTGTGCAGGAGTGATGTGGAAAAGAGAAGCTAAATATTTGAGAAGATGGATTGAACTTCGAGTGACCTTCATCCTGCAGTGGATTTATAATGGTTGTTGATAATGATGATGTATCATTGTATAAGATGGAGTCCATAGCTGTAGGCTACATGAAAATCTGAGATTAAATCCCTTCTAATTACATTAAGTCTAATATAAAAATATACTTTATTTGAATGTTATATATATAAAATACATATTTTGCGGGTTTATCCGTGTTAAAAACTTTTAATATTAATATACTGATGTTTCGACTTAATCACACAAGTCATCCACAGAGTTATAAAAGGTAGAATATATATATATTAAATTAGTACAATAATGTTATTCAGAAAATCAAACAAAGAACATATGAATTCGACCTAATATTTATTATTTCAGAAGTGCTATCTACGTCAAACCATTAAACTTGACTGACACATCCACAATATGTTCGTTAATATGGATAAATATATTCAAGAACTTTAACTTTATTCTAAATTAAATAAATATATATTAATTTAACAAAAATACTTATTGGTATTTGCTTTTTTAATATATAGAAGTTCTCATGCTTTTTATGATGTGTGAGTAGAATATCCCTTATTGTGCATAAAAAGGCACTAGGAAATAAATCTGGGATATGTACAATTTATTTTGCGATATATATCAGGAATAAACTGTGTGTGATTTAATAAGATCAATATTAATAACATACTTTAAAAAAACTATGGAAAAATATATCATAATATAAATGGTTATTAGTCTATAAATAATTACAATTAAAGTACCGTCTTCAAGATTTATAATAAAAAACAATTTTGTCAATGGAAAAATAAAATAATCAAGTGAGATAAAAATACCATATAATTAAATGTTTCCAATGGACTGTACAGAACTTTTTTTTTTTATCTCTATAGTTCTCTGATTAATAGAACAGCGGTAGTAAATCTAAAACATTATGAAAGATCATTTATTCAAATGTCACATGATATTGTTAGACTTAATATTCTATAACTGTTTTTTAATGATGTTATAACTCAAAATATATTGAGAGGCAATATTCTAAAATATCAGCAGCAATCATAATCTCCGGTTGAGTAGCACCAGATGTTATCATTTCGTCATAATTACCTCTTGCCTATTCATTTAAGCTATTTATATTTATTCAGTGTATTTTACTTTTGTTTTCTTTAATTTTTTAAATTTTAATCATTGCTTTTTTTTTTACAATCTTTGTGTAAATTATTTGACAAACTACAAGTCAGGCTTGGTGGTCGAGAGGTCAGCGATAGCTGTTTTACATGCAGTTGTCCCGGGTTAGCGGGTTCGCTTCCCGGCTGATGCTATGACACATGAGAAAAAAAAGCTAAAAGATCACAAAAAATTGGTATTGATACTGTTATTGACATGTATTTTAATTATATCATAATTATTACTTCAATTGTTTTTGAAATTGCTATATTTTGATTTAGAAATCTCAAACATGATCCATTCTAGATAATATATTAATGATTATTACTAATTATTTTTTAAACCAGAGATTATCTCTAGCCCAGATATAAAATTTAAAACTAGTTAAAGATTAATATATTTGTTTTTTTTTTAATTAAGCATACAGATGGAGTAATTTAACTCCTTTGCTCTTTTTCTATGTGTAATATCTATTATAGTAGTAATTTTTAACTAATAAACTAAATCTTAACTTATTTGTTGTATTCTAGGTTTTTTAAATATTTTAATTTTAATTGAAAATTTGGTATTGTTCTTTTTTTTTTTTTTTTGCATATTTTATTCTATGAAAAGTGATATATTTTATTTATCAGTTTTATATCATATTTTATGATTTAATTTATATAGCATCAAGAAATATTAAATATGAACTTGGCTTTGTGTTATTATTTCTAAATGTTGAACCAATAATTTATTTCATCTTTTCTTTTAGAAAAATAACGCAATTGGCTAGTTTCAAAGTAATTTTCATTTTACCTTTGTTTGCTCTTTATTATGCACTTTTTTTCTAATAATTTTTCAAATACCTTTATCTTATATATAATTGTTACCATCTTATCTCTAGCATAACAAAATTATTTGTTTATATAGAAACAAAAAAAAAACAGTAAATTTTGTAGTTTCACTGTACTTTTCATCGATAAAAAACAAAACTAAGATTCTATTTTTATTAGTTTATCATATCACAATATATATATATATATATTAATGGGCAGATCATAATAAAAATGAAGTTATAATAACAATGTATTGAAATTTTTATATTATTTATTAGCTATATTATATAGTCATTAAATTCTGTTGCTGTATTAATACTTTTGAGTTTCTGCTATGTAATTTAAAATTTTACACAAAGGCAATGCACTCCACACAATATTGCTTCTCACTGCAAGCCAGAGTAATCATTTGATGCCAGAAGGTTTGTGCATAAAAGCTTTATCTAGTGCATACTCATCCAATTTCCCCAGAGTAATTTTTAGCTTATGGCTTTCATCAATGTGAAGCCTTGGATCTGTGAACCCTGTTCATAGATCTTAGAATGTAATGCAATCTTCCAACAGCCACCTTTTATCTTATTAGCTAACTATAAAGCTTTGAGTCCAAAATGAAAATGCAATAATGTTTTAAATTCAAGCTCATTAGTTTGTATAATCATACAGATCTGAAGTGAGTTCAGCATGCATACTTTTTGATGTCTTTGGTTCTTTAACTAGTTTACAAACTGTCTCAAGTTAACTCATACATGATTTAACTTGCTCTAATTTGGGCACTTTTATGTTATCATAGCATATTTAGGCTCATTTTAAAGCTTAAAAGGTACCATAAGATACTGCCCTCTTTTGAATAATTTTACATGTAAAAAAATCAATAATATAGGTGGTAAAACTAGAACAAAGAGAGACAGCAGACCTTTCTAGATGCAGATTGGTTGGTTCTCATATAAGTGCCTGTTAATAACTTTCACCACTCCGACTTACTTTGTTTTGATTTTGAAAACAAAGTAAAAGTTTTGGAGTGTTTTTATGTATTTTTTACATATTATAATGCATTTGTATAAAATATGCTAAAAATATAATTATTTTACAAAAATAGTTTGATTTTAATAAAAAATAATAAGATTTTACTAAAAAAATTATTACTTTGATACTAACATAAATTGAGAAAAAAATCAATATTGCCTAAAAACTTTGTAATTCATTATGATTTTTTTTTTACATTTTCCACTATCAAATATTTTTATAATTATAAATAGATATTTAATTTTGAAAAAACTTTCATTCACTTTCATCATCTAACAAATTATTAATATACTTTTTACAAACAAAACTAAAATAAATATAATATTAAAAGATGAATATATTTTTACTGCTGATTCTGTAATTGACCAATCAAAATTTTAGAGTTTTAACTCACTTGTCCAAACAGAATTCATCCAGGATAATAGTTAATAACCAAAATCACCATAATCCTATTGAACAGGATTGGTATTAAATTACTAAACATCACAGAATCATCATTCTTTATGCTTACACAAGCTGTTTACACAAAGGAAAAACTCTCCATACAGTTGTGTCACTCAGTGCAAGCTAGAATAATCAATGAATGCAGGAAGACTTCTGTATAAAATTCCTATCAGGTGTCTATTCATCAATTAACCCCAGATTAGTTTCTAGCTGTGGCTTTCGTCAATGAGGAACAATGGATCTGAAAGCACTGCACCTTGATCTTAGGTTGTAATACAACTCTCCAGCACTACCTTCTTAGCTAACTTTAAAGCTTTGAGTCCATAATGAAAATACAATAATGTTTTTATAGTTAGCTAATAAGATAAAAGGTGGTTTCTGGAGGGTTGTATTACATCCTAAGATTTAGATGCAGTGCTCTCAAATTCAAATCTCCTCAATAATAAAATCCACAAGATAGAAACTAGTTTGTGGCTGTTGGATGAGTAAGCACTAGATAGGAATTTTATGCACAAACCTCCCTGTATCCATTTATTATTCTGTTTTGCACCAAGTGAAACTACTGTAGGGAGAGTTTTGCCTTTGTGTGAACAGCATGTGTAAGCATAAAGAGTAGTGATTATATGATGTTTAGTGGTTTAATACCAATCCTGCCCAATAGGACTATGGTGTCTGTAAGTTATTAAAGAACCAATGACACCGAAAAGTATGGGTGTTGAACTGAATTTAGATCTATATGACATCTATATGACAATACAAGCTAATGAGCTTGAATTGAAACACTACTGTGTTTTATTTTGGACTTAAAGCTATCTATAGTTACCTAATAGGATAAATGGTGGCTTCTGGAGGATTGCATTAGATCCTCAGAATGAGATGCAGTGCTTTCATATCCAAGGCTTCTTACTGATGAAACCCATGAGCTAGAAACTAGTCTGGATGCATTGGCTTATTAGGCACTAGATGAGGATTTTAGACACAAACCTTCCTGTATCCACTGATTATTCTGACTTGCACTGAGTAGCGCTATTGTTTGGAGAGATTTGACTTTGTGTAAATAGTTTGTGTAAGCATAAAGAATGATGGTCATATGATGTATAATTTGTGTTCATCAACTATATAAGTCAGAGGCTATTATTTCTGAAGCAGATAAGTGATATTGCAATTGTTAATGCAGAATCTTATAATAAATCTCTTGTAATGTCTAGATAAATCAAAACCAGTTATGTGCAATGTTGGATCTAAAAAAATTGTTAGAGGCCTCAAAATGTCTACTTTTATGTTATAATTCTTTCATTGTATGTAAAGATTAGACCGTAGACCAAGGTACCTGTAATTTAATATCTAATGCAAACCTCCTTTGAGCATACTATCAAGATGTCAGCCCAGATTAATTAAACTCAAAAATGCTTTCAACCTAAGTCAACTTATTTGCATAATCATACAGATCTGTAATCAGTTCAGTGTTTGTATATTATGATGTCTCAAATTTTTAATGACTATGGACATATCTATCCAGTGGCCATGATTTTAATGTAAACTAATAAAATATAATCTAACTCCATGACATGACATTAGTTTACATATTGTTGTTATCAATACATTGGTCCAAGATCTAAAGTTTCTTACTGATGAAACTGATGAACTTGAATCTAGTATGAGATTATTCAAAAATATAGGATAGGAATTTAGTAAGCACTATTATCTGACATATATTATTATTTATTAAAGGTTAAAGTAAGTGGCATAGAGATGGTAAAAATTATGTTATTATAACAAAAGTTTTAGATATTCATTTATAGATCCATGAGAATTAATTTTAAAGAGCTCTGTGGGTAAAATTACTGCATCTTCATTGTGGAGGATTTTGTAGCTGATCACTATTCATTAGGGTGGCTTGCAAATGTCTTCTAGCAGGCTGCGAATCCTGAATTCTGTCTTGAACATGGACCATTCTCCACCAAGATAGGGGAAGTGGTTGCTTTTACCCAAAGGTTCTCATGGCAGCAAAAGTTAATGAGTGAACCCCCTACTAAAAATTTAAAGTTATTTATACAAGAAAAAACTTGGTAATTTGGGTATCTTGTTTACAACTTTTTACAAAATTTTCTCAGTAATTAAAAATGCATAAAAATGAAAACCTTTGTCATTTCTCAGTAAAAACAATAATAGTAAAACAGGTCTCTTGTTGTTCTTAGTTTTTATTTATAAAAGACATTAAAATTTTGATTCCAAGTTTATTAATTACTTGCAGATGGTTTTCTAAGAAATTGCATCTTTTTATAAAAACAGCTAACTTTTTTTAAAAGAGATGTGTGGGGCTACCACCAGAATTGAAATTTAAATACAAATGCCGTTAAATAAAGAGTTTTTAAATAAAATAATGCAAATTTATTAAAGAGTTGTAATGCTTTTAAGTCTTGCATTATGGCTTCTTTCACATACATTTTGTACAAGTCAAACATGTTGATCAATCTAACATAAGCTGAAACTCAATGTAACATACTTCAAACCCAATCAAGCCTGAATTTAGGTCAGGGACCAACCTGGATTCAAACCCATTCCACAAGCATTAGATCAAACATCTAATGAATAACATAGTACTGATGGCACATGAAAATCTAAGTCCAGCCCACTAGCAGAGTGAAGGAAACATTGAGATATTTTACTGCATCAAAATGTGGCTAAACTTATATCATATAGTCTAAGAATGATATCATTAACTCATTAACAGAGGGTTTGAACCCCATTAATATATTTAATATAATGCATATATATATAATGGAATGTATGGAAGTGGAGAGGAGATAATTTGAACAACATAAATGATTTGAACAATGAAACATTTAATAAAATAGTAAAGTAATCATATACTTATTAGAATGTGCATGAATGAATAATATACTCAGAGGTAGATAGTTATATATAGTCATTCATGCTGTCATTGCTCACATTCTCATGTATTTGAATAAATAATGTACTATACAAAAAGAGATATATTTGGTGGGTGAGATGAAGATGCCAATCATTTATTACAACATAAAATTACATTACATCAGGATTAATGTTTTTGTTGATGATTCTGAAAAAAGGTGATTGACATGTGAATTCAGAGAGCATTTTAGGATTCATGATACATATAACAAAAACCATTTTCATTTCATTGCAGTCATGAAAATCACGTCATTGCAGTCATGAAAATCAATAAAAATACATTTAAGAATGGTTTAGCTTTTCAGGATATTTATTAATGATTCTTTTATTAACATACATTTGAAAAATCGTATTTATTTATCAAACAAAATATTTTTAACCATTTTTTTAAGTTCTGATTTGAAAAAAAAAGAATGATTTGTTTTTCCAAGATATGTATACTTTTAAGTAAAAAAAGATTACGATGATGGAATTTTAAAATAAGCTAAAATAACATTATTTATTAAGGTAATGAATATTATTGGGAATCTGTATATATGAGCAGAGCACAATTTTATTATTAAAACATCGAAATGAGGTCATTTAGCAAGTAAATCAATAATGAATGAAGAAATGGCAGTGCTGACATAAAGGCAGAGAATCTGAAGTGAGATCATGCTTCTGGATGAAGAAAACAAAAGATCTAAGAGAACCTTTTCTAGGGCAATGCTTAGGTAAATGGGATGAGGTCTAATGCCACCTAGGTGTACAAGAATCACCGATGCATGGAGACATTTTTATATGTTGTGGTCCTGGGAAGGTCAACTATTCACAGGACAAGACAGAACATGGAAGAAATTCTATGGGTCAGAACTCATCACAACCTCCAGACTTAAAGCACATAATATTTAATAAGGTGAAGCATATGTCAGCAATGCAGTGTGGAAAATATATCCCTAATAACATGACATGGTGTTTACTGCCTTAAAACACATGACCCTCATTTCAATGTTATAATTTAGGTAAAGCACACTGTGCTATGTAATATATATATATATATATATATATATATATATATATATGGAAAAGACTTAATTTATTGCAACAAAGATTTTAAAATTACCACCCTTTCTTTCCCTGCTGCTTAATATAATTAAATCCCACCCTTATGGATTTTACAACTTGAGAATACTCAAGTATTTTAAATATTAAGAGTGTAGCATAGTGAAATGGACAATAGATAAAAAATAAAATAAGAAATCACCTTTTCAGAATTAAACAATTATCATAGTAAAATATTGGATAGCATTAATTTTTCAATGATTAAAATTACCCTGGGTAGAATTTTTTTATTCTAAGCAGAATTAAATAAATATTCTTTTTTTACATATATCCTAAAAAACATAAAAATAGGTCAACTCGGGGGAAACAATCTGGCAAGCATATTAATTAAGAATGAATTCAGATCTAATTAAAAGGGGCGGGGTAGAAACCTCAATCCATGGAGGTCTGAGTAGATAGGGAAAAGAGAACTTTATACATTGTAACAGTCAGAAATGGTGATTTGTTAACATAGTGCAGAATTCGATCACCACACAGAATGGCAGCACCATCTAGGTAGCAAAGCCATCCACAGTACTGAGTTCGAACATAGTTTATCAGTTCCACAATACAATCTATGAAACAATGCATTTGATGCCATGTTAGTAAGTATTTCTTTAGCCACACAGGTCAGGGATATGCAAGAGATTCATGATTTTATTTCAAGTCAGCAAATCAGAATATTAATCTTAAACATTTATATTTAAAGAATCGAGGAAACATATAGAATGGTTATCGAATAAATAAATAACGAAGTAATGGCAGACATATAGTTTGACATTATTTTTTGAAACATTTTAATAATAAATCATTTACTAATAATATTTGTTAGTATTTAAGTTGAGTAATGAAATTTTCTGATACTGTTATATATTCAAGAAATACATTTATTTATTTAGAAACATTTATACGAAATCATTTTACCAATAATACTTTATATTTAAGACCTCAGTAGCGGTATTTTCTGATACTGTTATGTTTACAAAGAGAAATACATTTATTTGATGGCATAATCTAGCTACCTAAAATTCTTGAGCAAGTATTTCTAAGGCATGCCTTTAGGGATTTATACCTTTACAGTGCAAGAGTCTAAAGTAAGATTTATAAGAGTAGTGGCGGACATATATTTATTTAATTAAAGATATTTACTAATAACTAGGGGCAAACATTTATTTGAGAGTAAATTATGTCACTAATGCAGGGACGGAGTTATACATAGATTAATTAAGTTAATAAAAGAAACACATGGGATGTCTAGAAAGGCGATATGGAATGGCAGTATATTGAAACTGCAGAGCCATGAATGAGTTGAGAACAACGGGCTGGCATTCGCAGTAGGCCCAAAGAGGTAAGGTGTCATATAAGCATAACCAGGGGCAAGTGGTTTGTGCCATGATTGCCTCCAGGCTGCATGACAATCATCAAGTCCTACAGGACATTCATTTGTCAGCTTATGTAGGACAACTGGGGTTAATTTCGACCCTATAGAATCCAGAATATTCCAAGGCTCATAATGGGTCATCGTGTCTCTAAAACGTAACATGTGTATAATGTATAGATGATTCTGCTAAGATTTAAATAGATTTTATAACTCGGCCCTACATCATCAACATTTAATAATGAACGTTTGTGACTCTCAAAGAAATGCAATTTTATGGAATTATTAATCAAGATTTAATAAAATATAAAACAATATATAAACTGAGTGATTATTACAACTAATACGTCAGCCATTTGCTAAGCAGTAGACCCTTGCATTACAATAAAGGACACATTGAATGCATGTCGGTTTGTATGAAAATATTAAGTTATTTATGAAAGTAAATATTAATGAAAATTTGACACGCATCCACTGTTTCAAGCGATCATAGATTTATACTTAGAAAATTATGAGCATGCGATAATTATATAATAAAATGTAGATTTTAGAAAAATGTACCCAAGAAAGATAGAATTAGGCAAGCTAGATTATTAATGCAATTTACATAATAGATTAAATTTATAGCATTACAAATGAGAATTTACAGTTTATAGTTTATAAGTTATATAAAGAACGAATAATCTATAGCGGGATATTAGTAGAGTACTCTAGAGAATTTGGATACAGGTACCTGTTTTACGAGAAGTTTTCTGATTCAGTGATCAGTAGCAAATTGTTCATGATTCTAGCATTAGCAGTTCTTTACAGCATTTAGACGATTAGCAGCAGCTTTCAAATTATTTTAGGCAGCAGATCTTCATGGTTAAATTTATGAAGGGTAATGGAAGGTTTGGCATATGATAGGCCATCTCCGGATGGATAATAGTCTGGGTGCTTTCTATTCACGCATACTGTGGCACATAAAAATAATTTAAGATCTTGGGAACTCTCAACTGATTGAAAGCACAGCTAAAGTTAAACTAAAAGTTTTTAGAAAGTCTAAAAATGGCCTCCTTTCTTAGATCTTATCTTTTACATTTTCATTAGTTTATTTTTGGATTCCAATTAATCTGCCCTGAAAATAATCAATGCATTTTTGTTAATTCTAATTATAGAGAAAGCTGCCTTTCTATTGTTTACATTTAGATTTTACATTTAATTTTTGCAATTAGATTTTAGGGAATTTTTCTTTTTAATTAATCTATTATCTCTCACCAGCCATTCCTTTTAAAATTTCAAATACAAAAGGGAACATATGATTATTTTTACTTTTAATTAAATATTACAATCTATTTCTAAAATTATTACTAAATGAAATTTAAACAAAGCAATAAATATCGGATTTTACAATTCAAAATAAATAGTTAAAAATATATATTTTTATATAACTAAAAGAAAAAATCTAAATTATATTATTTATCTTTATTTATTGCCTTAAATTTGAGATCAAAATGTGTGTGTGTTTATGGTGAATTCTACATATATCTATACATTTTTAATATTGTTACACACACAATTCGATATCAAAAAGTTTAAATTTGGATAGCATAGAACGGTGAGTGAGAGACGATAGAAAAAAAAGGGTGAAACTTAAGATTCGAATACGAATCTTACTGTTTCAACATTAAGCTCACATGATTGTTTTAGATAAATTATAATTTAATATCATGAAGGAACTTCATGAAAATTAAGAAAATAAGAGCATATGATAGACTTGAATACAAAAAGCAAAATTAGTATGAGAGCAAATTTATATTTACATTTAAGAGAATATTTAATTAACTAATTTATAAATGAAATCTGGATAATGGAGGTCAAGATTAGTTGAAGAGCTTAGGTTTAGATTTTACATTGCAGTTTTTAGTTTAGTTACCTTGCACATATTCAAGAGTCCATTTTTAGAGTTTAGCTCAAGCATGGCAATTTAATAGGATCCAAGTGAGTTCTAATGTTGTGGCAAGTTTCCATTAGGCAATCCAATGTTGTTATGATAAATTTTCATACATTTAAGGGCATTAGCAAAGTGGTTATTAATGACAAAAAAAAGACCGGCAAGGGCCAAGGAAGGTGATTAGTATTTCTATTCATTCAGCATGTTGAGAATCAGAGCAGTGTAGAATAGGTTGATGAAAGCTAATTTTTCCAATCTAGTTCTTCTATGGCAGTCAAAATTAGCACATTTTATATTTTTCTCAGGTACGTGAGAAATGCTTTTAATATCTCCTTTATAATTCAATCTTGACTACAATCTAATAGGAATTTTTACATTTACTTTACATATTGTTCTTGGAGATGCAAGAAAAAATTTAATAGCAAATGTACAAACTCTTAATCTGATTGCTTTTTTTACTTTTAGTAAATTTAATTAAAAATTCTTTCCCAAAAGTGAAACAATGTTAAATTTCCACCTCTTTAATTATTTTTGGACAATTAATGATTGCATTATCCATCTTGGATTTTTAAAAGAAAAAATACAGTTTTACAAACTATGTAAAAAAGTTTATAAAATTAATTTTTTGTTAGTATTTGTCTTGTCTTATCATATATATATATATATATATATATATATATATATATATATATATATATATATATATATATATATATATATATATATATTGATTAAAGTAATGTTTAATTGATTTGCTCAAAATATGAAAATAAAGATTGATTATGATGAATTAGAAAAAGTTAACAGTTACAAATACCTTGATCAGATTATTAATACAGATGGTAACATAATGGAGGAAATTAATCATAGAATTAAACTTGGTTGGAGTGCTTTTGGTAGAAATAACTTGATACTAAAAGGAAATATGCCTATGTGTTTGAAAAGGAAGGTTTTTAACAAATGTGTTTTACCAGTTCTTACTTATGGATCTGAGACTTGGACACTTAATAGAAGAGCAATACAGAGATTTCAGACCACTCTAAGAAGTATGGAGAGATGTATGTTGGGAGTAACAATGAGAGATCGAAAAAGCAATGTATGGGTAAAAGAACAAACAGGTGTTACTGACCTCATTGAAAAAATTAAAAGATTGAAGTGGAGTTGGGCTGAACATACTGCTAGAAGAGATGATAATAGATGGACAATTGAAATTTTAAACTGGATTTCAAGAGATTGTAAAAGACCCAGAATGAGACCACACGTAAGATGGATGGATGATATAAGAAAGTGTGTAGGGGTGATGTGGAGAAGAGAAGCTAAAGATCGGAGAAGATGGATTAAACTTGGAGAGACCTTCATCCTGCAGTGGTTTGATAATGGTTGATAATGATGATGATGATGATATATATATTGTAATGGATGCTTAAAACACCATTACAAAGTTGAAGTATTGCAGGGCTAAAAATAAATTTGTGAATGTTCAATTTTCTTATAAAAACTTGATAAAAAGTTTTGCCATTTTTTTTTTTTATGTTTGTGGAAATATATATGTACGTACATGGAAATTATATTTTAATATCACGGCCATATTTGTGTTTTAATTTTGAAAAAAAAAAAAAGAAAAGAAAACTAAGATTACTTTTTTTTTTAAATTTATGTAAAGGTAAATTGTATAAATAAATTGCTTTTCAGATTTAGGATTTAGATTGATAACAATAGTTAATTAAAAAGAAAGAAAACAAAAAGAAATGAATTTTTCATTAGTTAATTCCTAGATCTGTAAAAGGCAATATATTTTCATTAATTAGATAACTATTGTTAGCTAGACAGAGAATTTTATAAATTTTAATTAAAAAGAAAAAGTTTTGTAATTGGTTCAGATATGAGATATGATTCAGCTATAAAAGACATAATCAGGCCATTGTATTACCTTACAATAACTCTGAGATACTTGCACCAACTCTGAGGGGATACAGACACCAACTCTAAAAGAGAATTGCACAAACTCTGATACTTGCATAAATTCTGAAAATACTTAGACAAACTATTCCTGCAAAACTAGGAGAGAACAATTCCAGCATATTCTGAAAGCAAATCCAATCCAGCAATTCTGTTTAGAATGAACACTAAACCTACAGCAAAGATATTTTCTTCTACCATGATGTGCTAAGCTTCTCACCAGGACAAGTTCAGACTCCTCGTGTCTCCATTAACTGCCTATAATGCTATAAAGACCAATTACAAAGGAACCACTAACCAACTTGCCCAAGCCTAATGTCAATGAATCCTGATCAACGGAACATATTCAAGAAGTCTAGTGCACTAGCATTTAACTAAATTATTAAGATATTTTATATTCTACAATTTAAATAATTTTGTCTCAAATTTGATTTTTTTTTAAATGTAAATGTGTTTCAAGTTTTATCTTATGTAATTCAGTTTCTGTGTGTTTGATAATTTTTTTTAAAGAGTGCTAGTTTCAAACCAATACTGAATGTCCCATTTAAGTCTTAGTAAGTAAGATAGTAGTTTTATTTTAACATAACATTCCTTTTCATTATAGAGTGCATTCTGGATATTACAGACCAATTTAATTGGCTTTTGGCTTGTGACCCATTTTTTTATTAGCCCTACTTATGTCGCAACCTTAATTATTAGTAATAGAATATTACAAAATATAATAGTCTTTAGTTTTATTTCTTCAAGCTTCCAATTCATTTATTAGGGGCACATACGATCATTTTAACCCTTTCTATAGGTAGATTGTGAGCTCCTAGCCTGTCTCACTGTGAGGGAGGTCAATTGATTGAAAGTAATATCTTTCAATGCCCTGTTTTGTTTCTTAAAGTTAATGTTTCGGAAGCTATATTTGCATTTCTCCTGTTTCAACATAAGCTCTCAAATACGGAGATTTATTCTTTTCATAACCATGGGTTATAAGCAGGAAGCTAACCACCCTTTTCTTATGTGAGATCACTGAATATTTACTAATACTTCTGCTACTGTTTGCACTCTTTCCGCTATAGTTATACAATGCACAGAAATCATTTCTAAGCAGTGTTAAAAAAGTATTTTAATTTTGACGAATGTACGAGTAGTACATTTTAAGTGTGTTTTAAAGCTTATTATTTAGAATGTTTATTTAATCAAACCCATAATAAAATTATTCTTTTTTTTTCTTGGCTGATTTATTTCTGTTGCTATCTTTCCAACTTTTTGAACAAAACATAAGATCTCAGTTGCTTGATTAAGCTAGTCTGGTGCATTCGGTTCGCATATCCTGTCCACCTTTAAATAAATGTCCAGTTCCGATTTTCGGACTAGTGGCGCCCTTGTGGCCAGTATATGCAAGACCTAAAGCTTTCATCTGGTACAATATATATATATATATATATATATATATATGCAAATTTATAAATAAATATTTAAAAATACAGTATTTAAAAACTTATAAAAAAATATATGTATAACCGTCACTTAGGAGCGCTTTCAACCAACTTGTGGCTTTGTCAACTATCACATTTAAAATGTCAGCTTTCCCATAATTCTATGATGTCAACTTTCCCATAATTCTGTAATCTTAATGTTTGCTGCTTGCCTATTAACCAAATGTTGCTTGTATTTACATATCAACATCGCCTCTTTAATTTTCCTTTTATTATTATTTCTTTCAATTTCCAATATTTTTACAAAGACAGAAGCTGATAAATTATCATTATTTTTAAAATTTTGTTTTGTATTTTGAACCCTTTTAAATAACAATAAGTGTTCCTTTGTTCTTTTTTCCAACGTGCACCTCGATTCACCTATATATCCGTGGCCACACCCACATGTCCATTTGTAAATGATGTAATTTTTATTTGTAAATAAAATTTTATCCTTTGAATTGTTTATTAATTTATTTAATGTAGGTGGTGCATAAAATGCAACATCACATATTCCTTTATAAATTTTCTTAATGAAACTTGCCTTTTGATTTGAAATATATGGTATTGATATCCACAATTTTTTATCAGAAGAATTAACACTTTTATTATTTTTATATATAACACTTTTATTATTTTTATATATAAAAATAATAAAAGTGTTAATTCTTCTGATAAAGAATTGTGGATATCAATACCATATATTTCAAATCAACAGGCAAGTTTCATTAAGAAAATTTATAAAGGAATATGTGATATTGCATTTTATGCACCACCTACATTAAATAAATTAATAAACAATTCAAAGGATAAAACTTTATTTACAAATAAAAATTGTATCATTTACAAATGGACATGTGGGTGTGGCCGCGGATATATAGGTGAATCAAGGTGCATGTTGGAAAAAAGAACAAAGGAACACTTATTGTTATTTAAAAGGGTTCAAAATACAAAGAAAAATTTTAAAAATAATGATAATTTATAAGCTTCTGTCTTTTATGACCATAATAAATCATGTATACATGGTTTCAATTTTAATTATAACAACGTAAAAATATTGAAATTGAAAAAAATAATAATAAAAGGAAAATTAAAGAGGCGATGTTGATATGTAAATACAAGCAACATTTGGTTAATAGGCAAGCAGAAAACATTAAGATCACAGAATTATGGGAAAGTTGACATCATAGAATTATGGGAGAGCTGACATTTTAAACGTGATAATTGACAAAGCCACAAGTTGGTTGAAAGCACTCCTAAGTGACGGTTATACATATATTTTTTTATAAGTTTTTAAATACTGTATTTTTAAATATTTATTTATAAATTTGCATATATTATTTTGAAGAAATACAGACATTGATTTATAATATTATATATATATATCTGAGTTGCACCTATATATATATATATATATATATATATATCTGAGTTGCACCTAATATATTTTAATTTTAATAAAAAAGAATTAAAAAAATAATAAAAAAATTGTAATGTTAAACTTTACAAATTTTAGGCATGCATCTCAAATATATATATATACAACTAAAAGAGTGTGATGCGATATGAGGTTTGAACCTGAGTTAGTAATTGTTAAGTGAATAGAACCATGAAGCTCAATTGTGAACTAAGATTGACTGCTTCAATATGTAGGTAATTACACACATATAACAATGTTCATGCAGCTTAATTTAAATTATACCACTCTATTAATTTTAAATTTATAACATCATATGCATTATATGCACACAAATATTAATATAATTATTGGACATGAACACTTTTAAAAATACATGCACATACATATAAATATATGGTATTACATATAAAATAAGTTATTAGAAGCTTTTATACATGACTGGAAAGGGTTTGAATTAGGGAAAAGATACAACAGGATAATAGACAAAGAATACTGTTTTAATTGTTACATTTAAAATATCATTTGCAACATTCTAAATGTTTCTAATTTTACTAATAGAAAACTAAAAATCAATATTTCTGGCGTAAAAATATGAAAGCTCAGAGACAAATACACTTTCAAGACATGGAACACCTTTTTAAAACATTCTAGAATAATTTAATTACCAATTATTTAAGTTAATGACTTAACTAAAGAACATTATTTAAAACATATTATATTATATTTACTACTGTAATTAAACTATTGTTTTAATGTTATATCAGTTAAATATAATAAACATAATTAGTTATATTTTAAACAGCATAATATATTACTTTTATTTAAATTACATGAGAATCACTTAAAAAATACTTGAAATATCTTTATAAACTTCCTATCTAACAAATTTAGACTTATTTTACTCACAAAATTAATATAAAATAGTAGAGACTATAATGTAATTTTTTAAAAACTAGCTATTTTTAAACTCTACTTAAAAATGACTGTGATAAGTACATGGGCACAATATATATTATTATGTCATACCCCTAACATCCTTCCCATACCTATTACACACCATGTGGCCCAATCCAAATTAAAGACCCATGATATTAGCTTTATTTATTAATTACTAGATTAGTAAATATTAAAGCATCTCATCTTAATTCTATTATAAATAAATATTTAAATTAAATTATCAGACAGATACAATAACTAACCTTTGACAATTATAACTTTGTTAAATGTGTTATGATTCAAACATTATATAACAATGTGTGGTAAATAATATCAGATAGATGAATGTGATCAAGAAATAAAAACTAATATTAAAGTAAAGAAAGATCAAATACAGTTTTTTATTGTTATTTACAAATTACTTATATTAATATTCATTAAAAATGATGTCAACAATGGATTGAAATGGTGATCATGAATCTGGTTTTAGCTGAACAATGAGTTTCTTCTCAAAAGTGAGATAATTTTTTTCTGCTGAAGAATCTACAATTTTTTTTGTAGAGGATCCAAATTTAAACTTTGAGGAGAAATATCTATCAATTTTGAGTGAAAATACTATAAAAACAATATTTGAATATCTGAGAAAGTGAAAACAAACATAGAGAATTAAAGATAACTAAATAAGAAATTCGAAATTAAAATCTTCCTAAGTAAATTTGAAGTATTTGAATTTCCAAAAGATTGGTAATTCTCAATTATAGATTGCAATATCTAGATTTGAGGGTATAGAATAATGTACAAAATATTGACATTACTACACTCAAAACAAATCATTAAAGGAAAATATAAATAATGATAAAAACAAATATGTATTGCTAAGTATAAAAGGACTATCTGGGAAAGAAGGTTATCATCCTGGAACTATGACTTTCCAGGATTGAGATGGAATTGACCTATCACTCCATAACCTGCAATATGAAACATAAAGTTGATTTGTAATGAATGGATACTATAACTCTCCGCTTTAAAGCAGAAATTCCAAGGCTAACAAGGTGAACTTACCTGATAGATGTTATAGAACACTTATGAGTTGCATTCTATACTTGAAATGAATTAACATAGATTACTGGAATGATTCACTAGGAAAATTTTCCTTATAAACTTCAAAACCAAGTTAAAATTGACATCATCCACTTCATTTGTTTGTATATTTGATATATTTTTATTTTATTTTGATATAGGGGCAAAAAGTGGTAATATCATTGTCAATGTGTAACAATAAAGAAATATTGTTGCCTTTAGCATAAGCAAAACAAAATATAATTTATGATGAGTATTTGATTGCATACTAACTTAATCATCATCAAAGGAAAAAGGTAAGATTTTACCTAATACATATTTAATTCAATTATTTATATAATTGCAACACATACATTTTCTTTGTTTGTTCACAATAATAGTTGTGTTAAATGTTTTTAGTATATTTGATTAACTATCTCTGTCATAAATGGTTTTCCTTTTCTATATCATGACTATTGTACATTACAGAGGACTCTCATATTACTATGATGATTAAAATAAATCAACTAAGAGATTCAAGTAAAAATTTTAGAAAGTAAAAATGATTATGGTAATCCAACACATAACACAAATCTCATTTATGTTAGTAGGGACATTGAATGACTATTCTTTGTGGAATTTGGGGTTTGGGATAATATTCAAAACCAATTATAAATAAAGAATAACCATAAATGTCTAATTCAATGTTTTATGATCTTGCTAAATTTTCTTTATAAAATATCAGTCACTGTAAATATAGTTATTAAATATATTTAAATGTTAAATTAAAACTCTTGGTATGTTTTTCTATAATCAACTTTCGATTAGACATATCTGCTCACATATTTATTAATATTTTATTTATTTACACATAATTTCACATCCACACCTATTTTAGTAAACACATAGATGGGTTTGAAACTCAAGATAATGGAAATGAAAGATGGCATGGATGAGGTGAGTTAGGTATATAGTTATTATTTAACTGGTTCTTAATCTCTTCTCTCCTAGAAATGAAATCGATGTGTGTGTGTGTTGTATATATAGATACAAAGAACAAAGATATACTCCATTATTTATTGTAATGACTTCACCAACCTGTTTATATATGAGGAAAAGTTTAATTCTATTACAATATATATTATATGTATGTGTGTTCTTTAAGCAGATGACAATTTCTGTTTTATGGAAATGGATTGATCAAGTGTTTTGTATATAGTTGAACAATGGTAGACATTTCTCTCATCTACATATTTAGATAATCTTCACTGTTGTCTGTATAATTATTATCAGAGCAGACAAATTTATTGCTTGATAAGAATAAGTTCAGTACTGATTGTAGCAGCAGATATTCATTCGTACTATATATGTCCTTCTGATCTTATGGAATTCCTGGGTATCATCTTATATGCCATCATTTTTTATCATTAGATATACTCTGCTTTTTTGATAACCTAGGATTATGCACCATATCTAATTGATATATTTAAAATATTATAGCTAGATATTAAAAAAATAGTACTCTTGTCCAACACAGATGTAGCTGCATAATTGTATATCTATGGTATTGTACAGTACAAAGATGGAGAAATATACAATATATGTTATTCATTATGGAAAGGATGTGAAGGGAAATTTGTGATAGGTTATGACATTTTTATTTATTATTGTAATCATATGAGTTTTACAATGAATATATATCTGAGTGTGAAGAGGGAAAAGTATTTATATTTCATAAGCATAATGGCATTCCAAACTGTACATAACTTTCCAGCATACAATACAATGACAATAAAAATGTTTTCTCATCCTGGATGTTCAAAATATGTAGAATGATTCCATGTAAATAATGATTAGCTAGGGCAAAAATATGTATGCTACCATTAACATGTTATATCACATAAAACCATTACAATCTATTCATTGTGATTTTAAATAATGGATATAATATATTATTATATCTACATTTCTATTGCAAGATTAGTTATTATAATAGTCAATTTTTATACGGTTAATTAATTTTAATCTTTCTACCTTTTTATTAGTGAGAGAACGCCTCATAGCTATTATTCATTATTAATATTATATATATATAATCATTGGATTATCTAAGAATTTTAATTTATAAACATTTATATATATTGTAGTATTAATAATGATACTATTAAATATTTTTCTAAATTTTGGTGATAATTTTTCTGTTATATATTTTTTCTTATCAATTTTTTTTTTTTTTTTTTACTATTCGTTCAACAACTCGGTAAACATTGTTGAAAACAAACGCCATTTAAAACTCCCTGTATGTTCGTACAGATTTTATCTATTTACAAATCAGAATTCTACATTTAAACATAGTTTATTTTTTTTTAGCTTACACTGCAGAAAGAATACAGAGGTATTATGACTTATGACAATTATTTAAGATTTAGGTTGAAAGCATGTTTATTTAAATAGATGATAGCACACAAGGACCCAGCAATAACAATTGATCAGTCTTGATGAACATTTCCCATTACTTGCCATCTTTTTAAACTGATTTTAACCTGGTGCAAATTATTAGGATTTATTACTTGAATAGTCATTTGAAAGATCACGTGATACGTAAATATTCAAGTCATAGGTTGAGCACAAAATTTTCATTCACCCTACTAACCACTGCTCTTAACTTCCCTTAGCAGATAACTCTTGAGTTTACTACTATATTATGTTTTATTGAAACAAATAAAAGCAGAGCTCTTTTTGATCATTTTCTTTTAGTTTCATTCAAAAATGAAAACACATTGAAGTGAATATTTTATAATATTAAATTGTTTTTTTTTTTTTAAATTCAGAAACCTTAACAATATTAACATATATATCTAAATTGATGTTATTTAATTAGCAGATGATATTATAGCCCTTTGCATTCCATAGCAAAGCATGTAAATAACAACAATTCGTAAATATTTTAGCATACAACAAGAAAATAATAGAGCAAATGTTACAAAGATTAATGATATTTACTATATCAAAATGCAATTAAGAATTTAATTTAAACACTTACCCATTACTCTCCCAAACTTACTACAATACAAATCTATAAAATATTAACTACCTTTCAAGATCTTCCTTCATAATCATACTTTACTTTAAATTTATTAAATATCAATTCCATCTTTTGATAGAGAAACATTCCTTCCTGTTTATCATCCTTCGTGAGAGATAAATAAACCTCTTTGATCTTTCTTTTGAGCATGTCTCTCTCGCATACGATGGTAGGATTGTCCGAATGCACTCATGGTGACTTGTCACTGGTGCTGATAAAAACTGAATAAGTAGAAGGATCATTCGAGCTCTATTGTACAATACCTGTTGTGCCAATCGTGTGCCAGAATCCCTCTTTCCCCATAATATGTGCCTTTGCAATAGTTATTTGGACAACAATGTTATATACTGTATGGGGGTCTGTAACAGAGGAGTTTGATCTTTGGTATTGTTAATTAGATTGTTAGAATTTGGAGGGTTCGAAAACAGAGCTGATATTTGTTGTTAAAGATGGAATGTAGTTTCTTGTGTAAATTGGGTATGTATGGAAGTAATAACCTGGGTTTATCCTGTGTGGCGTGAGAGTTGAGAGGTTTATTCTGAATGTGTGAGATTTTTTGTCGATGATGGATTGTCTGAAGCCTAAATTCAGTAGATCATTTTTATATTCTGCTATGTTTGTTTTTCATCTGCCTCGATTTTACACAACAATCTGTTTCTATGCAAAAGATGCTAGACCCGATAATTTATGTGCTGTGGGGTATGAGATTGGGGGTGTGATGGCATCTGATTTCCAAAGGTTTGATGGCATGCTATAATGCAGTGGTTATTTTCTCTTTTTATTTTGACATCAAGTATTTGACTTGTTGGTGAGTGTCTTCAGTTGTGACATTAACAATTAGTGCTGTGTTGGCTTCTAATTCGGTTTTGATCTGTGTAATGATCTCGGGAGTGGCAGCAATGAACAGGTCATCCACATATCTAGTGTATGCTAGAAGGCATGGTGGGTTTAGACTAGGTATGATTTTTCTCTCATAATAGTTTAGGAAGATGCTGGTGACTACACCATTCAGTGGCAGTCCCATAGGCCAGCCTTGTTTCATGGAGAAGCACTGATTTCTGAAGAATGCCACAATGTTGCTGTCCAACCAACATAGAAAGTCATGGATGAAGTCAACCAGTGGTTGAGCTATTTTTTGTGTCAAAAGTTTATTTCTGACTATTTGGATCGATGTGCTTCTATTGATAGAGCCATACAATTCGGAAACGTCCATAGTGGCCAGTCTGATCTTTGGGTTTAATTGTAAATCTTTGATGGAGGAAATGAACTGTGCAGATGACTTGATGGTGTATATTCCAAAGCCTAACATTTGGATGAGTTTTTTGTTCACCCACTTGGCTGTCTTTGCATAGTGTACTCCACTGAAATCCAGCATTAATCGGACTGGTGTGTTGTCTTTATGCATTTTGGCACTTCCAAAAATCCTGGGTGGCAGTGATGATGATGGGTATAGACTGTAATATTCTGCTTTTGTGAAGGCTTTGTTGCAATGTTTTTTAAGAATAGATGAAATGAATTTGTCTCTATTGTTAGCAATACTGAACTGATCAATTTTCTGAAATTGTAACTTATCAAACTGTGTGTTAATCTTGTCAATATATTCCTGGGTGTGCATCAACACAAATCTGTTTCCCTTGTCTTCACGCATGCATGTGATTCTTTCTAACTCAAAGAATTGCTTGGTTGTTTTTACTTTTATGTCCCACTGTTTGGTATTTGGTTTTAAAGCCGCGTGTCTCATTGCTGTGTTGATCTGTGCTATATATTCGTCCTTTTGCGGATCTTGGTTGAGTCCAGCTTCTATGTCCGCTATTAATTCCATATCCAGTTGTTTCCATGTCCCTCCGATGAATCTGGGGCCTTTTGCTAGCACATCCTTTACTTCTTTAGGGAGTATTGTCTGTGTTAGATTCACGAATGTTTGCTTGTTGTCGTCGGGGATGGTAATTCCTTGGTTGTGCGCTAGAAACGCAAATTTCTTGTGGTATTTGAATGCCAACTTCCTATCCAACTTAGTGCAGTGATGGATGACGAGTGGGTCTTTGGGAAAATGTGTCAAAATTCTACGGCTCCTTTTGCTCTGTTTCTTCAAAGCCCTCTGGCAACCTCTGATAACGAGATCTAAAAGATGTTTTCTCATTTGCCAGTAAATGCTGTTATAGTTGTACACTGCTCGATTGAGATTGAAGCTGCAAAATCTAGGAAATACATGGAATTGCTTGCATCTTTTTAAGAAAATAATTCTTTGTTGTAGTTTGCAAATCGACAAGCTGATTTTTAATATCTGCCTGTCAGCAACTTGTTTCTCCATGCACGTAATAATCCGATTAAGTTAAATAATTTTACTTTTGGGAAATGTATGTAAACACTTATATAAATATTTTCAATGCTGCAAAGATGAAGGAATATTAACTGAAGAATTGACTAAAAATTGTAGTTTTAAAAACAGTAGGTATACATATATATAGTAACCATATGAAAATAAGTGTGGCCATTCTCAGTTCTAGAAGAGAAAAAAAAAACTTCTAAAATGTTTTACAATAACTATAGCATATCAATCTGTAAAACAGAAATACTTCCACATATATAACAACATGAGTTTTTTTTTTGATATATTTTCCATGCTGTCTTTTAATTTTTTCAGCAGAAAACTTTTCTTTCTAATATATTTCAACATTACATCTAACTGTAGCTTTCCAATATTCTAATCATTGCTATATCTTTCCAATAAAAACAATAAATATTGCACTTCTTTAAAATGGATTTGGAGATAATACTTATAATATAAATGGGGGGATTATCTCTCTCATTAAAAATATTCTCGTTTACTATATAATTCTCTTTTAGGAAATCTTGCATTGTATATGTATTTCAAATACCCAATCCAACAATATGATTTTACAATAGTGGATTCTCTATTATAATTTCCAGCAAGTTGAAAACATATTGATTTGTTTCAAGGTCATGCCATTGTAGCTTTAAAATTTTATTGATCATTCTAAAGGAAACTTTTAAAATGCCATCATATTCATTTTTCTGTGATGAAATGTTCTATCTTTCAACACATTAAAAACAACAACAGCACATAGAGGTTTGTATTATACTTCAACATCTAAGCCAATGTTTTAGTTATAAAACTACCATGATATTTAAAATAATTTGTATTTTAAAGTTAATAATCATCCAAGCTAAAAGTTGTTGAGAATTTTTCTTCATTGCTGGTCCATAAAAAAATTATTTTTGGATTTAATTTTTAAATTTGGCTATTTAATTAATAAACTTTATGATTAAAAAATTATATACAAGTATTAACATATATACAGGAGAAAAAATATTTGAATGAAACATGATATATAGCTTATTGAACTACAATCATTATAATTCGTGTTTGAGGGCAAATGAAAATGATACTGTCTTATGTAGATGAATGTATAATTTATATGTTTTATATCACTCTAAAATAATGCACTACTAATAAAACTATTGTTCAACCAAATTTTATTCCTAGAACTTTTAGGTAAGTAATTTAGAGTATATAAATACATATTAAACCACTTTCAATTATTTTTTTAAGAACATTGTATTTTTGTTGTCAAAAATTAGAGCAATGAGCAAGACACATGATTCTAAGAGCATGAATAATTACTATGGCATTATAAAGATGAATTTTTTTTAGATTTTTCTTCAGAAATTGTTTAAGATTAATTATTTATTTGAGAAAGACAAAGTGTCATAAGGATGACGAGTATGGACAACTTTATAAAATATGTACCATTTTCTGAAAGATTATTACACAAGACCCATGTTAGATACAGATTTACATTAAAATAGTTAATGATGGGGGGGTTATTGTAGGAATTGTGCCAAGTACTAAATTAAACAAAAATTTCAACCATTATTGTTGAACACATATTTTGGAATCATAGTTAAAGTTTTCACAATTGGGATGGTTGTCCATAGATTACTGTTAAGATATATAACTCTTCTCAAATCTTTACATGATGTTTTTAGAAAATTAATTATCAACTTAATATATTTAACTGTTTCATTCAAAACATTAAGTCAATTCTGTAAATCTTATTTAAACAGATAAAAATAGAACAATGATTAGCATAATGTAAATCCAGAATCCAAGGAGACAATGCTCTTCTTTTCACTTAATTTCACCACAAACCTGTAACATATCTTGATCTCTGTTTTATTGAGCACCCTAAAAAACAATTCCATTACCTCTGTCATAAAAATTAAAAATAATGATGAAGCAATTACACATCCTTATTTTAACACCAGTGTTTAGTTCAAATGTCTCAGATTTTCTATCTCAAGTAATAATACTTCCTTTCATTTTATCATGTAGAAGCTCTATAATAATATAAATAAATCTGCTCAAGTAACTGAATATACCAACAATAGCAATATGTGAATCTGTCTTTTGTTCCCAAGACGTTTTTTGTATTTGCCTCGCAATAGAAATCATGTCTATGGTGCTTCTTGGTTCTTCATTCAACTCAGAGAAAAAGAAACATGTATCTTAAATATTTTTAAAATGAATGAAGAAAAAAAATATAAAAACCGAAAACAAGTATTGAATGTGATTTTTATATTTACTTTTTTGAATAAGATAATGTCATCCTTAGAAATATAAAGAATTTCATTGTTTGCAATTATAGTATATAATCATTATATTGATCTGAATTTAATACAATTTCATTAAGAATAGTTCTTTAACTCATGGTTATTAACAGAACGCAGTCCAATGACAGTAATGTCATTATAAGAGAAGAATATTTAATTTATAAGATACTTAAGGAAATTATTATAATTAAGACAATATGAATTTGGAATGTTTGCTACTTTAATGTTTTAGTATCATTTTCACCATCTGGGTTTTTTTTTTTTTTTTTAAAGAGGCATTTCTTAAATTTGAAGGATCTCTATTGTTTACGGAATTAAAATATTATTTAGGAAATATTTTATTAAACATAATTTTTTCTACCATATAACTTTTGCAGCATTGAATATATTTTACATTATAAAAAATCAAAATCTACATTTATTTTGTATTTTTTTACCACTATATACTCAATATAATAATAAAAAAATTCGATTTATAGTTTATTTTGCTCATTTAAAATTGTTTTACTTCTTTTTTTTTTTTTAAGTGTCATAGCATCGGCCGGGACGCGAACCCGCAACCCGGGCAACTGCCTGCAAATGCAAGTCAGTCGCGCTGACCTCTCGACCCCAATGCAAGACTACTTCTATTTTTTTTATTTTTATAAAGTACTTTTTACTATTTTTCTATTATAATTATTTATTGAAAAAAGATGGAATACCCATAATTATAAATATTTCATCTATTAAATGTAAATGTTATAATGTTTTTTGCTTAGTTATATATATACACTATCATCTCTATTTCTCTGTGCATATATATAAACACGCATATGTAATCAATAAATTCAATTTACTTTTTTTCTAGATTTGCTTATTGCAGTGAAAACTATTAAGCACGTCTTTACTTTGTTAATAGTTTGTTTGTCATACTAATTATCCTGATTAAAGAAAACAGATTTAAACTTTTAGAATAATTCAAAAAATAATCTTTTTACAATACGGTATTCATTTTATAAAAACTAAATTACTAATTAAATGATTATTTGAAATCATATTATCTAATATGTTAAGCTGTTTATTTTTTTATGAAGTAATCAAAAAAACCCGATTTAGTATTATTGTGTATTAGAGAAATAATAACTATATTTAAATAAACAAGCAATCTGTTGTTGTAAGATCAGATACATAAATATAGACACACACAGTTAATTCTTAATTTTTACAACGGCTATCTCCTACAACAATTCATATATGTTTATATATTAAAAGTTAGTTAGTAAGTTTAAAAAACTTTTTTCAGAATCCCTCTCCTGCAATCATTTATATCATCATCATCACTTTCAATCATTATCAGTTTGCTAGATGATGAAGTTCTTTCCAAGTTTTTTTTTTTTTTTTCAATCTCTAATCTCTTTTCTCCCCAACATAATATTAGCAAACTTCCTTATTTCATGCACTCATCTCACAGGTGGTCTTATTCTAAGTTTTTTATAATCTTTTCCCCCCAATTTTTATTTAATTATCTATGCATTATTATATCTTTGAGTAATATATCCAGATCAGGTCTATATCTGTGTTTTCCTTTTTCAATGATGTTAGTGAAACCTGTTTTCTCTCACCCATGTATTTTAGTTTTGATCTCTTCTGCATTTTCCTCACTTCATTGAATAAGATAAAGTCATTAAATTGCTATGTTAAGTGGCTATTTATGGAAATTGATAATATTAGAATAAATGGTAATATTACTTATTCAATTCAATGGAAAATAGCAAATGCAGATAATTCATGTTTATGTCTAAACAGGTTCTCATTATGCTGAAGAAGAAGATTTTTATATAGATATATAAAATGCATTTGATCAGACCAAACATGGTAAATGATTGAAGAATGAAAGTACTGGAAATAAATTTGTTAATGGTGAAGAAAATGAGAGAGAACACACACTTGTAGAGTTAGCAGAAAAATGAAAATATGTATATTATAAAGTCTTTCTTTGAGAAAATGCTATGCCAATATGAACATAGAAATATCAGACTTAAGATACAATAGCAATAAATTATATTTTGATTTAACAGAAAATATATGTTACAAGATTGTATTATAATAGATTCAACAAAGAAAATAATCATCAATTAGTGACATATAAAGTATATATTAATGCAAAACCAGAGAAATTAAAATTTAAGTAGCATTAACAATTGAATCTTCAGAAACATTCCAATGAATTTAAATTAGAACTTTAAATTCATTAAAAATATTAATAGATTATTCAGATAATTTAGATTTGACTGAAAACAATAAGAAGATAACTGATATTATTATCATGAACTGCAAAAAAAATAACTGGCATAAGAAAGCAGCAATTTATGAATAAATTATGACAATATATGAAGAAAAAAAGAAATATAAAACCTTTTAAAATAAATTCGTTTAGAAAAATTGAATAAATTGACTTTTGCAAAATGATGTAAAAAGAGTTAACGACTATATATAAATATAATTATGAAATGATAACAAAAGCTGTAGAATTTAAAAAAAGTTTCAAAAATGTAAAATAATATTGTGGTATTGGAAAATAAGTTGTTTCCCCATTAAAAAAACTTTTACTTAAAAAAACATAATTACTGGAAATGTGTGAAAAAGTTTTATAAAAAAATATTTAATAATAAAGAATAAAAAAAACAAAGGATCTCTTTCAATTATTACATCTTTTAAATTTTCCAATATTTTAAATGAAGAAAGTAAAACATGCAATTAAATCTGTGAATAAGAGGAAAACTCCAGAGAATACTGGAATTATCATTCATATCTTAAAAGAAGCATGTAAAGAAATAAAAAAAAATGTTGAAAAAGATTAATATTAATTGTCTAAATAGCAATAATATATATCAGCTGATTGGATGAACTCAGTAGCAACATTGATTGGAAGGAGAAAGTAGTAATATTGAAATTTAAGAAATATAATAAAAAAGATATTAGAAATTACAGATCACTCAGTTTTTTTATAAATTTATTATTTTTACTAAGGTAATAACAATTCATCTATAATAAACTTTGGAATTAGTTTTCTTTTTTTTTTAAAAAAGAGTAAATTATTTCTATAAATAACACTTCATCCAAGTTTTATTCTATGATTAATGCCATCTATTAGATTTCCATTTACATTAACATTCTTGCCAAGATATTTGCAGCTGTTAACTTCTTTTAATTCATGATTATAAAACTTTTTTTTTTTTTTTTGAGAAAGTCCATTGAGCATTAAGTAGTCCTTTTACCAGTATTTTTAGTTCTATTATCTTACTTTCATCTTATAACTCTTGCAACATTTCCTGAAGATTTAAAATATTATGTGCAAAAACAAAATATAAATGATTTAAATAATCTTCAATTACTATTAATCCCTAGTTTTCCATTTTAATCTAATGATTATTTCTTGTAAAATTGTTGCAAAACGTTTTGAAAAAGTGAATTCACCCTGCCATATGCCCTTCTTAGAATCACCATGTGATGTAATCATTGATGTTGCATTTTGACAAATATTCTTCATAATATGTTAATATCTTAGATCTATATCATGATGATCCAAGCCTATTATTATCATAAAAGTATTTGTAGAATCAAATGTCATTTCATAATCTATAAATTCAAAACATAATTTCCAATTGATATTTATTGATCCTTTCTATAAGTGTCTCAATCCTTGAATGTAATCCAATGTGCTAAAACCACTTTTAAATCCAACTCGTCATTTTGATTGGTTAAAAATCAATGTTTAGTGCAGACAAATTGTAATTATCTTGTAGAATATTTTATATAGAACAGGTAGAAGACTGATAGTTCTATAATTTCTAATATCATCTTTATCATCTTTTCAAATATCAATATTACTACTGGATTTTTTCAACCAGTTAGAAAATTATTATTTATTTTCTTTATCATTTAGACATTTGGTATAAAACTTTTCCAACATTTTTTTTAAAACTGCATTTTTTTAAGATATCAATTATAATTTCATCATTTCATAATACATTTTCCTTTTTTTCCCTTTATAATGAGCATGCCAATAGATCTTAACAAGCTTTTCTGATTATGCCTATTCTCAAACCAGTTTGTATCTCTGGATATCATCAGTTAAATTATAGGACCTTCCGATATTATATTTTAAAATATCAGGTCAAACCTCAGCATATATCTAATAGTACATATTAAATAGAAAATCTGAAATATTCAGACTTCCATATGTCTTCAAATCCAGGTATGTAACTTAAAAAACCATGTGGGGCTGAACTAACTTCAGATATTCCATATCACTATTTAAATTTGGTAGCTGTATTTGAAGACATATGGATGTCTGAAAATTTCAAAATTTCTACTTAGTAGGTAACTATTAGATAAATGCTGGGACCTGACCTGGTATTTTCAAATCTTATGCCTGAATGTCATAGCCCCTCACTGATGACAGCCAGATATAAAAACTAATCTGATGATATGGATATTCAGAAAAGCTTGTTAATAGCTATTCTAAAGCTCACTATATAATATTTGTAATACAAGCTTATTAAATTAAATCATGTGATATATGACTACTTCTTTGTAGATTTAATTGGTAAATTTCACTTCTACCTTTAAAATGCTCAGCAATTCAAAATATATAATAATTATAGAAAAATTAGAGTTCTATACTTTTTCACATATTTCATGAGATCATCTTGCTTTTAATAGTAGTTTCATCTTTTATTTTATTATAGACATAATTTTCCTTTGAGTACCAAACTAAAAATTTTAAAAATTGTCATCTACATATGAATGTCCCATAATCACCATTTCTTATGCTTGTTTTTAACTGTTATCAAAACAGGTAAAACTCTCTATATACATATTGCCACTCAGTGCAATCCAGAGTAATCAATGGATAACAGAAGGCTTGTGCATAAAATTCCCATCTAGTGATTAAATAATGGAAATAATATGGTAATGCTAACCATGAATTTTCAAATTAGTCTATAGATTTTAATTTTTGTTACTGAGCTTGGCTGTTAAATCTCTAATGGTACAACATATTAATCATTAATTTGAATAATATAACAGATGTAATGAAGCCTCTAGAGTTTCACATTGATAAAGATTAATGACTAAAAACTAATATGGGAACATGAGTGATATTAACAATGGATAACTATTAAATTATGCTTATAGATATAACTATACAATATGAGATATAAATGTGTTATTGCCATTATTACAGAATTTAAATGAAAGCTAGAAAAGTTATGTTATCCTATTGTATAATAGATTTTCAAATTGCCAATAAAGAGTTGAAGATCACAAATATGTATATTTCAGTATTTAGCCTTTTAATTTAATGCAATAAATTTTTAAAAATATGAATATAAATTAAAAAAACGAATATCTCAGATCCAAAGCTCCTCACTGACGAAGGCCACAAGCCAGAAACTAGTCTGGGGATATTGGATGAGTAGGCATTAGATAGAGATTTTATGCACAAGCCTTCTGGCATTCATTGATTACTCTGGTTGGCACAGGGTGGCACTACTGTAGGGAGAGTTTTGCCTTGTTTATAAGAATAAATATAAATAAAATTTAAAAATAAATAAATATAAAGTGCTAATTGATTCTTTATTATTTGTAAATTATATTTTGTAATACATTTAACATTATGGTGTAAGAGTATAATAGTTTTTATTATTTATAACTGATACAAGACTCAAAAATAAAAAGTCATAACATAAAAAGTGACAGACATATGTTTAGAAATCAATTTATCTTAGGCAGATAGTTTTACACAGTTATCAATAATAGTCTCTAAAATTAGTTTAAGATTTCATACATTTAACAAACAATATTTAAAAATAGATGCATGAATGAAAAATATAACATTATTAAGTACACAACATTTGTATGGGCACAAATATTAATAATTGAATTTATGCTTAAGCAAATTAAAATATGGTAAATTAAGAAAGATATAGCATTCTAGTTGAAATACAAAAATACTTATTTTAATATAGCAGTATTATATTTTTAAAGTTATTATGAATTACATAACTTAGTAAGGGATTCAAACATACTTCCACATGACCTTCATCTGTTTATGCCATCTCATATTCCTGACATACCTGATCACACTCATGCTGAAATGTTAAATAATTCCCAATATATGTATTTCATGCTAAACCAGCACTCATAAATGTCAACATGAGTAGGATGACAACCTTGGCACTAACGGGGGCTTTGAACATTCCATCATCAGATTTTCAATGAATTGGAAGGATGAAGAGTTGTGGGTTGGAGTTGTTTGAAGCCTGTCCATTAAAGTATGTAGATTGGCTATCTTAATATAAAGCTGAGCACTGATTGTATATATGTGTGGAGATAGTAATTTGGACCAACTTATGAGAGCTAGTTTAGCATAAAATACTTATATTGGTGATTATTTATCTTTTCAACATGTGTATGATTAGGTGGGTCAGCAATATGAGATGGCATGGAGAGTTGAGGATCATGTGAAAGTCAGAGTTTTTGAATCCAGCATACATTACATATATATGCAGGTTTAAGCTTGTATAGTGTATTAATTTATATAATTTAGTAAGTATAGTTTACTTCTCACTGTTATGTAAACAAAAAACACTTATTTATAATTGTTTAAGATTGATTAACAACTCTAAAGACCACATTGATCGATCGTTCACCCCACATGTGGTGTACTCCATTGTCTGCCCTCAGGCCGGATGCCACGCTATACACTATGGTGAAACTAAAGCTACAATCCACACTAGACTGGACCAACACCTTTACACTTATAACAGAGCTCAGAAGAACAGCAATACATCCTCTGTATTTTTTGGAGCATGCTAAGCCATCTGGACCCAACTTCACACCTGCCAATCCCATAATATTATGCTCAGAATCAAACGATCACAAAAGAAAAATGAAGGAGGCATTTTACATTAATGGAAACATCTATGCTATCAATAGAAAAGACACTTGCTTTGAGATCATGAAGAAATGGGCTACATAACAGTAGCTTATTTAAATATTTGCATATATTTTACTATACATTTTATGATGGCTATGAATATGAGGCATGGATCCTCAAAAACGTTAAGCCTATAAACTTTAATATTAATTTATATCTTCTTCTCCATTAAACAATTATAAATAAGTCTTTTTGGTTTACATAATTTAGTAAGGTAAAGTAAAGTGTATTAGAATAATTATAAATATTATTATACTTTTAAATAAAAATATTTTGTTAGCTGTGAAATTATTTTTTTATAGAATGTTTATAAAAACACAAATAATTATATAAATTTTGAATTTGTAACAAAAAATAAAAATGTTTTTGAAGCCTGACCAAAATATTTTTTTATTAATCAAGAAAATAATTAAAATCTAAAGATTGATTCCCCAAAACCTGTATTAATTAAAAGCAGAGGAAATAATGATACAACTAAATCTAGTAC
Source organism: Epiperipatus broadwayi (assembly GCA_028023455.1). NCBI lineage: Eukaryota > Metazoa > Onychophora > Udeonychophora > Euonychophora > Peripatidae > Epiperipatus > Epiperipatus broadwayi. The sequence continues at coordinate 87,818 of JAQFVV010000462.1, forward strand.
TTAATTACAGCATAATTAAAACAAAGAAATTGCATAACTAGAGTGAGTTTTCAGACAGACAAAAACATCACATAATGATAAGACCAGTAGTTAAACATATCTATGTCACTTAAAATCATAATAATTTGAAGAAAATAAAATAAAGGGAAAGAGTGAAAAATATTGCTAAATTCTACAAGTCATAGCTAGAACCAAACTATAATTTTAAGAAACGGTGAAAAATGTTCAAATTACGAAATTCAGCATTTCTTATAATGAGCAGGATGTTATATAGACATAGACTAGGCAGAACTTTTAATACATTTTAGCTAATAATAAATGCATCTAAACTAAAGCAATAGAAGTGAAAATACTGAAGATTTAAAAGTTATAGCTAGACTTATGGAACAAGACATTGATTTTAAATACTAAGAAATTTAAATAAAAAATATGAAAGTAGTATTAAAATAAACAGTTGATAATTGCAATGACTAGAAAGTTTTTCAGCAGTTTTTTAATTGATATTTAAAAAGAGGTTTATAAAATATTTCATTTCAAAAAGAAGTTTGTATAATAAAATAATAATAAAAAAATAATGGATTTACAGTTGAAAATTTGGAGATTAGACAACAAACTATTTAATAAAGAGAGAGAGAGCGAGAAAGAGAGAGAGAGAGATGTGAATATTTAGAAATAAAAATCATATAGATCCTAGAGAGAGAGAGAGAGAGAGAGAGAGAGAGAGACATAGACATACTAAAGAGTTGTTAATTGCCTTTAAGGATAAAGTAGTTCTAAACTTTTGAAGAATTGTGCAAAAGATAGAAGGATTTAGAGAAAAATCTGGATTGATGTGTGAGACCTGGCTTTTAGAAGAGGATTGATGATAATAAAAATCTTATTATTACATAACGAGTTGATTCGGTTTTTAAAACCCAATATTATAAATCTTGTCAAACTAAACACATACGTTTACAAAATGTCTTTGTTTTGTTTTATATATGTGTAGTCATTAATTGTAATATGTATTATAATCCTTCATTTAAAAGCACTACTAAGGTGAATAAAAATTACTGATTTAATGCAGCTCTTAAATAATTTTTGATTAAATTGGATTTGTGATTTTTTTTTTTTATAACCGCAATTGCGCCAGTAAAACCCTGACATCTAAAGCATCACATTGATTTCTACGCTGATCAGATTCTTTTAGACAATGGTTAATTTAATTTCTAGGCCAGAAATAATTCTGGCTGGTCAACAAAGCCTTTTATCTAGAAAAGTTTTTGAAGATCAACTTAAGCATATTTATTTTGATGTCTAATCTTACAATTATTAGAACAGTAATAATGCGCGTAAAAAAAAAGAAAGTAAGAAAGAAATAGGGGAATTGGCAAAAGTCGATTTAAATTAAATAGTTAAATAAATAAGCAACATTTATATTATTTTATTTAAATATTTATTCAAAAAGTAAGAAAAGTGTTTAAAAAAAAAAAGTAAAATTAGCTATTAATATAGAAAATTACATTCTAGTCAATAAAAGGGTCTAATGTTTTTAAAAATGCATATAATTTATTAAAACATTTTAAAAATGGTATAAAAGCTTTTAAAGAAAGTAAATATTTTAACAGGTTACAGTGTTTATAATTTTTTTTTAATATAAGTAGATGTCATATTGTTAGCAAATAGAGTGATGTATAATGATATATATATATGCATATATATCTAGACTGGATAAAAAAGTTTACTGCTACTTTAAAATCTTTGATTTTTTCTCTATGATTACAAAGAAATCAACCACACCTTAAAATTTATCACATTGATAGACAGAATCGAGGTTCAACCTGTATTTTCTAGTATTCAAACACACATGATCTCCAGAATAGCTATCATTTCATACATAAAATGTATATTTTAAATGAAAAAAACTGTTTTCCATATATTTTTGTTATTGCAGTTGTTTTTATTATTTGAATGTGCTCATGACAAATAAACACAAATGTGCTTCTTATCAATATGCACAGCCAATGTAATAAGTCTATTGGATTTTACCTGTGAGTTTGAGCTGAATAAAATGTTAAGCTACTTTGCAGAAGGTGTTATAATTTCCAATTGAAAATTTATTAGTGCATTTTTCTTTTGTATTTCTAGTAATGGTATTCAACTTCTTATAATTGTAAAGTTAACTATGAAAGCAGATAGTAAGAATTAAAGACAGAGAGCCTTAAGAATGTCAGAAGAGATTCTAGGCTATAATTTGATGAAAACGTTTAATTTAGGAAATCAAACTGAGTATATCATTTTCTAACTAAAAAATAGCTATAAGATAAAAAAAGAACTGTCTAATATTAAATGAGACATTGGCAGACTTTGTGATGTTAAAAGAAAAGTTAAAGGAAATATTGTTTTAAAAGATGGGCATATATTTTACTAGTCAAGAAAAATTAATTATAAACAGAAGATGATTAAACTACATATGGAGAAAGTAGTATATTGGATACAATAGCAAAATTAATTTGTTTTCTTAATGAAATCTGCTGTATGCAGATAATTTTTATTTTATAACAAGTTTTCATTCCTGATGATGAAGTAAATGTAGATCTGATGAACATTTTTAAGCAGAGTTAAAAAATCGTTAAAAACTGTTGTAGATAAATTAATGTTAAAATTACAAATAGTTTGAAAGAGGTGTATATAATGTTTAAATTCTGGAGATATATATACATTTATGCAATACTTTAATTAACAATATTTACATTATTATTATAATTACTATTATTATTTTTTTCAATTATATATATGTAAATTTTAATTTGCATATTATCTTAATTCTTATTTAAACTTTTTTTAATATTTATTTTGGTTTCCATTGGGAAAATATGGTAGGAATAGAATACATGAGAGAGATTCAATTAGAGGTGATGTTAAAAATATTTCAGATTTTTTTTTACTGAGGAATCTAAAAGACAACATCATAAAATATCAAGTAATCAGAAAAATGGATGAGCATATTATATATATATATATATATATATATATATATATATAAAAAAATAATATATATATATATATAATATATATATATATATATATATACATATTTGTGGTCACACATTGATTTGTATAGTCATTGCAAACCTCATTTTTAGAGTAGTTTTTTCTCTCTTTTTTTTTTTTTTGGAGTTTGAATAACTATACTCATTTTTAAGTGGCTGTTAATTTATTTTTATTACTATTTTTTTAATCAAAGTTATATAAGATCTTTATTTTAAATCCACTTAGTTTTTGATTGAAGATAATTTTATTTCTATCTCTCATAAAAAAGATCAGTACTTGACCAAAACTTTTCTAAGAGTTACCATAGATATCTGTTAAAATATTTAATCCATTCATTTTCTATATTTTTTAGCCAATTATTTGGGTGTTATTGAATACAATATCACATCTTTACAATCATATTGTTTTTAAATCATGCACCAAAATCATCAATATATTATTAAACACTTTTAATTTCTTTTCTGATTTATCTTTTTAAACTTTTAAGTGGAATAATAAAGTTTTTTTTCTAAATGCTTTATATTCTTTGAATAAATATGTGTCCTTTTTGTTTAATTAAGTCATCACTGATATCATACCATTTAATAATATAAAAGTGAATTTGATATAAAACTGGGGAGCATATATCTGTTGGGAGTTTTCAAAACGTTCTCCACTGATTTCATTATCTAGGGGCATATTAAAATAGTTGTGTGTATTTTTAAAAAAAATTATTATTATTAATATTGATCAAGATGCGTAGCTTTACGTTTTATGCAGGTTTTTATCTATATAAATAAACTTATATTAATTGATTTTTTTAAAATTTTATTTCTTAGATTCATATCTAGTAATGTTTGGAAATAAAACATTGTTTTTTTTTACATTGGTATAAGTTTATTCCTTCATATATTTGATTTACTCTAATTAAGGCCTCCTTGATTAAATGTCTTATGTAATACTGAAATTGACAATAAATATGATAACTCTATGAATATATTTTATTTGCTATTTGATTCAGTTTTTTTGTTGTGATGTTAAGCAAAGTCATTCATAAGGAATAATATTTTAGAATACTCATTATATCATTAAATATTTTTGTTTGTGTAATTTTATAAAATATTACTGATAAAAAATTTTATTTATTTTTTATTAATTTTCTCAATTATCATCTTATTTGATTATCTAGTTCTACTTGTTTTGACATATATAAAGGGATTTTTCAAAAGCTGATAGTAGTTCCTGATATTCAGGTGAAGTCTTTCTTATCCATAGTCAATTTTCATGCAGTAGATTTTATTGTTTGGATGCAGGATCCTATGTTTCTTTGAAATTTAACCATCTGGAGATTATATACATTCTAAAATATGATTTCCATACTCAAATAAAGTTGATAAATTCTAAGCATTTGTCTTTCAATTTCCATCACCAGAGGGTCTACCTTAACAGCAAATAAGAATTCAGTTAGTAATGAGACTCATATAATTATTCTATATGATATAACTTTCTTCAGATATTCAATTATGTTTCATATAACTTTCTATTGTTTCAACTAATTCATTTGGCTTGAAACAGAAATTGGATTAATGTTTTCAATTTAACAAACCAAAACTGATTTATAAATCTATTTATATTGGATAGTGTTTCATAACTTTTAATTTTTAAGTATACTTAATTGTTTCTTGGATCTTCATGCCTACCTTTACTACAGTTGTGTTTGTAAAAATTGGTCTAATTGATTATTAATAAATTTTGTCATATTGGAGGCTATATTGTGATTGAATAAAGACAGGATTGTTCCAAAATTAGGTATGTGGATAAATCAGAAGACTTGCGAGAAACAATTGTTCTTCACCCAGCATTTAAAGAAGGCAGTAGGAGAAAAGAAGTTACTGATGTAACTACTAGCATAATTAATTTTAAATGTTTTACTTATAAATAATTGTGATGTGCTTTTTGTCTTTCAATTATTAGAAACTTTTATGTGATGGATATTTTCATTGTCTACAGAAATTTATTTGCTTAATAAACTGTATCCTGATTAATGGTTGGAAACAGAAAACAAAAATGTCTTTAGTTTGCATTTATTTTTAATGGTAAAAAGATTTAATATTTTATTATTTATGTTTATGATTTTGCTCACATGGTCATTGTTTTATATGCATATTATATGCTATTTTATAAAGTTTTGTCAAAAATCTCAGAATATTATCATTTGATAATTATATATTTTGAAAATGATATGTGTGCCTTTTCTTGTCAATTATTTATTTATTAGAGATGTATAATTATGCTAAGTGAATTATAAGTAAATGTATATTTCTATTGTTTATTTTATTGCTTAGTTTATTGCCTAATTTTACTAAGCTGCATTAATGTTAAATCTTATTTATAATTTCTATACATATGTTAGTTATTGTGCTTGTTTAAGGATAAAAAAAACATTAATCTCTTTTATTTTTTTAGAATTCCTGTTTTGTCAATGAAGTTTGGAGATTGTGCTTAAACGGTAATTGTTTTGTTATGATATCTTCAGATGTATTTTATCACTTTTATTATATATTAAGCATATAATCCTTTATTAAAGCAACTCAATTATTATTATTGTACATAATAGTTCATTCCCATTGTCTCATGATTAGAGATTAAGTCCAACTTTATTTCCTTATTTCCCTTAAATGTAAGTGCTTTTACTTATGAGTTCATGCCATCAAACATTTACTTTGCCTTTACTTTGTTATCCAAATATAAATTTAGTTTATTGTTGATAGTGTATTTTGTATAAAGCTATGCGTAATATTTTACTATGGCTTTATTCTGATAATTGATTGTTTGTTTTTATAAGGCATTGAGGAAAGCAACCTTGCCTCTTGTTGCATTCTTGGTCTGAGTTTATATTATTGTTGTTGATGTGTAGATCCTATATTTATGTTTTGTTAGTACTTAGGACATAAATTCAATAAATAATTAAAATTCAAAATTTTAAATTATATTTTGGCATAAAATAGACAATATAATCTTGTTTACCATCCATTTCATCACTGGATTGGGCAAGCTTATATATTTAATTGTAATATATATATTGTAACTTTCTCCCTGGTCTCTCTGGTCATAAACGAATCATGCCGTACATTTTAGCGACTAAATTCTCCTATGCAATGTATCATACTCTCATTATCAAGAATATAAGCATAAAGAAAAAAAAATGTAAAATTAATGAAATGATTCTTGTATTGAATAAAACTAGCATGAAACTATAGATCTAAAGAAGTTCACAAGGTGATTAATAAAGGTAATAATTTCTGGTCAAACCAGCTTTGAAATCCACACAAACAAAATGTGATGAGTTAAATTTGATATTTGGCAAAGTAATAAATAACTAATAATTATATCTCTGGAATGGTTATGAAATTAAACTTATAAATTAAATGATAAGTAAATTATGATGTAGATGACTAAATAGATGATAGACAGAAGTAATAATTAAATAGTGGAATGAAATGAGTCTAAGAATGAAGAGAAAAGAATGAAGATGTATGAGAATAATGAATGATTAATATGATAATAGAATAAGAGTTAATGAATAGTTAAGATGATAAAAGAATAACAATTAATGTATCATTAATCAGTTATGATAATGAATTAATGTAAAATGAGAATGAATAATTAAAAGAACGATCAAGATGCAATTGAAGAACAATGTCAATGATGGAGACTGAAATCTTAAACTAGAAACTAATATGGTATTAAATGGTAAAAAGATAAGCTAAATAAAAATAGGAATTTTAAGCTTGACACAACCAGAATATTTATCATGAAGTTAAAACAAACTATCCATTTTATGCCAAAAGAAGTCATTTACATCTTAATGTTTAGTTGACTTTCATAAAACAGTAAAAAAATTAATATATATATATATATGTGCTCTGCGCACAGTTAATGAAGCTATTAATAAATTGTCAAAATTTTTTTTTTTTTTTTTTTACTGCCAAGCGCTTTCCGGACAGTCTACAGTCCCATATTCATGGCGAGTTATTCTGTTAATAACTGTAAAACTATGCAAATTTTATGCAAATTTATATGCAGATGTTACGTGGACCATTTATGAGATAGGGAATAGCAGGCCTCTCTTCTGTTGATTGCCGATGGGTCAGCCGCAATGAAGTAAGCTTCCCTAACTTTACGTTTGGTGTCGTTTGTTTCAGAGCAAACGACACTGGCTGTGGTAGGTAAAAAAGCATGTCCAGAGTTTCTTTCATGTTTGACAAAAATCAAATTACCTTCAGACTTTGTTTTGGTTTTATTGTAAAGGTATCGGTGTTGAGCTACTCTGGTGGCAATGTTAGTTTTGGTCTCTCCATAATATGTTGCCATGCAATTTCTTTGGGGGCAGGTAATTTTGTACACAACTTGAGGGGTGAGTTCAGGTTTGATCCTGTCTTTGGTATTATTTATCAGTCTATTGGTGTTGGGAGGTGAAAATCTCATCAATTATATAACTGATTTAAGGAAAATTGGACACACTTATTCATCCATCAACAGAAAAGTCAACAAATGTTTCTATAAAATAAACCACAACCACAAGAAAGAAAACAAACCAAGAATCTTAATCCCATACGTTCACTCTACAGCTAAAAGCCTTATCAATCAACTATCATGTGACTTTGAAGTCGCTTTCCGTTCACCTCCCAACACCAATAGACTGATAAATAATACCAAAGACAGGATCAAACCCTGAACTCACCCCTCAAGTTGGGTACAAAATTACCTGCCCCCAAAGAAATTGCATGGCAACATATTATGGAGAGACCAAAACTAACATTGCCACCAGAGTAGCTCAACACCGATACCTTTACAATAAAACCAAAACAAAGTCTGAAGGTAATTCGATTTTTGTCGAACATGAAAGAAACAATGGACATGCTTTTCTACCTACCACAGCCAGTGTCGTTTGCTCTGAAACAAATGACACCAAACGTAAAGTTAGGGAAGCTTACTTCATTGCGGCTGACCCATCGGCAATCAACAGAAGAGAGGCCTGCTATTCCCTATCTCGTAAATGGTCCACGTAACATCTGCATATAAATTTGCATAAAATTTGCATAGTTTTACAGTTATTAACAGAATAACTTGCCATGAATATGGGACTGTAGACTGTCCCGAAAGCACTTGGCAGTAAAAAAAAAAAAAAAAAATTTGACAATTTATTAATAGCTTCATTAACTGTGCGCAGAGCACATATATATATTAATTTTTTTAAGCGTTAATGAAGTAAAATCTTAACTAAAACAGTAAAATTAATCTAATTCAAGTCCAGCTATAATAAATAACTATCTATAAAATTTATTACAAGTTCAAATTCTACCTTGAAACTTAACAACTAATTCTTCTCAGAGTTAAAACACTTAAAATCATTATACACAATATATTTGGGTCAGTGAGAGGGATTTTACCACTACCCAAATAGAATGCACAAAACAGCTCTCAATATAAACTCAAATTGAGAACTATATTTAGCAGTTACACATAAACTTTATGAACTCACTAACTCTTATAACTTTAATATTTAAAAAATAGGAATAACTTTTAATAAATAAACACAATAACTTACCAAATTCCTTTTATTAGATAATGATAAACCATGTGATCAAGATCAGTGAATGATAGCTTTGCAGGTTCAACTAAATCAATTAAATCAATATTATATTTATCTTTTAATCTATTACTTAAAATAATCTGTATTCTAAGTTATAACCATTTTGATTATTGTATGATGATGCATTAGATGTACTAATAAATTATAAGGCTTAACAAAACTATTATGATATAGCATAATATAGTTAATAGTTTTTATATTAGTCGATGATGATTTCAATTTATAATCTTCTGATAGGTCAATAGCAATAACAATAATAGTGTATAAATGTGGTAATTAGCAATAAGACTATAGGCAACTAAATAAATTTTTAAATACAACAAACTTTATTTATAATATTTACAAATTTTAATTCAAAGACATGGCATAAAATAAAACCAATATATTAGATTAATTTATGGATGGGAAAATACCTGATATGCCTTTGACCATACTCTTAGTCAATGCCACTAACTTATACCATGATATTAAGAGTATCACTTATTACTATTTAGCCTATCCTGAAAAAATGAAATAATGAAACTCATTTAAGCTGAACTAGCACTTAAATTGCAAAAACAACAGTGTATTTAGGACCTTATGGTATGCAAAACTTTAAATTTAGAATTCAAAAATTATAAAGGGGTACATTATATCAAAGCCATCTCTTTTAGCAGAATATGATAAGGGCAATTATCATATTCTACACAATTAATAACTGATTAAAATTTGAGATGAATAGGTTTGGTGTATTAATGAACCACCATCCAAGTCAAATACACATATGTCACTAAAACATTATCTATGTCCACAACCTAATTATTGAATACTTAACTGATCTTACCAATCCATTGTTAAATCATTATTCGATGAAGATGAATCCACACTGCCCATGTGCATCTCTTGCTTTTACATCTAAAAATTCCCAAATCATTAATAGATCTTGGTTTGGTCTGTCTATAACTGATAAAGATCCTACAACATAATAAAACACTATAACAACTAAGCCTACACTACAGAGAGACAAATGTTCCTTAACCCTTAAACCGCTAATTTTATCATTGGTTGTATCAGATAAAAATCAAATCTTTTAATTGGCCAACTCACAAACTGAAGACAAAGCCTATTGTTAAAACATATTCGCCTATAATATTAAATTCAACTCAGATACGTTTATAAAAAGTATATAATTAATTTTTCAGGTCATGAAAAAAACGAAAGTTCTTTCAAAAATAAATTGCTATTTATTTATTCTAAAATATTCAGTATCGGCAACATAAAAGTTATAATGTAAACAAAAAGATCGACTTTTACGTTATAGAAAAGTAAATATTTCTTTTTACTACAACTTCAATATTTGGACTAAAATCTTCAATATTTTTCGAAAATAATTTTGTTTTTTTATTATTCTCTCTGAAAATTATGTTTAATTTCCATAAATATTATTTAATAATAATTTAAATCGTATTCGAAATGAAAATCTCAGCGTTTTTCTTTATTTTCTTTGATCAGGCAGTTTCTTTGTTCTTTCCAGCCAATCAGAATGTCTTTTTCGGCTGAGAGCATGCTAAGAACCAATGACAAATAATGTTCCTTCTTTGTTTAGGTTTAAATGTGTTTTTTTCTATTTTTTACTTCTAAAATAAATCGGAAGATGTCACCATCGTACAGAACTTTTAAAAACGAATTCAATACATATTTAACGAATATTTTCGTATAAAAACTGGCTGAGTTAGAGTGATTTCAGATGTCGACGAGGAGCCTCGTAAAAAACAGTCTTTTGGTTAATCTAACATTATTTTATACTTGCCATATGATTTTTTGAACTACTATACTTCACCATACATGGTGAAAAAACTCTCTATGGGTATATACATGTGGGCTTTTCCTCATCATAAAAAAATAGAATTCAAACCATGGATATCCATTTTTTAGGATTATTTATGCTAACAAGCATTAATTACTACTCAGCCTCTACCAAAATTTCCTCTCATAGGATCAGAAATAGGTGAATCTCCATCAGCCCATGCTCAATATTAATATTAATCTATTGGATGCCATACTATTGGAACATCCTATCAGCTAGAAACTGTCACAAATCATTCTCAATATTATAGCAAGGTAAAACAACACTAACAATAACAGTGGAGATAAAGATTTTTCAGTTCACAATGCAAAAGCATTAATGTATCAATAGACAAACCAAAATATATATGTCAAATGATCATTAATTATTTTAAAATGACAACTATACTTTTGTTAGAGAGAGCACAATGTATTTAAGCAATAAAGATCAACCCTGCATTTGTATTCAAAGTGAACAAGTTCATTTCTATACAAAATTACAAAATGAAAAAGGCTTATATCAAATTTTCTTTTATATAAGAAAATAATTTGTTCATTCTAATATATCTTTGACAACCATGTCTGTATGTTTACTCTTTAATAATATACATTAAAATCTGTTTTAAAATATGAGAGAAGTAAATATTTCTCTCACTCTCTCTAGATAAATGATATATATAATATCATGTTTTCCCTTAACTGAAAAATAAAAATACATGTAATAGTTGTATATATATTTCACACATTTTTTCTTTAACCCAATATATTTTATGCCACAATAAAACATATATGTTTAAAAACAAAATTCCCAAATAACACATGATGTAAGTATTATACCTAACACAGCAATAATCAAAAAATAAAAGAACATTTTCTTCCATTCAATTTTATACGATTTGTCCAAGTTATTTTATCCTTGTGAGTTAAAATGATAAGAACTGATGTTATAATGAGCAAACATTCCAGATAATGCATATATATTTTATTATCCTGTTTGATGCTAATATAATAAAGCAATATTCAAAGTTCTTCAAGTATATCACAACTAAAATGCGTTTATTTACGTTTTAATCCAGATAATTTTTCTTGAAAGTGACTTTAGAATTTTATTACAATTAATATAATTAACTTTTTAAAATGATTTATTGATTATGTTCTTTCCTCCACAGTAAATGTAACAACTTTAAGTATTTAGGACATTTTTCAAACATTTTTTAAAATCTTATTTATACGCATTGCACTGTAAAATTTTTAAAAGTAAAGATTCATTTTATTATATTTTCCTTGACAAAGTAATAATTGTTTATCACTATTAAAAGGAATTTATCCAATTACAAGTATGACATCCTGAGCATTTTTACTTAATCCATAATTTTCCATTTCTATAGTTAAATAAGTTGGCACAATAGTGATCTAGCAGATGAGTTTTACTTTTTAATAAAAATAAACAATAAATTTATACATTTTCCTTTTACTTTATTAAACTTTAGATGATTTCAAACATTACTTTTTTTTTATTTATTTACTATATATATATATATATATATATATATATATATATATATATATTGTACCAGTAAAAATCACTATGCTTAATCACACACAGTAATCCAAATTCAAACCCAGTCCACGTCTAGGAATAAATTCCAAAATGCAAACTAAATTCAAACCCAACCCCCTGGCATGACCCACCGATGACAACATTACAACGGTACGGGGTTTTCCCTTTACTAGCTCATCGAAAAACACAGACTAAATTACCTACAATCAGCTAGTTCATAGATATCTTATAGTCGGGATATTGGTACGGCTGATAATTTAATGTATATATTTAAGTTGTCGATACAGACAGCAGGTGATTGAATAGATTTTGAGAGTAATAATGCAAGAGAGACAAAATTAGGTTAGATAAATTTTTAATATATTATTGAAAGCATTGAATAATATTATTTACAGGTACGGTAAAACTCTCATATGTATTTTATAATAAATTGCTGCTAGTCATCAATAATCGGTTTGTACTGATTAACAAACTCATGCCAATATTTATGTGTTTAAATGGTTGTACAGGTTGATATGAGAATCAGAGTAATTGGGGCACTTAAAATATTTAACTACTAGTTTATATTAAGTTGTTTTATTTAATAGATTCAAACCATTGCGTATACGGATAAATGGGAAGCGGCTTTATATAAAAATTTAATATATAATACTGATGTACTGATGGTTGCAGGGATTAAGGTATACTACAAATAATAACTTGCGGTGCATTGACGGAATACCGGGCGGCTTGTACTTTGACAAGTCTTAATGCCCCCAAGTAGATCCGGGACACTACAACCAGCCGGGATCATTTTTGAACCCCGGTGATCCAAGAGATTACCTGGAGAAGAATTTATTTCTCTCCATGAGGTAGTAAAACGAGACGCCAACTTAGGCGAAGGTAAAGGCATTGCCACAGTAACATCGAGGAAGAGTGATCGGAAGTGGATTTTAAAACGAAATTATATAAAACCTTTTCTCTCCGTAACATTTTCTACGCAACAGTCCGATATAACTATTCAATAAAACATGGCAAAATCAAACGATCGCAAAAGTAATAATTAATTAATTTCACTCTGAAACCCATAACTCCCCAGATTGTTCGGAAGGTAATAATAGCAAAAAAAATATTCACTTATTATTCTTACTCCGTAATAATATATAAAAAGATTATAATAAAATTTTAGACTATTTTAAGTATTTGAGATTTGGAGTATAGATTAAAATATCATGACAAAGTAAAAGAAACAATAAAAATACTTGAATATCTCTCAACTCAACATAAATGAAACAATTTTTAGTTCGATAAAAGAAAATTACTTTTAACTGAATATAATAAATATTATGAGATAAACTTTACTGACTTTAATTAGAGTTGAGAAATATTATTATTGGCATCGTTTTGTTTGTAAAATAAGTAATAGTAAAATATAAATGTATTCACAAATGGATTATTAGTAGGCACAAATATTAATAATTTTCATCTAAAGACTAGAGCACCGAAATATTAGAGAAGAAATTTACTGACAGGTTTTAGTGTAACATTTTCAAATGGAAAACAAGAAATTTACATGCAATTAATTAGGTTAACAGATTAAATATAAAATTATTACTGAGAGGAAAGTTAAAAGTTCATGTAACAAAAGTTACCATTCTTTCTTCGTCCGGCTTTTCTTCTTGCGGTCATATGTATGAAGAACGTAGGCGCGCATTTTGAATTTCTTAGAAAGGCATGGTTAATTTAAATGTTGGAATTTGGAAGACTGGAAGCACGGAAAACATTACAGATCAGCGGTATGAAAGATTTAAATTGGCAGAACAGGGATCAGCTTCTTGGACTTAGCCCATCATGATTGCAGTTTACCGGGCAACTTCTTAATAACGGTTGAAGTGATTTCTCTGGCACAACTACTTTGCTGTAGCTTGAGACGATCTAAGCACAGCCAAGTCAAAAGTTAGAGTGTCTATATTATATTTAAGATGGCTACGGTTGACCTTTCTGCCTAGTTTTTGTTCATAACTCCGCCTCCTTTGATTTTCGGCCTCCAGCAATATCTAATTTTAAATACTATACAATAGCATTTGCCTTTCTTGATAAGAGTTCTACATTTCTCATTTATTTTTAAATGTAATACATGATTCTAACTTGACAAAACAATTACATCGGAATTCGTGAATACAAAAATCTAAATTCATTATCTTAATTTATCGAAGTACAAATTAATTATCCTATACATTTTGTACAAGTAAGATTTTGATTAAAAATACTGATCAAAGGAATGTGACTTTTGATCAGCATTTTTAAATGACTTTGTATAATTTGCAAAATTAAAATTTAAAGAAAATATACACGCAATTGAAACTTTTAAATTGAGCTAATATAAATCCACAAACCACACACACATGAATATTATTTATCATGATTTGTGACATTTATACTCATACTCTTTACATTAAATTCTTTTTAAACAAACACAAAATAAATAACTTAAAATTTATGTGGCTTGGAATAGAAAAAGTCTCATTGCGGGTAAATAGTGGTTTAGAATTACCGTTCTTAAATGACAACCATGAAACTAAGATCGGTTCTTCGATCTGTCTGTTTCAATATATATATGTTAAAACGAAGATTTGCACGGGTTAAATATATAAAATACATATTTTGCGGGTTCATCCATGTTAAAAACTTTTAATATTAATATACTGACATTTCGACTTGGTCACACAAGCCATCCACAGAGTCATAAAAGGTAGAAAGATGGTTGTAGAGGCGCTACAATCACTGATTTGAATAAAATGTTAAAATTCCACCAATAGCAAAAAATGTTAAATTTAGGAATGTTTTTTTAAAAAAATCTTTCCAAATAGGAGGAAGTTTGCATGTATCATCTCGTATATTGATACAATCTGGCCTTTTAAGTATCTCAATGGCTTCTCTAATTTTGCATTGGTAGAGATTATCACATCTGGATATGATCCTGGTACTAGAAAAATCAATTTTATGACCTGAATCTATAGTATGGAGTGAGAGTGCTGATGATGATGAGTGTTGTTTAACTGCATTAGCATGATCATCTCTCCTAACACTGATGTGATGATTACTCATACCTATGTAAGAAGCTTTACAATTTTTACATGAGATTTGATAGACACAATGAGATTCAAGAGGGATTGAATCCTTAGGCTTGGTTATTATATTGCTGATCTTTTGATGAGCAGAAATATAATAACCAAGCCTAAAGATTCAATCCCTCTTGAATCTCATGGTGTCTATCAAATCTCATGTAAAAATTGTAAAGCTTCTTACATAGGTATGAGTAATTGTCACATCAGTGTTAGGAGAGATGAGCATGCTAATGCAGTTAAACAACACTCATCATCATCAGCACTCTCACTCCATACTATAGATTCAGGTCATAAAATTGATTTTTCTAGTACCAGGATCATATCCAGATGTGATAATCTCTACCAATGCAAAATTAGAGAAGCCATTGAGATACTTAAAAGGCCAGATTGTATCAATAAGCGAGATGATACATGCAAACTTCCTCTTATTTGGAAAGATTTTTTTTAAAAACTTTCCTAAATTTAACATTTTTTGCTACTGGTGGAATTTTAATATTTTATTCAAATCAGTGATTGTAGCACCTCTACAACCATCTTTCTACCTTTTATAACTCTGTGGATGGCTTGTGTGACCAAGTCGAAACGTCAGTATATTAATATTAAAAGTTTTTAACAAGGATGAACCCACAAAATATGTATTTTATATATATATATATATCATAATACCTTTCTTCAACATTATCTTGAATTTTTTCTTTTTCTTGAGATTTTAATTTACAAGTATATTATTGTTCTGCTGGATAATAATAGTGGTGCATAATGCAAACATTATCAACTTTTTATTCTAACTATAAATAATTTGTGCATCATTTTTAAAAAAGAGATTTTAAAAATATGAATAAAATACAAGCAAAAGCTTACTTTTTCTTGAATTTTTCTGGGTTTGAAGCAATATTTATTTAGATAAAGACTTATCCCCATGGCTTTCATTTTCTTCTCCAGTATGACTTTTAAGAACCGTCAATCAACAGAAAATGATGCTTAAAATGATAGCAAGGCTTTTAGATTCTATTCCATGTTTTTAGATAGCAATATATTATAACCCCATTCAATTATATTCCAAAATTTTCTAATTTTTTAGTTTTTTTTCCTTCTTATTTTAGAAGATCAGAGTTGAAGTATGTGGTTATTTAGTTCTTTTTTTTTAATCAACACCCCCCTACAACTTTGTTAAATTATATATAGCTTTTATCCCAATGCACTGTGGTAAGAAATTCACCAATAATCTTAGTGTGAATAATTAATATTACCCCCTCTGGCTTCATTTTTAATAACTACTCAAAATATCAAAAACTATTTTCAATTCACTACAAAAAAATATGCTTAAGAATTAACTGTAGTGATTCATTTTACAAGATTTACAAATTTGCTTTAATTATTTATTTATTTCAATTGCTATTCAAAAATAATGAAATAGTAATATATTTATCTCCCAATTAATAACAATATTTTTAAATTGTTGTTTTATCCCTAGTTTCAAACCTACACTGGGTTTAAAATCTCATCTCCACTCAAGCAATTTCCTAGTGCATCCAAAACAGTCTTTATTTAAAGGCCACTTTATATATTATCATTTAAAATTTTGGATTATTTAATACAGGGACCTAAATAAAAGGTAACAATATATATATATATATATATATATATATATATATATATATATATATATATATATAAGGGACACTATTATATGTAGAAATGTTATAAATGTGAAAATTTATTAAAATTCAAATTTATTAACAAATCATATTATATCTACTTAATTAATTTTTATTTTTTATAGTACATTTGTAAATTTTAATTTTCTGATATTTAAAAACAGAAAGATATATATAGAAGTTCCTTATTTTTTTTTATGATATTAAAAGATATGATCTACTCATTAATTGTTATTTGTTTCATGAGAAATAAACATTATATTGTTAATTAATTTTCTTAATAATAATTTTCCCACACCATACACTCAGTAATCAAAAATCTAGTAAATCTTAAGAGTATTATGAATTAATTTAAATGTGATGTATTAAGAGCACATGGCTATTGAAATTTGACATAAATCACTTTATTAAAATTATATGTAAATAAAAAGACATAACTTTGTTGAATAAAGAATTGTAACTGTACATTCATCAGGTAAGACAACTTTAGTCAGTTTTGTTTATTTATTAAATATCACTATGCATATTCATGAATTATTTGCCATACTTATAAGATTTTGAAATTATTGAATTCAAATTCAGAATATATTTTAATATGGTTTTATTAGTGTAATATTTAGAATGGCTATAAAATCTTTTATCCATTTTTAAAATCCAAATATCATCTATGAAATTTTTTTGATATTATTTCAATTTATAATGTTTATTATAAATTTTATGATACAATTATTGTTATCATATTTTAAGAAAACATTATCAGAGGGGCAAGTGTATTTCTTACTATCTACTAGAATTTTATTATTTGTTAAATAAACCTTAAGAATTACAAGAGAATTTATTTTATCATTTTTAAAGTTAATCATTTATCATGAGATACCCAATTTATATTATAATTAGTGTTATTAAAGAGTTTATTTTTAATAAAGAATTGTTCAATAAGATTTCATTGTGGAAAATATTTAAGAAAACACCTCAATATTATACATTTTTTCTCTGATCATGTCAATAAGATGCTTAAAGGATTTATAAAAGTGCGGTAGTAGAGGTTGTACAGAAATGAATTTTAATGTAGCCGTAATGGAATATGCTTCTAATATTAAAAGTCTTTCATTTTTATAAG
The DNA here is from genome assembly GCA_028023455.1 of Epiperipatus broadwayi. Taxonomy (NCBI): domain Eukaryota; kingdom Metazoa; phylum Onychophora; class Udeonychophora; order Euonychophora; family Peripatidae; genus Epiperipatus; species Epiperipatus broadwayi. The sequence goes on from JAQFVV010000462.1 coordinate 105,756, forward strand.
CATGAGTTGAGAATTATCCTCCTTTTAAAGTTATTCAAATTGTTTTGATTTTAATGATATTGTGAAACAATTATTTGGCCTTGCATTTCTCTTGTTAATATTGTGGCCTATGGCATTTATTTTGTAACCTGCTGACTTAGCTTATTTATGTGATAATATTGTTTAGCTTTGATGATATTATTTTAATCCTCTGATCTGAATGAGAGAGTATATTATATTTGCCTCATTGTAATTTAGCTATTATATTTTATTAGGTTACAATTTGGTTTGCCCAATGTGTTGGCTTTTGATTATGGTGAAGTTCCAGTCATTCATCATAATGAAGTGTTTGTTGGCTATTATTAATTTAAGTTACAATTTGGCACGCAACTAAAGGGAACAGCAATTAGTTAGAGGTTCACCTAAAGTGGCTATCAATCAGTTATAACAGCATAATTTAATGACCCTGATTAGTTTTAGAAAAATTTCAACTAAACATATGGGTATAGGTTGTTATAATAGTTGTTTTGTGCTTCAATATATTTGATAGAATGATTAGTAATTATGTACATAAAATAGTTTGTTGTCATGCATTTGTAATTTGTTGCTGTGATCATATTTTAATGCCTCAGTAAAATAATCTCATAGTGTAATTATTTATATTCTTGAAGTGAAAATTATTTGTTTAGTCAATTTGTACCATGATCTAACTATAATTTTATGACTTGTTTAATGCAAATTGTAATTGCTCATTATTAATTATTAATTTCAATTATTTTATTAAACATAACAAAGTGGTCTATAATAATGTGACCTGTACTCTTTAATTTATGTGTTTATTTTAATTATGTAATAGTCACTTTTGAACTATTGTATAATGATTTTTGAGGATGACAATATTCATTAAATGCAAAATCTTATTAAAGAAATGTATTGCATTATATTAAAATATTTAAAGTTAGTATTTCATGATGTAACTGTTGTGCGAATTTTGAGTATATTGTTAGTTTGGGATTTGGATTTTGTGCCTGGATAAATTATTGATAATATAATATTAATAAAAACAAATATGAGTAATTTGGATGGGACCTAAATTATATTATCCCCTGATATTCAAAACAATGAGTAGGAACCAATTCATGTTGTGCTATCTCCCAACCCTCAAAATATTGATTTGGGAAGAATCCAAGTTGTATCATTCCTTAATTCATGAGACTCAGTACTTTGAGATCTGATGGAACTTATATATAGTCAATTTGAAATTCTGATTAAGAAATTTTAAATCCTAGAAAAATCTCAAAAATTTCTTCAAAATGCATTTGATGGTTCACAAAACAAGGTAAAAAAATCTCTTGAACTTTCACAAAAAAAAAAAAAAACAAGATGATAGAATCTCTTAATAAAACTGATAGTAGATTAGAAAAATATGAACTTTCACACACAAAAAAGAAAGATTCTCTTAATATACTTGATAGTAATTTCAAGAATATTTTGAATTAAATAAGAATTCACAAAAATTAATAATAGAATATTTTAATAATAAACTTAATAGTTCACAGAAAAAAAATGAAAGACCTAACTAAGCAGATGAGAGACAGACTAATGTAAATAAATAAATAGAGAAGTGTAAAGAAAATACTCAAGTAAAATTATTAAAAATTGATCATAGTATTCAATCACAAATAAGTATAAGTTTGCATGAAATAAAGCAAGAATTGATATATTTGGTACAGGAATCTAAAATAGGAGTGAGAGAAGTAAAGAATTTTACTATAGATTTGGATGACATAATAGGTGTACAATGATATAGCAGATATGCATAGTAAATTTGATGTTTTAACTAATAATGAAATAGAGTAGAGAAATAATTTAATGAAATAAATAAATAAATTTAAGCAGGAACAAAAAATATATATTGAAAATTTGTTTGACAATACGAAGTTTTATTCTAGAATTCAAAATGTTAATGAGAAGATTGAAGAGTTAAAAGATATAAAAGAACAGAATATCAATGTAGTTAAAAATGATTAAGGTCTATAAATCAGCCAGGGGTAGAAACTAATGTTGATGAACTGTGTTCTTTAAGATAAAATGTTAAAACACCCACCATGAATATTTCTCAATATGAAGTTTACCTGAGAGTGAAAAGTTTAAAACTGAAATATTTTTAAAAATATGAAAAATTTATTATAATAATTTTACAAATATTAAAATTTATATATACAAATATAAGACAAATTCAAAGTGCATTTAAAAATTATTTTCTTCCACCAAAGTGGGAATTGACTGATGAATTCAGTTAGCCAGATAAATAAAAATAAATATATTGTTAAATTTGAAACTTCTAATAAAAGAATATAATCCTATCCATTTATGAGCAAAATATCCTCATATAATAAAGTCAAATGCAGAATAAAATCAGATGTTATAAAACATCCAATACACAATCTACTTGTACTTAATAAAAAAATTTTCATATGCCAAAATCAATTGTAAAATGAAAAGTACCTTTCGTAAAAAATTTTTTACTTGATCAACCTATTTTGATAAAACATTATTCCAAAATGCTTAAAAAATTGTAAAATGAAGATAATATCTGTTGGACATCTCCTGACAATCAGTACATTAAATAAAAAAGGGTCGATAAGACAGAAGATGAAATTAAAAAAAAACTTGAGTTGTGTACAATGCACATAACCAAAAACCTTTTGCATGGGAATGAATGAATAAATATTTTTCTTATATAGTATATCAAATAAATGATTAACTTGAATATTAATTGAAAGTAATGTTACTTAGTGAAGTAATGATAATACTAAAGTTTTCAAAGTGATGTTTTAAACATCTATTGTCATATAATAATTCAAGTTTATAAGTTTAATCCCCACCCCCTTATAAACTCAAGGGAATTGTGATCTTTAGCTTTGTTTTGAAGCTAAATATTAAATCATGTGTTAGCCTAATTTGTCTAAAAATATTCAGCAATTTAAATTATAGTGGATCAATTATGTTTTTGCCGAATAATGCTAATTTTATATATATATATATAAAGTTATTATATAAATATTTCTGCAATCTTTTTTAACAGTGAAAAAACCTAAGTTATAATATTTTTGTCTTATAAATAGTTATTTGTAATGTTCAAATACTTAAATTTTAAGTATTTCTTTTAAAGTATTAATTAATGCATTTTATATGTCTAACCATTAAAATGTTTTGAAATTCAATATTAATCTTAAAATTGAAAACCAAATTCAGACACCTATATTTAGATTTGTTAATATTCAATTTAAATATTTAAATAATTTAATCCAATCTTAATTGTAATATCAAGTATTATAATCAAATATTTTATATATAATTATTTATAAAAAGTTATATTATATTGTGCTGGTAATTTTAAAACTAAGAATTAAAAATAGTGAATACCTGAATATTTGGATGATTGAATGTAAAGTAATTAATTTCCATAATACTTTCTTGTTTAAAATGTTTCTCAAATATCATATCTTTTTTATAAAAAAGACAATATGAATGTTTTGGGGACTTAATTAAATGAAAATAAATATGCTAAATAAATATCATGAGAAAATGTTATTTGGAATAAGGTCATTATTTTAATATATTTTATTTTTTCTATAATGTTTAATTTTATAAATAATTTATTGTAACAGAAAATAATAGTAAATTACTATGTTTAGACATTTTAATTGATTTAAAAAATAAATATATAATAAGATAATTTTTAGAATATTTCCTTATCATTTGTAAGATACTGGATTCAAACCAATAAAATAAAGTGGATGAAAATTAAAATGTTAATATTAGGAATCATAAAGTAACCATGTGACTTAGTGTATAAATAGGAGAAATTGATACCTGTACACACATTTAGAAAGAAAAACACTGGGGAATAAAATTACTTATGAATAGAAATATGTGTGATAATTTCTACTAGTTCATTCATGTTTTTAAGATGCAGTTATTTTAACTTTACTTAAGAACTTTATTTTATTGGTTTCAAACATAATGTTTGGATAAAACCCAATTTTATCTATGCAAAACTTATAAATTAAATTTTCAAGTACATAAAATTTGTCAAGAATTGGTGGCCTAGTAGTTAACATAGCTGCCTTCCAAGCAGCTGGACCGAGTTCGTTTCCTTTTCAATGCTTTGACATATATAAAAAAAGTACATAAAATTTATTTTGCAGTCTACATTAATGGTAAAACTAACTAGTTATTATAATGTTTAAATTTATGCTGTTTAAATTTTATTATTTTAATAGCTTTAAAAGAAACTGTTATCATTTTTTGTCTACATAAAAAGAAAACTGTTATTGATTTCAAGACTTATTATAAAGTCTATTTAATATTCAAGTTTGCTATTGATATATTTTAAATTCTATATGGCAGTAATGATTTTAAAATTATTTATTAACATTTTTATGTTATTCTTAAAAATACTTCTTATATAAAATAATATTACTTGGAATTAATAAACTTTTTGTGAAGAGTTTTAAACACCTTAAAATAAAAAAAATTTCTATTATGATGAATGAATTGTTTGAAGTCATATACAAAATTATTCCTTTTTCAACAAGAAAAATATTTGACATATTTGAATGTACATTTGTTATGCTGTTATCTCAAGTAAGCATTATTTATTGTTTAATAGCAGTATAATAATAGTTTCCCTTATTGTGTCTACTACAACCAGAGGAACAAAAAATATTTTTCTTGGATCTGTGCAGAAAAACTATTGACTGATATTATTTGAAATATTTATAATAAATACTTTTGAAGTATTTTTTTTGCAAATTACTTACATATTATAAATGGAAATATGAATATTCCTGAAATTAATATTACCTTTCATCAAGTTTATGTAATTTTTTTTCTTTCTCATCATTCTAGAGACTGCTCTAATAACTTTAAATGACATTTCAAGAAAGAAATATTTTTTTCTAATTAATGTTGCTCATTATTATTATTTACTGAAATTTTTGGATGAATATCTGTTTTTAAATGTGAAATAAATATTCTTACTGCTTAATCCATAAAAATTGTTTAAAAAGTAGCCATATCTGGATATTTTTCCTAGCATCATTAATTCTAAATGTTTTACTTAAGAATAATTGTGATGTACTCTGTGTATTTAAATTATGTTATACTTTTGTGTCCTGTATATCTTCACCATCTACAGAAATTTATTTACTTTATAAATTGTATCCTGTTTAATGGCTGGTAACAGAAAAAAGAGCTTTAGTTTTGCTTTCATTTTTAATTGTAAAGGGGTTTAATATTTTATTATTTATGTTTATGATTTTACCTATAAGATCATTTTATATGGATTTTATTAGATATAATTTTGTATGCTATTTTATAAACAGTTTTGTCAAAGTTTTCAGAATATCATTGTTTGATAATTACATATTTTGAAAATGTTATGTGCACTTTTTTTGTGAATTATATTTTATTAAAGGTGTATAATTATGCTAAGTGAAGTATAAGTAGATGTATATTTCTTTTGTTTATCTTATTGTTTATTTATTGCCTAATTTATTAAGCTATATTAGCATTAAATAGTATTTATCATTTTTACACATTTGTTAGTTATTGTATTAGATTAAGAAATAGTATCATTAATCTCTCTCTTATTTTGTTTAGTATGCTTCTTTTGCCAATACAGTTTGGAGAATATGTCTTAGATTTTCTCTATTGTAATATCTTCACATTTATTTTATCACTTATTATATCTTAATCATATGATGTTTTATGAAGGCAAATTCATTTATTATTATTGCCCCTAATGATTGAGTGTCATTATCTCATGACTAGGGATTAAGTACTACTTCATTTTTATTGCCCTCAAGACTAAGTGCATTTATTTATGATTTTATGCCATCCAACTTTTCCTTTGCTTCTATTTTGTTATCTAAATATGGATTTAGTTTATTGTTGATAGTGTATTTTGTATAAAGATATGTGTACTTTTACCCTAACTACATTGTAGTAATTGATTGATTTTTTATCAGGTACTGAAGAATGATGATTTTAAACATCTTGTTGCATTCTTGATCTATCTAAGTGTAAATTATCTTGTTAATGTGTAGATCTTATATTTATGCTTTACTAGTACTAAGAACATAAATTCAATAAATAATTAAAATTCAAAATTTAAAATTATATTTTAGCATAAAATACATCTTTTTTATCATTCATTTTCTCACTGGCTTGGTAAGTTTATACATTTAAGTGTAGTAAATATTCATAGGGAATACTATTATTGTATGAATGTTATAAATGTAAGAACTTATTAAAATTCAAATTAATAAAAATTTTATTGACAACTATATTATATCCATATATAATCCTTCTAAATGCTTTTCTTCTTCCTTTTCTTTATTTCTGTTATCTTCATATACAGTATTGCAATTCAAATAATTCTTCTTACACTTTTTCAGAAAAAAAAACTTATTATTATTATTATTATTGTTACAGTTTTGACTGTACCATGCAGTCTTCATCAGATCATAGTTATTCTCTTTTGTGAAGGCAATAATAGTATTCTGCTATTTTCACCTTCACAAAAGAGAATAACTGTGATCTAATGAGGTACAATCAAAAATGTAATAATACTAATAAAAAGTTTTTGCAGAAAAAAGTGTAAGAGGAATTTATTTGAATTGCATATTATATTCACTTAATTATTATTTTTTATAATACATTTGTAAACATTAACTTTCTGATATTTAAAAACAGAAAGTTATAACCATAGAAGTTGTTGGTTTTGTTGATATTGAAAAATAATAAACAGTCATTAATTGTTATTTGTTTATATGAAGTAAATATATTGTTAATTAAATTTTTATTATAGTCATTTTTCCACATCATCAGAAATCTAATAAATCATAAGAGTATTATGAATTATTTTAAATGTGATGCAATAATAGTACATGGGTATTGGAATTTGACATAAGGGGCACTTTATTAAAATTATATCTAAAATATTAAAATTACATCTAAGAAGGATGTAAATTTGTTGAATAATTATTATTCATTATATAAGATCACTTTAGTCAATTTTGTTTGTTTATTAAAGATCACTATGAATATTCTTAAATTAGTTTTCATATTTATAAAATTATGCTATTATTTCATAATACATTGAGATTATGAAATTACTGAATTTAAATTCAGAAGATATTTTAAAGTACATTTATTAATGTGATATTTAGAATGGTTATAAAATCCCTTATCCATTCTGATATTTAAATGTCATCCTAGAGGACTATTTCTCTATTATTCCAAATTAAGAGTTCATAATAGCTATTCTAAATTTTAATGATACTATTATTGGTATGATTATCTTAGTGGTAAGTGTATGTATTTATATTTACTAGGATTTTATTCTTTATTAAATAAACCTTAAGAGTTACAAAAGAATTTATTTTAGTTTGGGCAAATCCACTATAAGACCAATTTAAAAAAGAAGTTGGCACTAGTTGTATTTCTTCTTGGGACAAATCTGATGTCTCAAATAGTGATAATGATTAAAATACCGTACATGTATGAAAAAATTGTAAATTATGCATAAAAATATATTGTTTTGAATAAAAGTAAATACTGTAGTTAATAAAAAAGTAAAAAAAAGTTTGTCTTGTATCAATTTTTTTCAAATTTGAAATTTTTTATTAGTTATATTTTATTTTCCTATTTTTTTTTTTATGTGAATTTTAACGTAATTTTAGTAGATGCTTTGCTTTTATGCGATTTTTGGAAAATTACAGTACGTATCCCCCATTTTTCAAGGTAAGTTAAGACTATTTTTGTGCGATTTCTTTTGTGTGTGTTTTCTGAGGAACCTATCTACCACATAAAATGAGACCCAGATGTGTGTGTATATATATATATATGTATAATTCTTTTACATTAATTCAATTAGTTTTAATGATTGATTACTTACTACAGAAAATTTCAAAAACTAAATTTATGACAAATCATACATTCAAGGGAAATCATAAACAATATCTACTTTTTAATATGCGTTTCGACAATGTCAATTAGTAAGTGTACTAATAGAAATAACTGTTTTAAGAGAAAATCAAAGAGGTAATTTTTATGATTCCCATATCAGACAACTTTAAAAGGAATTGAGTGAAAGAGATATGTTACAAGACTTTCAAAATCTGTGAAATAATTTGTTAAAAAGTGTTAATACAATCAGCTTGTGGATGATCTTGTGAAAGCATATGAACAAATGTGCTAAAGAATACTCTTGTAACTACATATTCTATACCTCCATTTAGATATCTTTTCCATTATTTGCAGTGAACTCAATGAGAAATATAGGAACTGATTTTATCAGAAAATCATGGTCATTGAGAAGCAATGTAGAAAAAAATAGTTTCTTGCCATCCTGCAGATTACTGTTGAATGATCAGAAACAGAATTCAAGAAACAAACAAAATGATGATATATTTTAAACATGTATGTATATTTTATTTTTAAATCTTATTAAACTCAATGCTCTTCCATTTTTCCTCTTTAACTACCAAACATGAATGAATCTTGCATTTTCAATTTCAAATTCAGTATTTGAAAATTATATAAGATTTTCTTAATCATACAAAGCATATGGAGAATATTCAATTCTGTTTAAATCCTACAGAATTTTAGTCTTTGTTTAATTATTTTGAAAATGATAATAATAAAGTTGAAACTGCTTGTAATTGTTCATTTTATGATAATAGTTTTACCACAAACTTTGCCAATCTATATAAGAATGTTGATAATGAGTCAAAAGTCTTTTATATTTTTACATAAATCTTATCACAAAATCTCTGTTGAAGATTTTAAGAATAAAAACATTATAGAGACAATAAGAAAACTTAAATTGGACATGAGTTTAAGGCCTGATAATATGCCTTCTTTCATTTATTTATAAGAATTGTATCAATTTTATTGCAAACATATTAGCTATATTCTAAATTGTTTAATAGACAATAGCATTTTGCTGATGTTCTCAAATGCATTTTAGAGATATTTTGTTACTACATATTATGACTACATTTTTTGAAGAATATATGGACAATAAAATTGTAGATAAGGTCAGTAATTAATTAACTGCCATTCAACATGAGTTTTTGCCCTAGACATAAATTGAACTAATGTCATACTATATTTGATCATATTTCTCATGCTATAGAAGTTAGATGTAGATTAGATGTAATTTATTTTGATTTGTCTAAGGCTTTTGACAAAATAAAACATTCTCTGTATAGTTTATTAAACAATATAGTTCTCTTATTAAAGATAGGAAGGCATTTATTAAATATAGTAATAAAACTTTCACTTTACTTAATTGTAATCTAGATGTATCTCAAGATAGCATTTGGGTTTTTTTATTATTTAATATATATATATATATATATTATTTTAGGCTATCTTATGTCTTCATATTTATTTTATTATGCTGATTCAAATAGATAAAAGATCAAATTTCTCTACAAAATTATATTAATACTTTTATAGCTTAATGTAGTGAAAATGTGGACAAATGATCAATAGTCTCATATTCTAACAAGTCTGATTATCTAGATATCTCATTACATTGAAACTCACAAAATAAAGTCTAATGCTTTAAAAAAGAATTTAGTATTTTATTTACAAGTAATGGATCTTTCCATGTACATGTTAAATTTATAATTAACAGAGATCTCAACATTATGGGAATGTTTTTTTAGATATGGTAGATTGTGGGATATTATTAAAATTCAATCATTGAACAAAAAGTTTTATAGACATGTCCGCTTAAATAAAGTCAACATATTATCTTTCTATTCAAGGATAAGAATAAGTCTTAACATTTTTATACAAAATTATAACTAAAAGTGTAACTTGTGAAAATCTTATAACAAATAATTTACTTAAATCAGTAGAACATAAAATTAGGATTTCAGGTCTCTGTCAGTTATTGAAGTCTTACAATAATTATTTTAGTCTAAATGCTAAAATTATACTATGGTTCTTACTAAAAAGTATATTTTTTAATTTATTACAATGGTGCCATCTGTGATATTTATAGTTCCCCTTTCTCTTCTCATATTTGTAATTTATATTATATATAAAATTTTTACCTCTTTTGTAAATTTATATATACTATTTAATTAATTTATGTGCAATCTATAATTGACCTATATATAATATTGTGGAATTGTATATTAAATAAATGAATTGAAATTAATAATAATAATTTGTTTAAAAAATACTGATTGATTATTTAAATAAGTCTTGAAAAGAAAATTTGTAATTGAATTTTTAAAATCAATTTTTTGCGTACATTGCTTCTATGTGCATTAATTAGATCCAAAATTCATATATAAATTAATCCCCGTCACTTTTCCAAAAAAACATTCTATTTAGAATTTCGTAAGATTAATAGAAATTAAAATCTATGCTAAATATTAAATTTATTATTAAAAAAAACAAGTGTTTGGTAATTTTTAAGTTTTCAGCTAATAAAAATAGACAATAGAGTTTTAAAGATAAAATGTGATGCAAATATTTTGTTAGAAAAAAAAAAAAATTTCAATTACAAAATATACTAGAAATGAATAGATATATACATAAAGTTCAATTTTTTTTTTAGTGTGAAATTTTAAACTCAAGATTTTAATAAATGTTAGGTGTCAAATGTAGAAATATTCTGTTTGTTCTTTTAGTCAGAAATGCTCACCAGAGAACCTAAAAATATTTTACTTAGTAAATTTTCAATAATCTATACCATGAAATACAAAAATGATATAGTAACTTATATATATATTTGTGTGTGGTGATAATAACAGTAAGTTCAGACATTAATATTAATATTAACATCCTTAGTGTTGCTAATGCCTAATGTTTAAACCGTAAATAAAACGTTTTTTTCTTCCAATTAATTAGAGCAATAAACAGATAGTTGACACTAACAGAAAGACAGTTTAGCAAGTAATTAAGTTTAGCACTGAACTACTTTTTGCTTAATTAAAATAGTTTAAATAGTTATGTCAATTATTTCTTCCTGCCATGATCTCTCAGTGTTGGAATCTAATCAAGCATGCAGTTTAAATGATGATCCTTTTTTTATATCATATAATTTGCAGATTCACTAAAATCTATAAATAGAAAATGATTTATCTGCTATTAGCAGTCATTAAATCTGTATTTTACTTCCACTTAACTTCAGTTAAAACATTTTTTTTTTAAAAAGATAATATATATATTCTAATCTCATGACTGGTTAAAATTAATTTTAATTTAGTAAATTACCTTATTAGATAGCTAAAAAAAATGATATTTAAAAACAAAAAAAAAAAAACACATTTTAATACGTATTTTTATTAAATGCAGATATAATTGATAGAAAAAAAAATCTTATACAATATTCAAAGTTGTTAAGTAACAGTAAGTGAAAGTTTAATTGCTCGAACGATCACGTGACACCAGAAATAATAAGTTGAGTTTCTATTCACAATTCTTTAGAATTCGAATCAGTCATTCTACTACTTTTTAAAATAATATAAAATTTAAGTCACAGCAAATTAAACAATCGTATAATGGCTTGTGGGATTTAATGTGATGATAGGGTAATTGATACAGGAACTAATGATTCCTATGTTAAAATTTAATCTATCATGTTTGATGGTCAGACATTACATAACTTTAGTACGATTCTTGGGATCGTCAAAGCCATCGGATTCCCCTCCCTGCGAATTCCAGCGCTAAGCACTGACATGTATAGTGTTGTTTCAGAGTAGCATAAAAAAAGTAAATTGTAAATTAGCCCAGTAACGTTATATCTATTGGTTTTTGACTAGCAACATAGCCATCAAGCGGCGTGCGAGGGGGGCTAATCGACGATAACCAATTATTTTCCAGTAATAAAATTTATGTTTACCAACACATTTGATTTTTTCAGAATACTAAAGTAAATATATACATTAGATGACACTAAACAGAAAAAAAATATGCTAACATTTCTACTTTTTAAACTAAATTGCAAACAAACATATATAAAATTAGTTGTTTTGTATAATACAGCAATAATAAATGTTTTATGGGAGCGATCTTTGTTATTTAATCATGAAAACTGTAAAAAAGAAAGCTGCCATGAACTTCATAGTCTGTATTTGTGTTGTCACTGATAACATATTCCATGTTTAAAAAGCTATTTTATAAATTTAAATATCAAAATGAATAATATTTATGTAGTGCGATATTCATTACGTGGATAATCTCTAGTGTAATAGTTGACTAATAAAATTTATTAACTGAAAGATTGAGCTTGTTTTTTATATCTACCTTTAAAAAAAATAGCAATGCTGTGCAACCTAAAAAATATGACTTTTTAATTTTATTGTCAAATTAATATTATTTCGAAATGCAAATGATTTGTTTTTATTTAAAATTATTTGATATAGTATGATAGTAATATATATAATAAATTTGATTTTTCACACAGCTAGATAATTCATAAATATAAATCACATGATAACATTCCATGCTTATCAACACTATAAATCTTAAATCTGTTGTCAAAACAATCTCTATAAGTAACAGGTAGAAATTGGCTTGACAACAGATTGAAGATTTATGATATAGATAAGTTTGGGCTGATATCACATGATTTTTATATATAATAAAATAAACTGAAATGATATCAAACTGATAGAGAATCATTTATGACTTTTTATAATACTTTATCTATAACTATATAATAAAAAAATTGTGCTAAACTTTGCAGGGCATACATAAGTCTGACTGAATTTATAAAGAATATAAAGTTAAAGAGCATAAGTAAATACAATACAAGCAGTCTTCTTTTCATAATTTAGTATATTGCATTTAGCACTATACACTAAAATCATTAAATATTTTTTACATTGTGCCAATGTTAATGTGTTATAAGAAAATAGCTATCATATTTTTAAATCATTTTCTGTTTTGCTTGTATTTAATAGTCTTTTATGATATTGTGCAAAACCATTTTATGAAGTTCTACAACAATTAATCATAATTGTAAAATCAGTTTGAATTGCATATATGAATAGTTACAACTGTAATTAAGTAATTGTTTAAAAAACGTTTGCAATTCACAAAATATTACTAATAATAAGTTACAAAAAAAAAAAAAAAGAAAAAGATTATAAACTAGAGTTTACAAAGTTTTAAGAAAAAAAAAAAGATTTGTGTTCTAATATTGAGTTTTATCAATAAATTTACTTAAAACATTTATTCAGTTAATTAAATATACAAACAGTAGTCCTTGAATTAAAATAAAAGTGCCAATAAAAAAAAAAATTGTGGAAAGGGAAAAGTAGAGAAATAGAATGAGATCTGAAGAAGTCTGTGAAAAACAGTCAAAACTGTAATTATAATAATAAATGAAGATTGTAATTATTTTAAAAATATATTGTTGTAAAAAAAAAAAAGATAAATGCAAATAATACACAAATGTCAAGAAAAACCAATGATTTAAAAATTATTATTAAATATTAGAATGATTGATAAAACATTAAATCATATAGAATAATGCTTTATGAATATATATTAACTTAGTCAGAAGTATCTCCAGCTGCATTGTAACATAAAATGTAGGTTTATTAAAAGGTACATTCTGATTATGATGTAAACTTTTCTGTAGTGTTTCCTTATTAACATTGAAACTGTTATCATAAACTCTTAATGCAGCAGTCATTCCTTTATACTAACTGTGACAGTTGAATTGCTTGATTGTGCAACCACATTTCTATTCTTTATTTATGCACAACAATTCTGATTTTATTTTATATTTTCTTTATCATAAGTCTTTGAGAAAATAATAAAAATGACTAATTTTATGGAGTAGTTGTGATTTCTTCAGAAAGCAGCTCAGTATTTAATGAATTGTCTTAAACTGAATTTGGATCAGAGGTTTCAGCTCACTAAAGATTGTACACTTGAACAACGCTATTTAAGAATTATTTGCATATCATGAAACTAAAATGAGCAAGAAAAGGTTCTTTAAAATGATTTCCACACAGTTTAGATAAGTTGTCATGCATATTATATTACACATTACAGTAATACAAATTATCAAATGTCAGTCAAAAGGAAGAATAAAGTAGGAGGCAGTGAGAATACTAAAAGTATTAAAAATCTTTTTTTTTCCAAAATGTAGTTACATGTTATATGCAAACTTTACTTGGTGCAAACACTTCAAAACCAGAACAAAACACAACACTTGTAGCTAAGTAGTTGTCAATACTTGAGATGACAAACTGACTTTTAGAGAAAGTCATTTTTCAGATTATTATTGGAGATATTAATGAAAGTGTTGGTACAATAATAAACTTCAGCAAAATTGGTGTTATAAACTCAAATACTCAAGTGATATTTAATTTTTGTACAAGAGAATAAACTAACTATTACAAAAACTTTGTTTCAATAAAAAATGAGTCTTCAAAAATATGGATGTATTAAAATTCACATCAATGTTGTTTAATAAATTACTTTATTGAGACAAGTTGAAATGAAAAAAAAAGTTCCTATGACATGAGAATTTACAAATACAGATTATTGGAAAAAATCAAAGACTACTACACTCCAAAATTAAAATGGCAGTTGCATTAAAATGACTTATTCTAATAATATCCATAAGAAATTTTATATGTATTCTTTAAAAATATCTACTATTCATGATAAAGTTCATTTTCTATTAAACACTAAAACTGTTGATTTAAATATTCAAGATTGTCATGTTTCTGAGTCATGAAATTCTATTAAGAAATGGGTTGTGGATTCAAGTAAATCTGAAAAGAATATCCATAACTGCTTTTGTGATAATGTTTCTATATAATTAAAAGAAATATGAAATTTTTTTTTGACAGATTAGGAAAGTAAATGTAAGATTCATAATAATTATAAAGATTTAAAAGAAAAAAATAACACTGACAAACAAGATCTAAAAATTCTTGATGGGTTAAAACTGCAAGAAGATGCAGTCATTCACTGATTATAGTTATTTTAAATTTCTTTTGATTTATTAATAGTAATATATAAATTTGAAGGCTGCAGAAAGGAGTTTGCTATTAACTGAAAGGAGACCCTTTGATTCCTGTTGGAGGCCTTAAAGGAACCGAGCAGGGAAAATTCCTAATAACCACTTCATATGTTCTTGTCATTGCAGCTGTTATTACTATGTGATTATTGTTATAATATACAAAACATGGATGGGCTGCTCACCAACATGCATTAGCCAGCATGATGAGTTTATGGGATTTTTATCTCTGTTTAAGATCAAGAAACACCATGGTCTTTTTTCTCAGTTGCCTGATAAAGCAGAATGAATGTTTTTGTAAATGATAAATATTTTTCCTATACACATATACAATTATGACAGACAAAAATAAATCATGGCCCTTATTCCCAGGATGCTGTAAAGTCACCAACCAAGGTAGCAGTTGATGACCAAAGGTGGAGGGTGCTAAGAATCCCTTGATTTTGGACCCATGCTGCCATTTGTTGATCACTTTTTATTTAGGTACTTACAACTGCAGATTACTTTCAAGTGAAGGAAGATTGCAAGAATTAGAAGAACTGTCTCATATTAAATGGGACATTATTGGACTTTGTGAAGTTAGAAGAAAAGGTGAAGAGACAATTGATTTAAAAAGTGGACATGTACTCTATTATAAAGGCACCAAATATTGGAAATACAAGTGGAGTAGGATTCATTATAAATAAAAAGTGGAAGAAAAACATTGTGAAGATTGATGGTGTATTGTACAGAGTGGCAAGATTAATTATACAACTTAATAGCAGATACCAAATGCAGATAATTCAGGTTTATGCACCAACAAGTTCTCATAGTGATGAAGTAGTAGATTTTATATGGATTATGTAGAGAATCCTTGTATACAGATATTTTGTTATACACATATATGCAATAAATTACAGTATGTATATAATTAAAGCTAGAATAGTTCTGTGTGATTTAGTTATCTCTTATGCTAATTTTTTTGTGAACTTTCAATAAATAAATCCATTTGATTATTTATTGTTATTCAAGGTAAATAATCTTTTAAATAGCCCACTTCAAGATAAAGTCTGCTAAATAATTCCTCTTCCAAATAAATCAAGCCAGAAAAAAATTAAAAAGGCATTATTCACTATGATTTTTAATGCCTAAATCGTGAGAGCTTTTAACAATTTAATTTTTGTTTTATTCTCTACATAAAAATAGCTAGATACCCATTTAGTTAGATTGATGACTATGATTCAATTCTCTAAGAAAACAATTTCGTGATTCAATCTGAAAAAATTCCAAGTTGCCCAGATCATTATCATTGTAGACAAATAAATTTACTACAACGTAAGAGATTTCAATATTATGTATATGTCTTAAAATGTTATGAAATCAGTTTTTAATGTAAATTAATAGCAGACTTATTTTATATCAGAGTTTGACAAATAACATGATACTATCTAAAGTATAATTGCAAAAATTACCTAAAATAAGTCAAACTTATGTTGAATCTAATCTGGATTGTGTTGAAAAACTAATCTTGGTGCCAGATAATAGCTGGTATTGCTATGGGCAATTTAATTACATGGCAGAATTAGGAAATTCGTGGCTAAAGATTTCTTCATAATTTTTCAGCTATGTAATAAAAAAATTCTCAATTTGATCAACTAAGTGAAACAGTTGCATTTAACCCATTATTTGAATATTCAGATGTCATATGATCTCAAAGCAACTACCTTATATTTACTACAAGTGAAACGTATTTACATAGATGTTGAAACTTAATATGTATTTAAATATATATATATAGAGAGAGAGAGAGAGAGAGAGAGAGAGAGAGAGAGAGAGAGAGAGAGAGAGCAGATTACAACATTCTATGAAAAAACATTTGAAGCTTTGTTGACTTGCTTTAAAACAAACAGATGGCTTAAGATATGTAATATATAATCACACATACATTAAAATAGCAGTTAATCATAAAAATTAAAAAACTTTGTTGATATGTATCTTTTTTTCTTCTTTATCTATTTATTCTGAAAACTCCAAGTAATCAAATAATAAAGTAAAACAATTTAAATTGTGACTTAACACTTTTTTCAACCGTTAAATATTATCTTATATTCTTACATTTCCTTAAATTAAATTACCGATATTGTGCAATATTTATATAACCATTTGAACGCCATTCAGGATATTCAATGATTTATCGTAGAAGCAGAAACAACAGACACTTTTAATATATTTCATATGTAGAATTTTGAATAATTAATCCATCAGTTAAAATTTATTGGAAAATATTTAACATTTATCAATACAAATGCATTTTATTTTCTATCTGTAGTGAGTTATTATGCATGTCATGTCAAAATGAATTCTACTGATAAGGATTACCATGAGAATTAGTGTAGTAAAATATTTACCTTCTAAAAGATCTTACTATTAATATTTAAAACTATTTTTTCATTGCATTCTTAAATTTCTCATTTTCTCTTTCTTCTGTGCTGTTGTTGTTGTTGCAATATTTAAAAATATAATCAATCTACTTTAACAGTTTTTTTTTAAGAAAACAAAAAAAAAACACAATAGTATATAGTTTTTTGTTAGTGTGTAACTATTTATTTCAGCAACTTTAGTAGTTTTTATTACTTTTTTTTTACTAAACATTATTATTGATTTTAACTTTGTTAGTGTTTGTAATTCAAATTTGTCTATGATCAAATGCATATAACAAAGTCATTTCTTTCTTATTTATAAAAAGCTGGGTGCACATTAAATAAAGATCACCATAACCATATCACTTGTGATTATGGTGAGTTTTACCAAAATACACTTCACTTTATACCATAAAGAAGACAGAAACCACTCTGAATAATCATGCTGCACACAAATTTGAATTAAACATTATTATTGTAACTCTTCTTATAGAGTTTCTACCAAGCAAAGCAGCATAAGACATTTCCAGAAAGCTTACTAAGCAGACAATGAAAGCTGGTTGAGAATAATGCTACCTTTTTGGTGTGTATCATTCTTACAAAGAATCAAAGGTTCTACAGATAACCTATAACAATAAAATTTATAATTGAAATTAGTGTGAGATTTATAAAGTTACAGAGGATGTTAGGGTATTTGAATATTAAGTCATTAACTTGATTAATGTGAAAAAGTAATGATAGCTGCTAGTTGTTATTCTTTATTGAGAGTTAATGTTCAGAAGGGGTTATTTTAAACATCCAAAAATCAGGCTACTAAAGTACATAGTGCTGTTAGTGATTTTAAATTGATTAACACAGGAGTCAGTTGGTCCTACATTAATTTTGATTTTTATATAAATGATATTTGTGATTGAACTTTGGACTTGATTTATGGTTATATTACTCTGTCTTATGATTCTGTTTCATATAATATTCTTGAACAAGTGATTAATAAAAATCTGACATTTTGTAACTGACTGATTCTATAATACAATGAGAAATATTCTCTTTTCTCATAAATATTCTTTATATTGACTTTACATCACAATCTGTAATTAGTATAAGATTCATTACAATAGTAATTGCACTTATGGTAAAATTATTTTTGCTGATTATTATTATTTGGGTATTTTTATAGATTGTAGTGTATTTTAATATTGCCTATTTATTTTTAATATTGCCTATTTATATTCTTGGTTATAGATGATAAATTATTTGTTATAATATTTACTAAAAATTTTGTCTATGTATTATGTATGTCTTATAATATCTATGTTTCAAGTTTTACTGTTTACTCACCATTGTCATTATAAATCTTCCAAAATTATATCATAGATATTATTTTTGTGAATCTGAGATTGATTTCTGTGCATGATATTTATGATAAATTTTTGTGTATCATCTGTTATTAAAATTTATACATACAGAGTGATTATTGATATATTAAAACAGGTAAAACTCTCCATAGAGTACTGGAACTCAATGCAAGCCGAAGTAATCAATGGATGCCAGAAGGCTTGTGTATAAAATCCCCATCTAGTGCCTACTCATCCAATATCCCAGACTTGTTTCTGGTGGGTGGGCTTTGTCAGTGAAAAGCTTGTATCTGAAAGTACTGCACCTAGATTTTAGGATCTAATCTGATTATTCTGGCTGCACTAGTGTCAATACTGTATGGAGAGTTTTGCTTGTTTTAATAGCAGTTATAAGTAAGCATATAAAATGGTGATCATATGATATTATATATATATATATATATATATTGTATTAAATATTTTCATGGATTATTATTATAATAAAAAACAAAAATGAGGGGATAATAACCATGTAAATAAAGATATCATTTAACTTTTGATGTTGCCATTAAATTATCAATTACTACTAATTAACAATTTCTGAGGCTAAACATATTTTTTCATTAACTTATAATAGCTCTTTGTTGAAGTTTTTTGTTGAAATAGTCCTTTTTTACTTCAAACCCAAGTTCATATATGGATTTAAACCCTAAAATCTCTTTTTATAGGTGTGAGAATGTGAAGGGATATCATTTTTCTGGACATGCTACAAATATTATTTTAAACTTCTCCAGCAAGTTGTGTATATTGAATTAAATATTTCCTTGGATTGTTATTATAATCAAGAATAAAAATGGTTTAATAATATTCATGTAAATGAAGATAATCTTTAACCTGTGATGTTGCCAATAAATTAACAAATTCTGGAGAAGGTCAAAATATATATTCAAAATGTCAAAAAAGATGTTATTCTTTCATATTGTAACACCTACAAAAATAGTTTTCTGGGTTTATCTTCATATAAAAACTTGGGTTTGAAATAAAAATGGACACTTTTACTTCAACAAAAAACTCCAACAAAAGAGCTATAAGAAATTTTGTTTAGCCTCAAGAATTGTCAATTAGTAATAATTGATAATTTCTTAACCTCATAAGTTAAAAATTATTTTTATTAATGTGGATACTACCTTCTTATTTTTATTCCTTATTATATGTACAATATTTAAATACATTTTCCATATTGAACTTAATGTAATTAGGATAGATTTGAACTCAGACTTTACACTCCCTTTAGCTATCCACTCTATCTAATGCAACTGATATACATGACCACATACAAAATGAAAAAAATAAGTGATCTTCAATATACTTATTTTGTGATGAACTGGTACTCATGAGTTGGTCCAATCATCATCTTCCACACATTCTCAGTCTATATTAAGATAGAAAATCTTCAAATTTTAATTATGAGGTTTCAGTCTTCTCCACCCTCCAACTTTTCAGTCATCCATATCATTGAAAATCTGATGATGGAAAGATCAAAGCCCTTGTTGATGCCAAGCTTATTGTCATACTCATGTTGTTTTTAAGCCACTCTGATTTCTTATGTAATGTACATTTAAATACACAGAAGATGGATGGACATAATATAGGCTGAATAGATATATTGTCTATATTGAATTTAATGTTATTAGAAAAGCTTTGAACTCAGACTTTAGAGATTTCTACTGCTATTCACTCCATTTTATACAACTGATACACATCACCACATAACATGAAAAAGATAAATGATCTGTAATACATATATTTTATATTTAATCAGCACTCACCAGCTGATACAGATCATCATCTCCCACACACATATATAATAAGCATTCAGTCTATATTATGACAGCAAATATTCAAACTTTAATGGACAGGCTTCAATCTTCTTCACCTTCAAACTCTTCTGCCATCCATATCATTGATAATCTGATGATGGAATGCTCAAAACACTTGTATGTTTTTAAATGGACATATAAAGGTCCTACACATGAATAATAAGAGTGACTTAAAGTCTAAATGGGTAATATGATAAAGGATTTCATCATCATATTTCAATGATGTAAATGGATGAAGATGTGAAGTGTGAAGAGGATTATCCATTAAAGTTTGAAGATTTTTTATCAATAAAGACTGATCATTGATTATATATATATATATATATATAATCAATGATCAGTATTTATATGCTGAACTAACCATCATCTACAATATATATATATATATATATATTGTAGATGATGGTTAGTTCAGCACAAAATATGCATATTGAAGATCATTTATCTTTTTCACATGTATGTGGTTATGGATATCAATTGCATAATATGGAGTGGATAGCTAAGGAGCTTGAAAGTCTAAGTTCATACCCTTTCTAAATATAAATAAATAGTTGCCATTGTATTTTGTGTTATACATAAAGTGTTCATTGTAAATACTCATTTAGCTAAAAGCTTTCAATTGCCATTGCCAGATTTTAATATGAAAAATAGTCATTGACAATTACATTCCAATGGTGTCAGAATGTTTAATTCTTTTGTAGCTTCCTATTCAATAGATTTTGTTTATATATCATTCTTATATTTAAAAAAATATTTGAAACTTTGGTTATTATATTACAGGTAATCATTTTTAAATTAATTATTGTACATACTAACATTTGTTTGTATGGTACATGATTAATATATTTATAAATTCTTTTTTTCTTCTTCTTATAAAGATTAATTTTGATAGCTATTTTTTATATTTATAATTTATTGTCTTGTAGTAAACTTTATAAATTTACTTATTGTATGTTGTATACATAATTACTGTATATATATTATATATATCTTCTTTTTTATTTATTTAATTATTTTGGAATTTGATGACACTGAAGCAGAAGTTCCTTTTTGTTTGGAGCTATTTTATGTTGTTTTATTTCATAAACATAAATAAATAAATAACAATAAGAATAACTACTCTTTCTTATTGCATTACCAAATGTATACCATATAATACTAAATCATTCATGCTCTTTATTACTGTTATATAGTGCTTTATTTACCACCCTCTTTTACAGTTTAAAGTTTCGATTACCCCAGCAATCTTCTTCAAAACTTTTATATCTCCTAACACCAACTGCTATATTAAAAAAAAAATTAAAATTTGAATTTAGTAGTTAAAGTTAGGAGATATAAATGTTCTGAAGAAGATTTCTGGGGCAATCAAAACTGTAAACTGCAAAAAAAAAAAAGGGTGGTAAATAAAGCATTGTGTAAATAGTAGTAAAGTGCATGGATGATTTAGTATTATATAATAACAATAATAATAATAATAATAATAATAATAATAATAATAATAATTATTATTATTATTATTATTATTATTGTTGTTATTATTATTATTATTATTATTATTATTATTATTATTATTATTATTATTATTATTATTATTATTATTATTATTATTATTATTATTATTATTATTATTATTATTATTATTATTATAATATTCTGTTTAGATGAAATCACCTTTTGGTAATCACTTAGGTAATATTTCTACAAAATTATTTACCACCCACTTGAATTTTATGTCATCTTAATGAATCAATTATTACTGTGCTGATGATGATTAATATTACTACTGATAATTTTCTTTGTTCTTCATTAATTCTGAATGTTTTATATTTGTCCAAAGAATTATATGGCCTCATAACATCAAGAAAATAAGACAATTTTGATCTGATAATTTATGCTTCATGTAAAAGTGGTTTTGATTTGATCAAAACCTTTGTCTTGTAATGCATGATTGAGTTTAAAACTTTGTATCACAAAAAAAAAAGTAATTTAGGCACTAGACTGACATATTGGTTTCACCGACTTTAATATTTTTTTTAAATTTTTAATGCAAGATTATTTTCATATCCACAGAGAATTATAAAAATTACTGTACTCTGAAAAATTCCTGAAAATGAAGAAACTTTAATACATCTAATCATATTTTTTCAGGATTTCCATTGAAACTATATCCAGTGCTTAATATAATTTTTTGAATTTTTGTTGATGAATTCTACACGAGTCAAATTGTTAATGTTTCTTTTGCCATAACTTGTTTTCTTCATATTTAATTGTAACATTATCCTTTGTCTCTATTTTTAAATTTTTGTATAAGTTATCTTAATTCATTTCATTTTTACCTACAGCTGTAATTTCATCATCAAAGTTGTCCCTTATATGTTTAATTCTATATTCATATTTGCCTTTTATTAAATATTCATTATACAAATTTAATTATTATATGATAAATACCCTACCTATATAACCCTTTTGCAGATATAGAAAGAATAGTACATCCCCATAGCCGCTATTAATTTGTAATATATAGGAATTCATTAATAAAGTAAAAAGATGCTTTGGTGCATTTGCTGAAACAATCATGCCATAATCAGTATAATAATATTCCCCCACATTTTTATTATCTGAAATTCATTAGCAATCAAAACTTTTATTCCTCAATTTTCTTAAAACTAATTTGTATATTTGGAAATTATTTCTCATTGTATCATTTTAATTTTTGGTGGAATGATTTCCAGCAACAGGGCTACTTGCCTTTTTAAAATCAGATATGGGCTTCCATAGAGAGTCAGGAATCATTTTTTTTTGATATAGAAGTATGTATATTTTTCAATATATATATATCATCAACCATTATCAATCCACTGCAGGATGAACGTCTCTCCAAGTTCAATTCATCTTCTCCAATCTTTAGCTTATCTTCTCCACAACACCCCTGCACACTTTCTTATTTCATCCATCCATCTCACATATGGTCTCTTTCTGGGTCTTTTACAATCTCTTGGAATCCAGTTTAAAATTTCAATTGTCTACCTATTATCATCTCTTCTAGCAATATGTCCAGCCCAACTCCACTTCAATCGTTTAATTTTTTCAATGAGGTCAGTAACACCTGTTTGTTATCTTACCCATACATTGTGTTTTCAATCTCTTCTTGATACTCCCAAAATACATTTCTCCATACTTCTTTGAGTTGTCTGAAGTCTCTGTATTGCTCTTCTATTAAGTGTTCAAGTCTCAGATCCATAAATAAGAACTGGTAAAACCCATTTGTTAAAAACCTTCCTTTTCAAACACATAGGCATATTTTCTTTTAGTATCAAGTTATTTCTACCAAGAGCACTCCAACCATATTTAATTCTATGATTAATTTTCTCCATTATGTTTTCATCTGTATTAATAATCTGACCAAGTTATTTGTAACTGTTAACTTCTAATTCATCATAATCAATCTTTATTTTCATATTTTGAGCAAATTGATTAAACATTACTTTAGTCTTTTTAACATTTATCTTTAGTCCTACTTTCATCAGATAACTCTTGCAACATTTCCTGCAGCTCTGAAGCATTATTGCAAAAAACAACTACATCATCTGTGAAATCTAAATGACTTAAATAATCTCCATTTACTTTCACTCCTTTAGTTTCCCATTTTAATCCACAAAATACTTCTTGCAGCACTGCTGTAAAAAGTTTTGGAGATATGGAGTTACCTTGTTTTACACTTTTCTCAATGTTGACTTTCCCAGTATCATTATGAAATCTAATTGTTGCTGTTGCATTTTTATAAATATTTTTTTAAAATATGACAATATCCTGGATCTATACCTTGATGATCCAATGCTTTAATCACTGAAGAAATGTTTATAGAATCAAATGCCTTTTCATAATCTACAAATCCAAAACATAATGACATCTCATATTCATTTGTCCTCTCTATAATTTCTCTCAATACCTGGATATGATCTACTAGACTAAAACCACTTTTAAATCCAGCTTATTCTCTTAGTTGGTGGAAATCCAATGTTCTCTGTAGACGAGTGGTAATTATCTTGGTAAAAAAAATATATAAAACTGATAAAAGGCTGATAGGTCTGTAATTTCTAATATCTTCTTTATCACCTTTTTAAAATATTAATATTATTACTGCATTCTTCCAATCATCCAGTACATCTTTATCATTTAAACATTTGGTATATAACTTTGCTAACATTTTTTTCTACTTCTTCACCTGCTTCTTTTAATATATCAATTATAATTCCATCATTTCCTGGAGCCTTTCCTTTCTTCATACATTTAATTGCATGTCTCACTTCTTCATTTAAAATTCTGGGTGATTCGGAAGATGTAATAGATATAGGAGGTACTTGTTCTTTATTACTATATAATTCTTGATAAAAATCTTCTATCAATTTCATGATATCATCTCTTTTTTTAGTAATAATTCCATCTTTTTTTCTTATTGCAGATATAAATTTCCTACCAATACCAAAATGTTGTTTAACATTCTTGAGACTTTTATTTTCTTCTATAGCTTTTCTTGCTAGTTCACAGTTATATTTTCCTATATCTCTTTTCCGCATCATTTTACAAAATTCGAGATATTCAATTCTTTTTAATACATCATTTTTGTATATCTTCATATTCCTTCTTTTCTTCATAAATTCTCTAGTCTCAGTAGAAATTTTATTAGTCAATTGCTGATTTTTTCTACCAGCTATCTTTCTTGCAGTTTTTAAAAGTGTATCAGTTATTTTCATATTAATTTCATTCAAATCTGAATCATGTTCAAAATCTACTACTTGAAACCGATTTGTAAGTTCTAATTTAAATTCATTAGAATGTTTCTAAAGATTAGGAATATCAACTGTAAATATTGTTTTTCTTAATAATTTTTATCTCTCTAGTTTTACATTAATACGTACCTTACCCTTTACTAATCGATGATCACTTCCTGTGTTAAATTTATTAAGAACATTACAATCTTGAAATATGTATTTTCTGTTAGCCAAAACGTATATATATATATATAAATTTATATTTGAATAATCAATAATAAAAGTTATTTTTTAATAAATGATCTTTTGTTCAGAAGTAGTCATAAGCTTAAAAGATTAATTACTAATGATAAATCCATTTCAGAATTATTAAAATTATATGAGTCTTGTATGATTAATAGAGACAAATAATTTAGATGAATCTAAATAGACATACACAACTTTAAGACAATTATCCAATGGCAATACAAATTATGCACATGACTATAAGAGCATCCAATACTGTTTCTAGCAATAAAGTCAAATTGGTGCAAAGAAATTACTTTAAGCACATTCAAAAATGACATTATCATTGATTATCATCTCAAAAACTTAGCAATTACAGAAGTGAGTGAAATAAGCCTCTAATGTGTCACCTTTTTAAAAATAAGTATAATAATGCTAATTTTTAACAATTAGAAAATTATTTGTAATAATTTTGATTTTAAATTATCTCAGCCAGAAGAGCAAACATCTTTTAAACAATAAGTCAAGTGTAAAAATTAATTATCAGAAATACCCAAATACAATAAAAAAAATAGCAATAGATTCTGAAGCCAAATCACTATGAGAAGGTTTCATTTATTTGGCATATATGTAAAGAAATTTTAAAAAGTTAAAGCAGCCTATTTTTCAATATTTTATCATTATTGTTAATGAAATTAATTTGATCACAGGACTTTTTAATCAAAGAATTAAATGCTTTCTATTTCAGAGAAGTATTTTTATCACAAAAAAATTCCATAATATAACATGATTCAATTTTTTTGTATCAGATTTAGTTTTCTTAATAAACTATTTCAAAGCAATTAAATTAACTCCAAAACATTTTAAGAGCTTTCTCAAATTATTATTTTTAATTAAATTGATCTGTTATTCATAGAGAACACAATTCATTTTTATTATCAAATTTTATATGATCAGTTAAAAAAAGGCCATGTATTAAAGACAAAAATACAATTCCAACTTTGATTGGATAATAAATTACTTGTGTTTATTAACATACATCAGTGGTCCCCAACCTTTTTGCACTTAAGAGCACATTCTATAATACTGGCCTGCTGGCAGGCACCATTTATTTTTTCAATGTAAATTTATAGTTGGATATTGTTAATAATACACATAATGCACAAAAAAATATTTATTTCAAAAATAAAATTTTAACATTTGATTACAATATAATACAATAATGTATAAGACATTTTAAAAATTAAATGAATTTGTATCAGATAAATATTTTTTTATCGAGTTGGGATAGTGGCAGGCACACATAAAATGGTCTGCGAGTGACATGGTGCCTGCGGGCATAGGGTTGGGGACCCTGACATACATGATCTATAGTAAGCTGCATACAATTTTAAAGAATTGTAAAATAATCAATAATAGCTAAATCAGACATGCCAAATTCATAACTAAAATGCTGATCAAGTCTAATAAAAATATGATCAAACAGAGATAGACAAGATAGCATTATACACATAGGTGAAACGTTTTTGTTGACTAAAACAGTAATTTTATAGTATCTATAGATGAAATATGTTTTCTGACTATTAATTCAATATTCATATCACCAATTATTAATGCAGAAGATGAACGTAATTTAAATAATAATAATTTGTCAAGTTCACAAATAAAAAACATAAAACTCATACATGGTCAATATATTGCAATTAATAAAAGACCTCTATTGGGAAAATTAAACATTACTAATATTTTTTCAGAAGTAATAAGTATTGAAACATTATAAATAAATTTTAAACTAATTTTTACGAAATCATTACACTTCCAGACATGCACACAAATACTTTTTTAATTTCAAATCTATATAAAGATTGTTTCTCATGAGAGATTCATAATTCAGATAAAACAGTAATTTCATAAAAATCTAATGGAAGATCACTTTTATATATATATATATAACTCATCAAAATGAGTACTATGAATAATCATATGATAAAATTTTAAATTTTTGTAATCAGGAATCAAATTAGATTATATACCGAAACTAAAGATAACAATTTCACTTCAGTTTTAACTAGAACACTGGAAAAATGAGTATTATTTCTTATATAGGCCTAACCATTTCTAATAAATGCTTTACTTTGTTATTAATCAAGCAATTTTTGTTTTGTTTTCCAAAAAAAATGTTAAATAACTGAAGAAAACCATTGATTAATTTAACTATCCTGACTATTATTTGCTGAGAGTAAAATGTCAGACATGGTTACAACAGACTTCCTCTTACATAAGAAACAATCTATCCATATCTTGTAATTCAATTTTAAGATTCATTTGAAATCTTTTGAAAACTTCATCTTTAACCTTCCATGAAGATATATATATATATATATAAAATAAATAAAAATATCCGTTAATTAAAAATAATAAGTACTTCTGCGGATTTAAAGATTGTTTGAATTGTTTATAAACCATTTAAAAATATTATTTCAATTATAATTATATATATATATATATATACTAGCTACAAAGACTATCCAAGCAAATAATCGCCTGACTATTTTTTATCAACATTTTGCCATAAAATATATTAAAAATGGTTTGATTTTCGTAATGGTTTTTGCAAACTCCAATAATGCATTATGATTTACTGGACATAATTACACTTTCTCCATAATTAATTGCAAAAATAATGTTGATGGTATCATCTGATGTAATAGTAGGATTTAAATTAACATTAGAAGGGAGAACAAGAGTTTCTATAAAAGGAACATTTCCAGACTTATTTAAGAACATGTGTAGTGCTTATTATTTTTAGCAACCATGACAAGCAATATAATTACCATTATTGGACAATAAAATTTCATAGTTATTACATATAACCATTGTAAATATTTTCCAAAGACTTTATCATGTGGTTGAGTGTTAGTATTCATTCATTTATAGTTAAAATCTTCAAAGCGCATGTGCAACAGCGTAATGCTATGTTAAATATTACAGTTTACAAACATTGTGCTATAAAAAATGATTTATTTACATACATTCAAATTAAGTATGTAGTATTATATAAGTTAACAAAAAGTAAAAATTAACAATAATCTGTCAAATAACAGGCAGAAAAAATAAAAGTCACGCAGCTACTCCACAGAATTAATAATAATAATAATAATAATAATAATAATAATAATAATAATAATTTATATATTTATCACTTTGAAATACATACCATGTCAAGAAAACAATCACTAGAATTTTCATCAGCATCCTACAAATGATAATTATTTTTCTCCAGAGAGTTGTCTATGTTAAACTATATATTGTTGTGAATTTTTAATTTGATAAAGGATGAAAATTAAGAGATTGTATCCATGCTAATAAAAATAACTTTATCTTCTATATTGCCAGACACTATCAATTACTAATTGACAATCCTAAAGCTAAACAAATTGTTCTCTGTTGGGTTTTTATCAAATTAAAAAACCATGAAAATATATAATTTAATATATGCCTACTAGATCTTCTATTTATTATCCAATAATTATGCATCTTTCTCTCTTTTTGTTTGGATGGCAATAAATTTCTCCATTTAAAATTAATTATCAACATATTACTACTATTAATTTAACAAATAGCAATCAAGATTTTGCTTTGTAAAAAGGTTTATTTCAATATATTTTATAGATATATGGAAATATTTGAATATTTATATTAGAATGTTATTTTATTTCATCCTTCTGAAAAACCTAGGTTACTAAAAGTATTTTTAAATAACATTTGTAATAAATGGAACAAATTATAAAGTATGGTAAAACATTTTTAAAAAATTATATATTTCTTTTGTGTTCAAACATTATTTTATGGTACATTCTTAGAAGATATCATCCTGTGCAAGACAATCTAACATTTTAGTTTTTTAATCAAATGGTATCATCATTGCTTTTTATTTTTGTAATAGATTGCTGAATAAATCAGTGCACTCAAATTCTTGAAATAAAAGTTAAAAATTATATATATGTAAGTGAATAAAATTTGACGAGCAAAAGAGAAAAAAGAAAATTTGGAATTAAAAAAAGGGAAAGAAATGATATTTGAAATCACTTTTCTTTTTCTCAACGTAAGACAGATAATAAATCAATAATCTTTAGTAATGGAATATATTTCTTCTTTATTTTTTTTTTTTGCAAATTCAAGATTAGCTTATGCAAATATTTAATTATTAAAAAATTATTTTGATTTTGTATAAAATATGTACTAAAAAAAAAAAAGTTAAAAATCGAAAACAAGGTAAAAATTTAGAACTTTTTTTTTATTAATATAAAAACTGATTCAAATATAAAATGAAAAAAAGAATAAATAAACTCTAAAAAAAATCAAATATAAAAACAAACTTTTACTAGAAGAGGGTATATAAAAAAATCATATTTGACAGAATTGCCAATTTCCAAGTGTGAGAATTTGAGCAGTTTTTTTTTTTCTTTTAAGAATATATATATATATAAACCTAACTAACAATGGAAAGTTAGATTTAACTATGGGCTGCCTTTTTGAAAAATAACATTTCTATATTGATTGCATTCTTGACCTTTATCAATGTTCATCTGGCTAATATTCAAACTCAGGTTGTAGATATGGTAAGGGAATTCTGTCATAATGCTTGAAGCCATTTAACATAATATTTTGTAAATATATATCCAGCATACATTAATATTATAATTTTAGTGTTCTGTATTTTAAGCTATCATTCAATGAAGCAGTACACTAAAATTTTTATTATAACTATGTGACTGTAATTTTTATTAAATGTTTTGTTCAATTAAATATGCAAATTGAATAATTTTGTTTAAAATATATGTATTAGAAAACAAGTACAATTATTTAAACTGGCTCAAATTTCAATCGACTTGCATTTCTTTTTTTAATGACCACCACTACATTCATGTTACCTGATAGTTTTGTTTTTCATACTATTTATCAGTCCTAAAGTCAACTGCTCTACAAAAAAGTAATTCGTGAAGAAATTAATTAGAATGTAATTTGCAGAATAAATCAATTTTTATTTTCTGCTGTTTCCTTGTTTCAGAATATAAACTTATTAATGTCTTAATTACTTAGTATAGTTAGTTATTGCTGTTCCAACATAATTAATTACACACGCTCAGACACGTACGTAATAAAATATAAAAACAAGAGATTGAATTTTTCCAAAAAAAATATCCCTGATTTGTGCTTCTAAAATAATTGTCACCTACATCTGTACATATGAAATACTTGCTTTCTCTGAACTGTCAAGTCATATACACATATATATTTAATTTGGGTGCTTGTAAAATTGTATTTAATTTCCTTTACATGGATATAAAGGCAGAAGAAAAGGAAGTATACAACTTGACCTTTAATGAATAATAAGCATTTTAATACATTTTTTTTTATAACTACGAAATGAGATAGATGTTATTAAGATGAGAATAGTTTTACAGTAATTGAGGATTACATTAAATTCAAAATATTCAAGTTTAAAAAGTAAAAATAATTAATGATATTTAATTTTGTAAAACAGGATGGAAAATTAAGATGATATATATTTTTAATAACTTGATCACAATAGTAACGATACTAGAAACACTTGCAGTCTCAATTTACACTCATCCATTATTTGTAAGTGATAAAAAAAAATATTAAGTTTTACCATTATTTAAAAAAAAACAAAAAACATGATTTTCAATATGCATAAAATGTAATTTATTTACTAACAAAAATAGAAAGCAATAATAAAAAGTAGCTCTATCTTTTCATATACATTAAGGTAATATTACGAATATAAATCCTATAATTGTACTGTACAGTATTTGAAATTGATTTCTGAAGTCTGCGATTTTTGATCAAAAGAGGGCAGCACAGGTAGGTTTATAGTTTTTTTTTTTTTTTTTCAGAAAAAGATTGTTCGTAGTGAGATTTATATTTTTTCTTCCTCTTTTTTTATAAAGTTCTGGATTTTGTTTTCATTTACCCGCGTTATAACTCTATTTTTAATTGTTTAGTTTCACTCATTGGTATGCTCAATTAAACTATTACGTTTAGAAAATAATCTTATATAATCTGAAGAATTAAATAAATGAGACAAATTTTATTTCTTAATAAATCTTAACAGATCATTTTTTTGCTATGCAGTTTGTGTGCGCGCAGATAACGTAAGAATTAGGTATGTAATTTAGACATTTTCATAGTCCCATATAAAAAGCTTAAAAAATATTAAATATAGCAAAAGAAAAAAATAAATTGCCTTTGCTTAGTCATAACCAACATTTAAAATACTTTGACAACTTTTTCATTTAATTAATTAACATAATTCAAATCTATAGAATTTTGATTTCATCACCTTCGAATGTCACACTGAGTACCATGGACATTTGATTGACTATCTTCAGGTGCCTTGGATGTTTTATATTGATATACCTATTTTTCCTGCCTACCAGTCAAGATTAGTGCTTGAAATTGACATTTTTAACTTTATTTTTTCTGAGTAATTTGCTGACAGATATCAGGTGTACTGTAAGCCACAGTAAGAGACCTAATGCCCCCTTCTATGGCCCTCATTTGGAGCACCGCCACCATTTTTTTTCTTTTCATTTCTTTTTTTTTCTTTTCTTTCACCGCTTCCTTTTTTCATTCTTATCAGCATGTAATAGGGTCATTAAAGTAGTGGAAGCACACCCACATCTCTCTGCAAGAAGCCTTGGCCTGCGGGCTCTACTGGAGCTTTGTTCAGACACTAGGCTGGGTTCGCCCTCTAGTTCATTTATTGTGGACGTGGCAACAATGAAGAAAGAATAGTACAGCAGCCTAGACAAATATTTGACAACACAAAATAAAAGAAAAAGAAGTATTGGTGTTGAAGAATGATTGAAATAGTATGTCAATTTAATGTATAGGTGGGGTCTTTTTATTGTCCATGAGAAATGGGACGAAAACAATTAGCTGTGAAAAGTGATATTTAAACTGTTTGTTTGGATTTTTCTCCTTCATCCCCCTTCTTCTCTCTTATACAAATGCACAAAATCCCAATGAAAAAATTGTTAAGACATGGAATTTTAATTGATGTTTTTGTTTTCGACTAATATCTATATATCGTGTTTTTTAACAAAATATTAAGGGCAAAGTATAACTTCATTTACCTTTAGGAAATAAGTCTTATTCTCTTTCTGTCTTATCGTAGGCGTTTGTGTATGTGTATGTAATGCATATATATATATAAAATAAATATTTTGTCTGATCTCTTTCAATATATACTTTTTAATAGCCTTTTTTTTAAAAAAAAAAGTCTTCTATATTAAGTAATTGATCTATTTAAATTAGAAATGCTGTCGTTTTACTTGTTAAAAAAAGAAATTTTGTGTTAATTTTAATTATATACTGTAATTAATTGCTCAGGAGATCATGTGATATTTGAGCATCCAATTGACAAGGGTGAGAACGTATGGATTTTTTTTTACTGGAGCAGATTCCTAGTATATGTTGTATACAATTTTATCATAAACTAATTCATGGATAAAGCCTAATGCTGTATGTTTCTGATTTATATCTCTGAGTTTGAACCCAAGCAACCATGATTTTTGATAGTAGTGACTCAATAAATGTATGTATTAAAGAGTATGCATAAGTGCACATCTATTTTATTCAATTAGGTTAGATACATAAAATTACTGTTTCTCATTTACCAGAGATAGTAAAGTCATCAGCCAAAGTTAAGAATGATACTGCCATTCAATATTGATTTTATATTTGGACATCTACAACTAATGCATTGTAGTTATGTACAGAACTTCATTATTTTATAATAAAACTCTAAACTTGAGATTGAACAATAAATGACATTAGGGATACAGAAAATAATTACAAACTACAGCCAATGATGACCAAATATTATTATTTGCTCATAGTTGTCATATTGTTATAGCTATTTATAACCAGCATGCATAGGATTTCTCTTTCAAGTATTCAATTCACAATCAATCAAGTTAATTATCTAATTGGGGATTTGTAAATGATGTAAATATCATGTTAATATACATTGATCAGATGAATATGGTCAATTAAACAGATTGTAAAACAATAGTATGTTTGTGGTATGATGTAGTCTTCACCAACATCAGATGGATGGCATATTTATTTGGGCTCTAAGCTTATGGTTTCTTTTATCTGGTTAGAGGAGGGGGGTATTAATGTACATACTAATAATTATTAGTCATTTTTAAATGAAGTAACATTTCATAATAACTATCATATATTAAAATGGAATATGCTCACATTTAAGAAACAAGATTAAAATAAAAAATAAAATTTGAAAAAAATGAAGCAATTTGTTTATTATAAATTTAGATAAAACTCTAATAATTTTTTTAATGAGCCGATATTTTTATGGCTTAACAACATGTAACACTAGAATATAAATCTATTCAGGGAATAAATAAATTTGAATACCTTATTAAGATAATTCACAATCTAGATTCCTGAAAAATTCTTTAAATAAACTTATAAACAAATAATATTCACTTTTTTTACTATACCAATGATAAAATAAATTAGCATTGATATAAATAAAAGGTTGTCCTTATTTACATGTTCATTTAAATGATTCTTTTAGAATCTAGCTTGAGAATTAACTTAGTAACATCCAAACTTGTTTGTTGCATGAATAAGTTTATTATAAAGCAAAAATAATGTGAATATAAATAAAATGTAATCTATATTCTACATTGCTATATAAATATCAAAATTTGTTTGTTTGTTGTCACTGTATTACGTGATAAATATTACACAAATCTTGTATGATTTTCTGTCCTTTTTTGGGGAGAATTATATATGTTATGAACTTTTATGATATTTAATTGTTTTAAAAACTTTGCTAATTTGCAATATAAAAATGCATTGGAATTGCAACTATTTTCTAATGATATCACAAAAATATAAAAAGAGGGCAAAACAGACACTGGAAAATAGTGTGTCCTGTGTATCAAAATACCTAATAGAGAAATAGAGAGAATAGTTTTGGTAATCCAAGATAAAATTTTATTGCTTAAATGTTTATTTTTTTTTTTTTTAAATTCTGACTTGCATATACCATGATGTTAAAATTTCATAACCATTTAATAAATTATCATGTAAATAATATAAAATAATTTATTTTAAAATTATTTTTTATTGAAATTAATAAAGGTTATATTTTTTTAAAATAATACTGCTGATAAATATTTTAGATAAATACAATGTAAATAAATACTATATAAAATATATTTTATTTTTCAAACTTTCTAGTAATATGTGAAGGCAGCTAAAGAAATGGAGAGAATTAGCTAGAGAAAATTCTATTTGATATACAATACATCAAAAGTTAAAAGTGGAATTTAGATAATAAATCATTAAAAAGTTTTTACTGCTCAGAATATATCAATTTGAAATATATTTCAATTATCAACTATATTTTATTATGTTATACTGTTATTTTAATACCACCACCACCATCATCATCATTTTCATCATCATTATTATTAATATTATTACTATTATTATGTTTCAATAAGGAACTTTATTGTGCCAAAGTAATTTTTACATATATTTGGGTTGCATGTATATCTCTGTTTTGTTACATATCTTACATATGTAGATGATGCCAGCAGTTCTCCATTTGTACAAATTTCAACATCTTTCTTATATAGTTCATTAGTTCTTTGTTTCTCTTC
The DNA here is from genome assembly GCA_028023455.1 of Epiperipatus broadwayi. Classification (NCBI taxonomy): domain Eukaryota; kingdom Metazoa; phylum Onychophora; class Udeonychophora; order Euonychophora; family Peripatidae; genus Epiperipatus; species Epiperipatus broadwayi. The sequence goes on from JAQFVV010000462.1 coordinate 141,155, forward strand.
GATCCTTTGTTATTTGCTAAGAATTAGATTTACAATAAATTTAGGACTAATTGAATTTACCTATTTATATAGTATACATTTGCATTTAAGTTTGCGTTAACTTGTCCATTGAATGTGTCGATGGTTGTCTGATTAGTAACCAAGTGGCATTGTGTATGTCTAGATTTGCTATTACCTTATCTCTAACCTATAGTTCTGTTAGCTTGTTGTGAAAGGTAGAGGGATGATGTCTCATATTATTGCACATAATAAATTTAGATCATGTGCACCAAAGTGCATATATCATGAATGTTGCTACTCTTATTTTTTGGGATTAAGTTCCCCTGAGATACTTTAACAATAATTTGTATTGAGTCACTTTGCTGTTCATATGTGTTGTTCATTATTAAGTGTGGATGTCTTGAGTTTCATATGCCTTAATTAAATTGGAGATGCTTGCTTGTGTGATGCCAATGTTGTTTGTGGTATTTCTTAATTGCAATCATAGTATGGCTCTATATCTATTATGACCAGTTCAAAAATTCTATTGAGATGACTTGTATCATCTTTGTAGTTAAATTCTTCTGTTTTGGCTTTCTTTAATTGTTGCTTTTTCTTTTGTGACCACCCTGAACATCTTCCTGCTTGAGGCATTGATGCTTCTATGTGGGTGAGGCATATATTATTTGTTTTCTTTGTTTGTGCTGATATTTTTTCTACTGCTATGAGTGTGAGTTTGGGATTGGCATGTTACTTTCCACTGTTTATAGTGTTTGTGTGTGCTTTTGGTTTATCATTGATTTTTTCCTCTCATGTAATTTGTTCTTTCAGGTTTTTGCTGTAGATGATTTGTTGCCATTTTAATGATATTTGTATTATTTGCTTGGATCTCATTTGTTTCTTTGATTTGTGTGTCAAATGTTTCCATGTCCATGTTTGTGGTTTCTCTTTGTGGGTTTTCTAGTTGTTGATATTGACTGGTTTTGATATTTTTATTAATTCTTTGATCATTATGGTATAGATTGCTTATTCATTCCTGAAAGGGTTGTGCATTTTTTTCATTTGTTAGTTGATTTTGTGCATCTTGGTTTAGATTACATTGTTTTGCTAGATGTACGCACTGTTTACATGAATAGCATTGCAATCATAAGCCTTTTGTATAAAGATTAAACATGACATCTTGATCTATAATTTGCATAGGTATGTCTTCAGGATTCACATTGCTGCTTATCTTTACCTTTGTTAATATATACAGGTATTGGCATGTCTTTTAAATATAAAGGGTTAAAGTTCACAACCTTGCCAATTGGTTTCATCATTTGTTGGAAGTCTCTATATCATATTCAAAATATGTATTTTTTAATAAACCAGTGATATAGTTTTTTGCATCTTTGTTGACAACCACCATTAGATAATTTCCTAGTGTTTTGATTTGAGTTTGAAAATGGGTTTTTTGGTGCTCATCGAAAAACTATATTACTATCTATCATGAATTGGGGTATTTTCCTATTTGTCACACTGTATCTCATATTCTGTGCCCTGTTAGGGTTTTATACAGTAGTACTCTTGGGAATTTGTGTAAGGTGAGGTTTTTGTTGATAGTTGATAAGACAATTGATTTATTTGGAAAAAAAATTTTAGAATGAATTAAATAATTTTTTAGGTATTTTGTATTATTAAACTCATCATTTACTTTCTGTATCTCCTCTGCACTCCACTTTGCATGGGGAGGTGTGTGTCTTGTTCTTCAATGTTTTTAATACTAAGATTATTAATGTCTTTTTGTTCTACTTTTTCTAAATCTAACTGTTTGTATTAAATTTGTATTATATTCTATATCTATTGTTTCAACATTGAGCTTGATAACACTGGCATAGGTTTTTTGCTAAGTTGTGAATTTTTGATTTTATATTAACTGCTTTGGCACCAATTATCTCATGATCTCTTTGTCTGGTCACCATGTTTTTAATTTTAAAATCTATTTGTTTTTTGATGAATTATTTTAATTATCATGAATTATGAATTAGTACTTCTATATTTTGGAACTTGCTTCTAATCTTGTTTTATGCCACTTTGATTGTATATCTTGAAGGTTTTTATTATTTTTTTTTCTTTTAAAGGTGGATGCTGGAACAAAGTCTTGTTAGTAGTTGCAGACTATTATTATTGTTATTATTATTGTTGGTGTTTTAATAATAATAATAATAATAATAATAATAATAATAATAATAATAATAATAATAATAATAATGATGATGATTATGATGATGATGATGATGATGATGATGATGATGATGTTACCATAAACGTTGACTTATCATATAAAACACAATTATCAACAAATAAAACAATCTGAATTTTACTTCCAAATCGAACCACAGAATTTCTGTTTTCTGAAATCTACATAGCAATCTTCAAAATGATGAAGCTTGACTTGAATCTGCCGCAAGCATGGATTGCTTTTGTGAACATTGTCTCTCACACAATTAACCATATTACATGGATTTCTTCCCCACCTAGAAAATTGCTAGTACTTGCTGATGAGCTGTACAACAGAATTATTTACTCTACATCAAAGGCTGATGAATACCCTACAATTGCTGCTCTGAGAAAAGCTTATTTTTCCACATGAAAAACACTCACAGAATATCTGTCTATTAAAAAAAGAAAAATATATCTAAACAAACCTCATACATATTCAACACAATACATTGGCTGGGCATTGGGTCAACCCCCAAAAGTTAGAGTCCCTAGTGCATTTAAAATACAAAATGATGTGATACCTGGTAATAACATTCTTAACTCATCGTATCTACATTATAAAAATGCCTTTCAAGGTAGTGAAAGATTTCAACCAAAGCCACATTATTTTCGAATACCAGAAGATGACATTTCATTTGTTCCAGAAAAATTCATTAAGAAAATGGCAGATATACCTGACTCTTGTCACCCAGGAATACATGGTATACATAAATTTGTGTATGCTCATCTTGGACACTCTACTGCCAAATACTTCTCAAGATTGGCAAATTTTTTATCAAAAGAACTATATCTCTTCAAAGGTCTATATCACATACTACTAGTCCTGTTTCACAAAAAAACTAGAAAAAATCTTGACTGTCAAAAACTTACGGCCTATATCTATGAGCCCCCTTGGAATCAAAATCATGGAATCTGTAATAAAAGACAAAATTGAACCACCTATCCTACCAATGATCTCAAAATGGCAGTTTGCAAAAAAAAGGATCATCTACCGGACAAGCTGCAATCTTATTCCAAACAATTATTGACGACATAAGAAACAGGAAGAAACATAGCCCAATAGCTGTTCAATTTGACATTAAAGCTGCATTTGACACAGTTTCAATTGGAAAACTTTTGATGTATTAGTAGATACACCAATTCCTAGATCATTACTATACATCATTACCAACCTCTTGATTAATAGAGAAATACACCTTACAATGAATGGAAAGTACTCACCTTCCTTCAACCCTTAATGCTTCATTCCACAAGGCTCTCCATTAAGTGCCATCTTAGTCACAACATATATAAACTTGCTCTTGAACAAAATTAAAAAAAGCACACCTGGCATTTACATTTCGAGGATAAATACTAACATACCATGCTTAGCCTTCATGGATGATATCACAGTGTTCTTGCCAAATAAAAAGTATCTGCCAATGCTGTTGCAAATACTGGAAGAATAGTCAAGGATGTATAGACTTGAATTCAATGCTGAAATAATCATGTGCATGGAAAATTTTTAATGGACAGCCTATCCAGCATTCTTTCTTAAAAGGAAAGCCTACCCCATTTTTGGGTTTCCCATTTCATCTGAGTAATGCAGCAATGTGAGTAAAAATCCAGAACATGCTCAAAATAAAAATTGAAATTATAACAAGCTCGCTCATGAAAACTTATTTCTCAGTTTACGCGAAAGTATCACTATTCAACATGCTAATCAATACAAGAATTATATACTAGACTCCAGAAGTTATATATGCAAAAGCTTTTCTCACATATATCTACTCAATACTCAGAAAATTTTTATGGGGTCAATGTATCATTTCCATCTCGATCAGAAAACTTCAGTGTCAACTAATTTATAATGGGATGGGACTTCATTCAGTTAACACATTTAGAATACAGAAAACACTAAACCTCATCACATCTATTACTAAATTATTCCTTCAAGACCACCACCTTCAAAAGGCTATTGGAAAAATCTTATTGACCCTTTGCTTTCCATTGATAACCTCCATTTCTACTCTCCTCTGAATAAATATAGATATTGGGAAGTCCATTCACTCCTCAAACAACATTCAATTAATGATGAGTGTAAGTCAATTTTAAGTCTTAATAATCGTCAAATAATTAGAAAATTTAGGTTTTGGAACTTGGAGCCAAAATTCTTTGACTTTTTAGTTAAACTTAATCTGGAATGCCTCCCTCCTCTTTATTTTTATAAATACAGAAGACAGTGCAAGAGAGTAGATGCTCAATGCACACTTTGTCGCAGAGAAATGGAAACACAAGCTCATCTATTTTTTGACTGTCAATGCTTTGATAACATATGGATAGCAATCCCTAGATTATTTAATAACACTAATGTCAACATGCACTATTTATTTAAAACATTCAGTAAGGGTATATATGCACAAATTTGGGCAAGCACTTTTATTCTATATGTACTATGGTGCACTAGATGTACATTCACATACAATATAACCCTAAAAAACACCCAAACCCCTTTTCAATCAAATTGGAAAGTATTAAAGAAAGGGACAAAAAAATCACATCAGAAAAAGTCTTTCAAGACACTTGGTCTTTAATGAATAAAAATCTTAGATCCTAGCCTATAGTAATGACATTCCATTTTTGTCACCCCAGTGAGATGATGAAAAAGAGACTTGAATAAACTTATATAATATTTTGCAGTTTGAGATTTCTGTTTTGTATATATGTACTCTAATTTAAGATGTAACTGACTGTCCATTAAATTCCTCATGTATATATATAATTTATATATTTTGTTTGAGTAATTTTTTTTTTGAACTGACTGTCCATTTAATTTCTCATGTATATATATATAATTTTTTTAGTAATATTTTTTAATGTTCATTCAGATTTTTTTATGTACCCTAATTTAAAATGTAACTGATTGTCCATTTAATTTCTCATATATATATATCATTTTTTTAGTATTTTTTTTAATGCTCATTCTTATTATTTGTATATCTCCCATGTACATGTCATTATACCAGTGTTACTATACTAAATGTATCAAATTCCTGTATCATACTATATATAATAAGCTATGTAGCCCTTGATTGCTTAATAAAGTTTTTTGAACATTAGTAGTAGTAGTAGTAGTAGTAGTAGTAGTAGTAGTAGTAGTAGTAGTAGTAGTAGTAGTAGTAGTAGTAGTAGTAGTAGTAGTAGTAGTAGTAGTAGTAGTAGTAGTAGTAGTAGTAGTAGTAGTAGTAGTAATAATAATAATAATAATAATAGTAGTAGTAGTAGTAGCAACAGCAATAGCAGCAGCAGCAACAACAACAAGTAGTAAGAAGTAGAAGACATTATTGTATATAGTGCGTATGTAGTAGTAGACTGTAGTAGCAATAAGCTAATGTAGCAGTGCTTTGTAGATGTTACTATGTAAATGAATAGTCCAGTTGTAAACACAAGATAAAGTCTTAGGAATAGATAGAATAAATCCAGCTATCTTGTCACCCAAGCATATATGTATGTAGCAAATCTTAAGTAGTTTAAAGTAGTAGTAGTGAAGTAGTAATTGATTACTTTAAATTACTTATTTACTACATGAATGAACAATGCTGAACAATTTCTAGAATTACAATATGTCATTCATAAATTAAACATATGTAAAAAGACATTTATTTTATATAGTACATTGTTTTATAAACTGTAATAGCAATAAGCCAATAAGCTAATGCACATGCGCTTTGTCTTGTGTTTAAAAAAGTGGGAGTATTGATTTATATAGTGACATCTACAAAGCACATGTGCATTATCTTATTGGCTTAATAATAATAATAATAGCACATGCGCATGTATACCTAAGTCATCAAGAATGAATGCTCTTATTAATAATCTTTTTTTCCATATTTTAATTGTTTTCATACTTCAAAATTGTGCTATATAAAGACAGTGATGGCAGATTACTAAACAGTTGTTTTTTACCAAAATGTAAGTAATACAATTGTTTATAATCAAAAATAAATTCTAACATCATAAGCAAACATGGCATTGCATCAAAAAAAGAATGGCATAAAATGTCGATAAAATGGTAATTGTGATTAAGGCAAAAACTTACGCAAATGTAACAAAAATAAACCAACAGCCACACAGCATTGAAAAGTCCATCATTACCACAGACACCAAGATTTAGGAAGGTAAATCAAGCTGACGTAAATAAATTAAACTTAATAGACAACAATAACGAAGAACCCTCCCCAATAATATGGAATCAAGATGAACTACAAGAAGTAAACATTAGTTTCAACAGCACCATCCCTAAATAACTATTTGCAACATTCCAAAATATTTTTCACCAAGATCACTGGTAATAGCAGTCACTGATAATAATTTAACCCTTTAAAAATTTCCCAGAAAGCTTTTTTACAAAGAGCTGACAACAACAGCAATATAGAATATATTATTTAGTATTGGAGAGCATCCAAACTCATGATACATTGCAATTCAGTTTTTCAATGAACATCAATGTGCAATATTTCAAACTCAAGTAAAAATTTTAGGTAGTTATGCACTAATAATAGTCTATCAAAGCTTGCAAAACTATTGTAATAGAATAATTAAAAACACTTATTTCGGATATACCATATAGGACTTTCAAAAATTAATTCAGTCATTTGGCAAAGCTATTTATATAAAAGAAATCTACTTATCCAACACACCTATCCTGGTTTTCAGCAACAATTTTCATTTCAAAATAAAACTAAATGACAGTGTAAACCTGGAAAATATTCCCACACAAATAGTTGACCAAAATAAAATACTGACCATTCACATAAAAAGATTAAGGCCGAGATATTTGTGTGCGGTGAAACCAGTCTCTTAGCAACTGATTGCAACACCAAAAAAAAAAAAACTAGAAATACCAACTGAGCACTGAAGACCAACCAAGAGAAGTTCACAATCAGGAATCAAAAAATACAAAACAGATAACAAAACCAACTAATAAACTAAAAAGAATTAATAAAAAAAAACCACCGCTCAACAGCAAATGAATAATAAAAAAACTGCACACTATATGCCAACACCTGAAATTCTGGATTTATCAACAAAAACAACCAATAGAATTCAAAGCCCCACTGATAAAAAAACAGAAAGTCAACAGCCTCAAGAGGCTGCAATGGAAAAAAAACAGTGCACAATCTAACTCAGCTTACCACAGATATTGATGAAAAAGAAATTACAAAAGAACAAATAAACTTACACAGTAATAGTGATCAAGAATATATATATATATATATATATATATATATATATATATATATATATATATATATATATATATATATATATATATATATATAAAACACTAAACACCCAATAGTAAAATAACACAACAATGGAAATTATGGAAGCTATCACTCCAAATATATATCAAATCACCAAAGCTAACACAGAACAAAGAAGAAGACCAGGCCACCTGCCAAAGAAAAACAGGGCCTAAAAAAAATCAAAATAACAGAATCCAGTCTTAACCTTGCTGATTACAACACTGCAACTATGATGGAACAGATGAAGATATGGAAATGGAATATGATAATGAATGGGAAGAAACACGAGATCAACCCTAACATTTAAATCTCAACCAAAAACAACATATAATGAAAATAAAAATTGTGGCAATCAACATCAGGGGTTTGAACTCAACCTCAAAAATTAATAAGTTAAAACACTGGATCAAGGATATACAATGACACTTGCTTGGTATATTTGAGACAAAAGTTTATGCTGCAACACAAACCGACCCAATCAAGCATTTAAATATGGAAGGTTTCTGTGCATGCTCTAGAGACTTTTTCTCTTCCTCAGATGGAAGCAGATTCATAATTGCTACAAATTGCTCATTCACAACTTTGAAAATAAATCACTTTGACATGAACTTTTTAATTGCAACCTTCAACCAAAAAAAGATAACAATAAATCTGTTTTTTGTATATATGCCTTTACAGTATAAAAAAGAGATACCATAATTGCAAACATTAATTCAAGGTTAGATACAACTTCAAACCCAACTGTGTCAATTGGAGATTTTTAATTTAAAATATCAAGAATTTATACAATGCTGGCTTCATATAATAAACACACTAATGAGTGACCAAGTTTTTTTGCCAGATGATGCCATCGTTTTCCACAATAGTCACTTCCCTTCACTTAGTGATCCATGCTTTTATTCTCCAATGCTCCTCCACCTAATCAAAATAAAACTAACTCCCTCAACTTTTTCTGATCACTCAGCTCAAATAGTCACAATTGATTGCGCTCAAATTCAAATATCACCTTTTCCACTTACAAGAACAATAAGAGTTTTACTCCCAGAAACAACCCCTGAATTACTGTTCTCCGAGACCTATATAATGCTAAACAATATCAAAAATATGACATTGAATCTGATTCAGAAATACCCTGCATTTATGGGAATGCTGTTCTTTAATATCAACCATATAACAAAAAACAACCCCTACCATCAAGACTTTTGTCTCTGGCAGATCAGTTGCTCCAGAGAATAATCATGATTAACCCATCACATTGCATCCAGCTGTATATATTCAAGCTTACACATGCATACACTAAAGTGTGTGATGAACTCAAAAGCTATCTGAAGATAAAGAAAAGCATGATATACCTAAGCAGGCCACACATTTGGACAAGAGATTGTATAAGATGAGCACTGGGGAACCAACCAGAGGTAAAAGTGCCAATGGCTCTATATACAAATAATGGAACATATGCAGGACACAATATGATTATGCTAATTTTTAAGCAGAAATTACAAGAAAAACAACTAAAATACCACATAATCTGTTTGGCCCACCAGAGACAAAAATCCCATTCACAAAAAATCTATTCACAACAAAACTGAATACTATTCAAAATGCTTTCCACCCAGGTAATCCTGGAGTCACATTGTTTATATTAAAGCACCTAAGTAAATTCACAACAGAATATTTGTTTCAGTTAGCAAACCATCTAGTGCAACAAATTCAGACCAGGGAGGGTGTCTATCCAATAGCCATAGTACCCTATAATAAAAAGAAAGCAATTATCTCACTCATTACAGACCTCAGCCCAATATCTATGGGGCCTTTACTGATCAAAATTATTGAGAAAATTATTAAAGATGAAATTGAACCATATGTAATGCCACTTATCTCTGAAGCACAATATGCAAAGTAAAACTCTTCAACAATGGAAGCAGCCTAATTTTTCAAAGCAATTCTAGTAACAGTAAAACAGCAAATAAATACAGACCCATCATTGTGCAGCTTGACATAGAAGCTGTTTTTGACTCATTCAATATATATATATATATATATATATATATATATATATATATATGTATTTCCAAAAGTATATTTTATATATATATATATATATACACACACTTTTGGAAATGCAAAAAGACACAAAAATTCTTAGAACATACCTATATATAATTGCAAACCTGCTTCTGAACAGAGAGATCCATATAACTTTAAATGGAAGAAACTCACCATCTTTCTCATCCACCAAATCTATATCCCAAGGATCTCCTCTTAGTTCATTATTGTTTGTATTTTACAACAATCCCCTTATTAAAAGCACACAAAATACATTTACTGGGATCAAGATACCAGACACAACACAACACACTACATGCATTGCCTATAGGGATGATGTTACCATATTCCTAAGATAAAAAAACAAATACCACAACTCCAAAAAATATTGCAGGAATATTCACAGAAATACAAATTAAGGTTTAATCCAGCAAAACCACAGCATGGTCAATATACACTGGTAAACCATGTACATCAATTTACAAAGCAAAACCAAAAACTCATTTTTTGGGTTTTTATTTCATATGGGAATTACTGAAATGAGATACCACATCCAAAATAAACTTAAAGAAAAAGTCACAAAAATTATAAACTCATTGTACTTGCCAATTACCCCAAAATTAACCCCACTTGCTAGAAGTTACTCCAACAAATAGACCATCTCCAAAAAGTTCTTTTTTCACTAACATTATATACCAATGCAAAACCACAGACAATATTCCAGAACAGTATTTACATCAGTATTTAAACTGGGATATTTATGGTTTAATAAACAGGGAAACATCTGCTAATGTTATACAACCTATGCTAGGAATTAACAACAAGAGACTACTCAAGGAATATAAAAAATGGGTTCTAGAGCCCAAATACTTTGATTTTATAATTAAAATGAATCTCATTGCTTTGCCAACAACCCACTTTCTTTATCATAAAAGAATGTACACATCTATTGACCTTTACTCTGGACTCTGTCATAAAATGGAAGAGACACTGGACCACATTATTTATCAATGTGTAGCACTTAACCAAACATGACAGATGATGTATAACACCTACAGAAAACCAGATATAATTATTATTCACATAATGGTTGCTTTTTAGGGAAAGATCAATACCTAGAATTAGGGCAGCCATGTTTGTGCTTTATGCATACTGGTGCACCAGATGTACTTTTCTTTATTGGCAACAATACCAGACAAACCCAGCTACATTTAGCAACAAACAGTTACACATTCAAAATAGAGAAAGAATAATAACCAACCCCCACTGATATGCAGCAACGTGGTCATTATTAAGGCAATCATCAATGCTGTGAATTCTGCAAAGAAAACTATCATACAACATTCAAAAAGACATGTGGACAAAACTAAATAAACTCATCAAACTTTAGAACTCTGATTATTTTTGTTTTATTCTTTATATTCTTATAGTCCATTAATCACAAATTGTACCCACTAAATTTCTTTATATATGTTTACCCTAATATTACTCATTGTATGTTAAATTTGAAATTTTCTAGATATAAACTTATGTAAATCATTGAGGTCAATAAAGCCTTTATTGAAACAAAATAAATAATAATAATAATAATAATTATTATTATTATTATTATTATTATTATTATTATTATTATTATTATTATTATTATTATTATTATTATTATTATTATTATTATTATTATTATTATTATTATTATTATTATTATTATTATTATTATTATTATTATTATTATTATTATTATTATTATTATTATTATTATTATTATTATTATTATTATTATTATGTTTTAAAGGTAACTTTATTCAAAAACAAGTGGTTACATTGGTTGTTGATTATACATAGTGTTATACATAGGTTTACACAGTTATTAAATTACAGTCTGTATATTTGATTAGAGTCTCTTTGCACTTAAAAATTGACTTTTTAGAACTTAGATAGTGGCTTTCACAATGTTTTTGATTTTTTCACACTTTATGAAATATTTATTGTCCAAGTTTATGTACAATATAAATCAATGATCATGGTTTCAGTAATTTTTTCATGTTCTTGCAACATGGAATTTCATGTTTGCCTTTCTCCTTTTCTATTATATCCTTTATTATAAAGTGGCCTGAATTTTAAAAAGAGACCATGTTGCTGCAAAGATATCAGGTGGTGCAATAATGCTGTCTCTTTCTTTTATTTTTTGCAATTTGATCCTATAGGTGTTAGGGTGCCTTTTCATGTTGTTGCCCAGTGTAAAAGTGCATCTGGTACACCAGAATGCATATAGGCTGAAAGTGGCTGCCCTTATTATTATTATTATTATTATTATTATTATTATTATTATTATTATTATTATTATTATTATTATTATTATTATTATTATTATTATTATTATTATTATTATTATTATTATTATTATTATTATTATTATTATTATTATTATTATTATTATTATTATTATTATTATTATTATTATTATTATTATTATTATTATTATTATTATTATTATTATTATTATTATTATTAAAACCATGAAACATCATCTGACTCTAGCTTATTCAATGCTTTTCAGTAACAAAGTAGCAATGCTACCATCTATTATAAGCTAGAACAATAAATATGTAACAAATGGTAATATTTATAAAATCCCCATCCTATGCTATCAATACTTATCTCCAAATTAATTTCTTGCTTACAGTCTTAGACATTAAGGAGGTTTGGATCTGAATTTTGAATCTAATACATTTGTCTTCAAAAAATTCAGGTGCAAAATTCTTCATAGCCAAAAGCTATAACACAGGAAGTAATTTGTCTATATAGATAAAGATAGCATTAAATAGGAATATAATAAATGCTACAATCTGGCATCCATAGATTATTCAAGTTTACACAAGGTGGAAAAACTAGAATAGGAGAAAGAATTTTTCACTGAATAATAAAGTAATGAAGATTGGTAGTACATTAAAAAAAGCAGAAAAAATTGTTATTCAATAAGTTATCAAATGCCAATAATTTAGATTATGCTATTTATTTCTGATTAAAAAATGGTCAAATTTTGTGTAAATGAACAAAATGCTTTTATCAAATGAACAACTAAAAATTTAAATTTGCAAAAATGTAAGAATTGGAAGAGTTGAAAATGCAGCAGATAAATTTATATAAAGGGGTGAATGAACAGATAAAGAGGCTTCTTGAGTTTGCAGAGAAAGAAAAACCATATATTAATAGTATTGTTAATTGAGAAAAACAAATCATTAACTTATATTGATGTTTTTAAATAAGGCTGCAGTAGTCTAGTCAAAAATATGCATTTAAAGATAGAAATATATTTAAAGGTTTAAGTAGGAAGTAATTGTCCACAGTGATAGCAATTAATATTTATGATATTCAGAAATATTCCAATAAATTTAATCTGAAAAAAATATTAAAGAATTGTAATATGACTCTGATTTAAATAAGATTAATAAGAACATAAATACATAAATAGTTTTATTCCTTAAGACTTCATAAGAAATTTGAACAGTTTTTCTGACATTTTACAACTATGCTAAGTCACATGGAAAAAAAAAGAGAATAAATAAACTTTATATAGTTATACAGATAGCAGAAACATAGAAAAATGAATTCAATATTAATTTTCTATTAATACAAGACATAAACAAAGAGAAAAATAAGTTTTAATGACACACTTAAAATAATTAAAATTCTGTAAATTGGTCAAAAATCCCTTTAGTAAGAAAACATTAAAAAAAAAAGAGTAGTAGTTTTAAAAATATTTTAATTAGTATTAGGAAGAAAATTATTTCAGAAGAAAGGTAGCAAATAGAAATGCTTTGAAGAGGAATGAAATTATAAAATGAATTTTTAAAAAAATTATTCGAAAAATAAATCCATACAGAGAACAAACTTCAACTGAAATGTCTCATATTCTAAAAAAAGATTAAAAAGCTATTAAATCTCTCCCTCTTTCTATATATAAACTTCCAGAACAATAAATAATTTTAAAAAAGCTTAAACATAAAATCTTATTCAAGCAGTAGCAAATTAGTTAGCCAAATTCTAGAGCAAATAAATCTGAAAAGAATCATACTAAAAGTTATATAAAAACAGATACAATGCAATGGTACATAGATAAAGTGCTATGGTCCTGAACCAGAGAACAAATGGAAATTATCTAAAATATTATAATTCTGTAATATCAAGTGAACACCTCCATATTTGAATGTTTTTCAAAAACAAACTAGTAATTCTAATAATTATGAAAGAGAGACTGATCAATATAGTGAAATTTCATATAAAATTTTAATACAATTAAAACTACGAGAAAGTGTATAAAAATGATAGTATACACAACCCAAAATACATACTCATAAAATTTCACACTATATAACAAAGTCAATTTTAAAAAAAAATATAAAAACATTTATCACTTACACATTAATAATAGTAGTCTCAAGTAAAATAAATTTATCACAGGGATCAACAAAATCACCTTATCTACATGTATAATGTTTTATGGATTCAAAATAAAACTTCACAAAGGAATTAATTCACAGGATACACTAAAACAAATACATAACCAGGAAATAAGAAATATTGTTAATTATGGGTGTATAATGTTAATGTTTTTACAGAATTCATGGTTAGATGACTACCCAAATAATATAAAAACAAACTGCAACATAGAGATAACAGCATACCAGCATATCTGAAAAATTTAAACCAATTAGTGAATGCATCATACATTAAAACAGAGCAATAAATGAGAAAAAACAATAAAACATTAAAATCTCAATAAAGACACTTTTTCTACACAATAAGATAAACTGAAGACCTTAAACAACCCTCGAACCTCCCATCAAATGAAGGAGACAAAATAAAAAAGCTCCAAATCATTAATGAAATAATAGATTTCAAATAGCATATTATTGCAATACACTACATCACAATCAGCTAATAAGAAATCATATCACTCCCCAGACAAAAAAAAAGACCAAAGTCAAACAAATAACAAAGGTGAGATAGATTCAGCTACAAGTCAAGATGAGAAAATAAAATATGATTCCTAAAAACAAATAATGATTATAATATAATATTGAGTAAAAAAAGAAACACAATCATGAGGACTGGTTTCTTATAAAATTGTATGTAAGAATAGTAATTTGTTTGAAAATAAGAAAATTGCTTGGAAAATGAGTACTACTTTGATTAATTTATTAAATAATAAAAAAGAAATTTTTGATAAGAAGACTATTCCTGGTGTGGTATATTTTATTCCTTGTTTTTTTAAGAAGGTTTATATAGGTCAGAGTAGTTTGAGCTTAAATGAAAGAATAAAGGTATATAAAAGTAGGGTTAGTAATAAATATTTTAGTTCTGCTTTGTATGTCCATAAAAAGATACAGGCCACACTATTAATTTTGATGAAGCTAAGGTTGTCTTCTTTGAGAGAAATGAAATAAAAAGAAGTATTAAATAATCTTTATTATTGAAAATAGATTATTCTAAAGCAATTAATTTGTTTAAAATTCCTTTTGATATTAAGGATGAGTGTGAAGTAAATGGAATTGTGTGTAATTTTTAATATAAATATGGTATTGTTTTATTGTTCTTTATAATTGAAAAGTCTGCTTGTAGAAGTGAAAACATTGGTTGTGTTTTTAATTTATTTCTTGGCTAGTCTGTTTGAGTTTTGGATTTGGGGTAATTTTAATTATTTATTTATTAGTTTAGTTTTATGTTTGTAATATATTATAATGGTCGAGGTATGAAGTGAAATTTACAGTCTTACCATATCTGCCATACAGGGCGCTACTAGGCATATTTGAACCTACAAAATTTATAGAGTAGTCAGATACACACTGTTAAAGATCCAATATCTACATAGATATTTTTCACAACCGCCAGCCCTAGTCACTAGCTCATGGAATAGTAGAGGTTTTAAAACTATATTTATTAAAATATATTTCAATAAAGAATAAAAAAAATAAACTAATTAAATTAGATCACTGTCAGTACTAATAACACAAAAGATTTTATTTACATATATATATATATATATTATATACCTATATATATATATATATATATATATATATATATATATAAGTAATAACACACAAACTTAAAAAAATAATTATTATATAAAATAAAAAAAAAGTTTTATTTTATTTCATCATTGTTATTTTATTTGTGTTTAACTTTAATTTTTAATCTTAGAATGTTGAGCATAGGTATGCCCAGACGATGCATTTAAACGATCTTCAAAATGTTTGATTCCAGGCCAAATGTCCACAGCCATGCCAACGCTCGCTTCCAGATATACATCCACAACCAATGCAATGTGAACATGTTAGCATCAAACCATGCTGACAGGAATATGCATCTGACAGCATGATATTATTTGAAGAAACATGACCTTCATCCAGTACAGGAATGTACTTCTGTCTGGTGAAGGAAGCATGCACATAATATAAAGAGAAAAATGCTACATATGGATGGGATAGTGGTTTATCTTTCTGGCTTATCATACCAATCCATAGAGCTGGAATGGGTCAATGGTGCAGGAAATACATCTGCATCCATTGCAATGATAAGACTGCCTCTTTGGGATCATGCCTTCAGTTGTGCACATTGCCCTAATGTGTGAACACACTTCACATTACATTGATGTAAACATCTATATATCTCTCCACCAGCATTGATACAACTACAAAACAAATAATCTGAAATCAAACCCCCCTTAAAACTAACATATATTTAAACGAGGCTAAATGGCTACCTACACTCAACTTACATTAAATATAATAATTTAGTAAAAATATCTTTATTTTAAGATTTTAAAATCATTTTAAAATGACACATTGTATTTAACATATTTTTTTTTACCACAAATACTATTTGACCTATTTTTTATTTATTTTAAATTCAATAATGCACAAATAATGATATATGTTATTTATCTTTAAATTTACATTTGCAATTGCAAACCCCTATCTTATTACAAACATATCTTATTAATTAAGCATGAATAAAAAAAAACAATACATATTTTAAGAGATTACATTTAAAACTTTAGCTATAACTTTTTAACATTGCAAGATTTAAAAAAAATAAGAAATAAAGTTCAGGTTTGCTCCAGAGAGAAAGTTTATAGTTCATTTTAAAGACAAATAGAGTTCGAAGTTTTTAAGTTTAATAGAGTTTATATTTAATTTTATCATTTATAAATTAATATCTTCCTTTGGCTGTGCTCGTTCCTTCATGACGAAGATTTAATTTACACAAGGGCCCTTTTCTTGCAGACGATGATGATTTATGAAGCTTGATGGAAATTCCTGCATATGGCACCAGTAGTTTAATCCTGGGATCCATGAAGATGAAAGCTGCCTTTCGCTGGCCGAACCGAAGGAAGCATGATGAAGATGATTATATTCTTGGTGATGGCAGCAATAGCTTTTTAATTTTTTTTTTCAGGAAATACAAATGAATTCAATACTTTAATTTTTTTTAATTCTCCAATTCATTATTTCTTTTGGATTTTTCTTTTTATAGTCCTCAGGTGTCTTATCTCTGGAATGCATGGATCCATCAAACATATTCCATATCTGTATTTCACTGGTTCATTGAGTTTGTCACCAAGTAGATTTTGGGTTTGTGACTAAGTGGATTATTCCACTGAGGTCTGTGTCTATATCTTTGGGCAGGAAAAGCAAGTCTTTTGTTTCTATTCCTTGACTCATCTCTTTTATAATCATCTTTTCAATGGTTATTTTGCCTTAAGGATCTGTTTGTAATTTTTATTTCTCCCTTTTTTTTATATTAAAAACTCTCTTCATTATTTTAAAAATTAAAAGGTTTTTATTATATTTTATCTAAAGATTAGAATCTTTGCTTCAATTCTATAATTTTGTAAAGCTTATTTTATTTCAATATTTAAATCAAACATATTAATAAATTAATAATTCATTATTTGTGCATTTTGAATGTTCGTGCTTTTAATTGAGTATTAGATATTTACAAAAACATTAAGTATTAAAATTTAAATGTAATGCATATATATATCCATATATATATATATATATATATATATATATATATATATATATATATATATATATATATATATATATATATATAGTAATGGTATACATATGCTGTTACATTATTTTAAAATTAAACTAAAAACAATCATAAATAAAAATTGATTTTATTAAAAACTAAAAGCCAAAAATTAAAAAAGTTATATTAACATGTATATATCACACAGATGGAAAACTTTAAAACTATTTTTTTAAAAAAAGTATTTGAAAGTATTTTTTTGTAAAAAAAGTAAAGATTGATATTTTTGAAAATAGAAATAAATGATTTCTATCATGTTTAATCTTAGATAATGGAAATGATTGTTTTAAAAGCAAACTAGCCCTTGGGGTTCTTATATAATTAAAAAGTCAGATAGGAGATATAGATAAAAATTAAAGAATGTTTTCCACTCTGAAGCACAATGTCCAATAGAAGCAGCAACCAATGCTCAGATCCTAATGAAAATCATTGGAACAGGAAACCATGTTCAGTGAGACTGGAGGATTCGGATAAAAAGAAAAAAATTTCCAATCAAACTTAGTTCCAGCTTGATTTTTGAGGAGAGTGAAAAGATGCACTTTTCACCCTATTACTTATTTCAAATGAAGTTACTGTTAAATTATGAATGGCACTATTGTAGACCCAGATCATATGGGTCCTACATTAAAATAGTTCTAGGATTGAACCAGCTAAGACAACCTCCGGATTGATAACTATGGTATGAACAACAGACCGGTCTTCCATGAAAGTATGACTAATAAAGACTTTACAGGAATTTGCACAAGAAACCAGGAACTTTTCTACTGTAAAGTATAAACTATAAAATTTTTAAAAGTAATTAAGAACTTTCATCAATATTTAACAAGGTTTTAATAATCAGCTGAACATAACTTTTAAAATGAAATTTTATCTGACTTATTAAGATTTCAATATCAGTTATTAATGTTTAATTTTATATATTTGAATTTGCTAATTTAAATAAATCATTTCCATTTTCTTTATTAATATTTATTGACTAAATTATTTAAATGTATTAAATTTAAGTTGGGTGTAGATGGCTGCATAGATTTGTTAATGTTTATATTAGTTTTTTTTAAAGATTTCCATATGTGTGAAATAGATATATTGGTAAATATGACACCTCATTCTGAGTGTCCAAACATATTTATTTGTATATCTTTTAAGTTATTGATTTCAATGTGGCACCTTACAATGAGGGCCATTGGATTTATAGTAAATTCCCCTCTGCAATTCCATCAATCACTTTATATTTTAATCATTTATGTTTATTTTGAAGGGGTTTAATTTTAGGCTATTTGTTTCACAGTTAGGTTGATGCTGTTGGAGAAACATATGGGTGTTTATATCAATGTAATGTGAAGTGTGTTTAGCATACAGGGCAAAGCCCAATTGAATGCATGACCCAAAGATGTAGTCATTGTGTTGCAATGGACGCAGACATATTTCCTATGACATTGATCCATTTTAGCTCTATGGATAAGAACTATAAGTCAGCAGATAGACAACTCTCCCCATACATAGCATTTCTCTTAGATATTATATGCATGATTTCTTTGCCAGACAGACACACATTCCTGTACTGAACAAGGATCATCTTCTTCAAATATTATCATGCTGCAGATGCACATTCCTGACAGCATGGTTTTATGGTAGCATCTTCATATTGCATTGATTGCATCTGTATATCAGGAAGCAGGCATTGGGTTGGCTGTGAACTTTTAGTCTGAGGTTGAATGATTGTTTTGAAAAGTTTTTAAATGAGTAATCTATGTAGCTTATCTGTACTCAACATTATAAACCAAACTTTTAAAAACCGTCCATCTGTGCAGGTTTAATCCAAATAATTTAAAATTAATATTAAAATCTCAACAAGATAAATTTTATTCCTCAATTTCAAATGTTTATATATGTGCATTAATAAATGTTTTTGTGTCTTATTACTGGCAGTGGCTTATTTTATTTTTTTAATATTAAAATTATTTTTAAGAAGTATTTATTATAAAACTTTGTGTCTCCTTGAGCTAGTGGCATGCACTAATGGTCAATATAAAATAAAGTTGGATCTTAACAGTAAGTATCTGCCTACTATATAAAATTTCCAGGTTCCAATAGCCTGGTGGCACCATTGTAGGGCAGATACACCAAGACTCGGATTTCCCCTGACTATTATAATATATATATATATATATATATATATAATTTAGATATCGACTTCCTAGAATAAAATTAATTATGTTGCAAATATATACAACTATAATATACATTCAAATAACAGCCTTTTAAGCTAATTGTGCATACGCTTTGCGAGTGTTGATAATAAATGGATACTCTCTCACCAATACAAGATATAGTATTTATGCAGGAATAAAAAGGAATCCTTTTATTCCTGCATAAATACTATATCTTGTATTGGTGAAAAAGTATTCATTTATTATTAACACTCACAAAGCGTATGCACAATTAGCTTAAAAGGCTGATATTTGAATGTATACAATTGTAAACATACGTTATATAAAATGATTGCTTATATACAACTATAATATAAATTTGATAGTACAACAAATTCTCTTTTTTCAATGTTTTTTTTTTTTGCATGATTTTGAAATAACATGAATTTAACAATAAAATATTTCTTCTTTTACACAAGTTGTTTTAAAATAACAAGTTCTGTGTCATATTTATGATTGGAATCATGAAATGAACATTATTGTCTGGAAAGCTTAAAAAAACATCTTACATTCTCAAAGTAATTTTTAGAATTTCTTAAGATGTTATTAAACTTTTTTTTTAATTTAAATAATTTCTTGTAAGTAATATAAAATAATTTATTTTCCTTTTTAGAAGATTATAAATGTTTTCAATGTAGTATTTAATAACAGATCTGTTTTTGAGATAGAGTTTGACACAATTACATCACTGCACTAAAAAAAATATATGTCTTTTATTATCATCTAATTAAAAAAAAGTTTCATCTTTTTATTTTAAAAATAAAAATCCCTTTTTTGGCAATATTCCTGCAAATGGATAAATTTGTTTTTCTTAATTGTAACATTTTTGTCATTTGTTTTTAAAGAGAGATGCATTTTTGGTATTGATGCTTTGATTGCATTTTGACATTTGGTTTCAAAAAAAAAAACTTCTTATTCTTATTGATGTTAAAAAAATTTAATTTTCTTTAAATTTAATTGATTAATTTATTTTAATTTATATTTACACATGGTTATTCAGAAACTATTGTGACAGACAACTGTTCGGGTTTCGCTTCAAGAAAATTTATGGACTTTCTAAACAAGGAAAAAATTCAACACTTTTTTACACCTCCATACTATCCTAAAAGCAATGGGATAGCAGAACAAGCAGTACAGCACTTAAAAAACACATTTAAAAAATTTCAGAACAAAAACATAGCCTTGATACAGGCTATGTATGCTCAACATTTCACTCCAAACACTGCAATGGGTAAAACTCTGGAGGAGCTAGCTATTGATGTCTTAGACATTCAGGACTCATTTGACAAAGCTACTACCTGGAAACATTGGAAATAATAATAATAATACAAAAATGGTAAAATTTTTGCCAGGCGATTGCATATGGGTGTTGGATGTTCTAAATCACAAGTGTCATTGCAAAGACAAATTTGTCTAATTGAGTTAGAAAATGGAAAAGTGTTAAGAAAACAAAGAAAGATGAAGCTATATGGTTGAAAATGAATCACATCATGAAGGAACCAACTAAAAAAGAAAATAGGAAGAAAGATGAGCCAGAACTGACTGAAGATAAAGTGACAGAGCAAGAACAACTGGACTCACCAAGAGTGCAAAAGGAAAATAGAAACAATAACCCTAAAATTTCCTGAATACAGAGACCACCAGTTAAATTTAAGGACTATGCAGTAAACTAAAGTAATATGTATTACTAGAGTAGGGGAAGGACTGTTATATATATATATATATATATATATATATATATATATATACACACATACATACATACATTTGGTTTGTGATAAATAGTGACATTGTACTTACCTTGTAACATAAATGCTTCTCCACAAAAATATAAAGAGATCGCTGCTGTCAAATTATAGTTTCCAGGATATATGCCCGATAAATTGGGTACAGTATAAAACTGATGGAATAGATTTATCACTCTCAGTTTCCGGGATATTACCAGTGCAAGGCCTAAAGGAAAATATGAATTCCATAGCAGAGAAAGCCATAGATATAATGGCTGCTGTGGCAAGGCAAGAAAATAAGGACTGGTAAATAGCAAACATTGTTTATATTAGTATGTAAATAAACTAAATGAAATCGTGTGTGTTTTATTTTATATTATAATTGTATGCCCATGTTATTGAAAGTAGTTATTAAAATATATAGAATTATAAATGAGAGTAAATTGTGTTTATTGCTATCTTACTGGTTAAATTTAATTAAACCCTAAGACATAGCATGTTTATAAAAACATAACTGAAGACACATTATAAATTTCATAAAATCTCATGGTATTTGAAAATGATAAAAAAAAAAATTTCAACAAAACAGAGAGAAATCTGAATATTAAACTATGTTCACAAGTCAATGAAAATATCAAAGTCAATGATACTTTCATAAATTCGGTTGAGTCTGTTATTATTAAATGTGTGTTTATATGAACTGGTTATCAAATCTATTTTATTATTTAAAGACTATGAAAATATTATACTGACACATATTTTAATGATTCTGTAATAGACAAAAAAGTAATAAATACGGCTACAGAGAGTTTAAAATAAATTTATTTATTAATCTGCTGAGTTAACTTTTCAACATAGAGTATCTGTTTCAAAGCATAACTAATACATAATTAGCAGAGTGTAGCAGTAATTCTGACTACAAAGTTTTAGACTAGACGATGTTTAGAAAATTTACATGATGTATATATATATATATATATATATATATATATATATATATATATATATATATATAATATATAATATATAAAAAAATATATATATATATATATAAAAATAGGTATTTGTGAAGTACCTCCTAACCAGTAACTATTGAAAAGAACACTATTGGCTCATTTATTTATTGTCTGTATGGTCATGAATATGTACCAAGCCTCTTTAATCTTGCATTTTTTGGGGTTACTTTCGAGGCAAACAATCTTGGCAGAGGTAGGTTTGAAAAAGTGGCTCTACTTTCCCGTGTTGTTATGGTAAATAAATATTAAAATATTAGTAATTTAATTCTATTTTCCAAAAACAAAAAAAAAATGTTATCTTTAATGAATAAATGCAATTATAGTAGATATACTTATACTAGAGGTAATTAGAGAGGATTTGAATCTGACTTTTAAACTCCCTTCAGTCAACCACTTCATCTTATATAATAGATACACATGATTATTTATTTATTGATTGATTGATTATCAACATGGCTAGTAATTAATAAATACCCAGTCACAATCTGATATCAGTTCGAATAAATATTTCGGTAAAATTATATATCATAAATGAAAAAAAAACACATCCTCATTGGATTAGGAATAATGATTAAATAATTAGTAACGGACATCTTATAAATATAATTGATTGTGAACTTGATTGCGGCTTTATGATAAAGTTTATCTTATATAGAGATTGAAATTATGATATTGATTTTTTTTTTTAATTGAGAAGAAATATATATATATAAAACTACAATTAGACAACATAATAATAAAATAATAATAATAAATTATTATTATTTTATTATTATTAGTATTATTATTTACAAATAATCAGATACATCTCAGTGAAATAAGATATAACTCAAAATTTTTCACCTGAAAAAATTCGATTTATATAAATTTATATTCAATAGATTTTTGCAAATAAAATAAATTGAAGTTGTAACTATATATGTTTAGACATAAATCATACAAAACAAAATCAAAGTCTGTGAAAGTCTGTGCTCATATACCCTATATATTACATATATAGACACAGGTATATTATAAGCCGGTGTGTTTCAATTATTATGATAATATAATAATAAAAAAAGCCCTAAAAGTATTCGTTTTAAGAAAAAATAATAAAAATAATAAGCCTTTTATCTAATGGAAGATAATGTGGATATAATCTGTCAATAAGTCAAATCATTTTAAATTGAAATATCTATATCATAATATTTATCTTGTGATAAATCATAAATTTGGATATAAAAATATACCATTGATTTTCAGATGCTTGATCTCTATCATAAAAAAAGCTAAGAATTTACAGGTTTTAGATTAAGAGTAGTGCTTTTGAAACATATTTTTGGTTTCATGTTTATAGCACTGCTTGTTATGTGTGTGGGTGGATATAAATATGTTTATTTAAGTTTATTCAAATATGTGCATTGAATTAGATAGACCATCTTTTTATCAGGTAAAAACAAGATTCATTTGTGTTTATGGTGTTGGAATTGTTAGCTATGCCATGCCTCCTTGATCTTGTGCTGATATTATTTCTCTCAATGCATCAGATGCTAGTTACTGTTAACTCAAATATATGGTCCATTGCATTTTAGTGTTGAGGAATATGGATTTATATTCTGGATTACCTCTGGTTCTTTTGTAAAGATATTGGTGTTATGAGAGGCTTGTAGTGAGGCTGGCATATGATTCATCATAACAGTTCATGTTGCATCTAGCTTGGATACATGCAATCTTGTATGTGAGACTTTTATTTGGTAAGTAATTTATCTTTCAAATTGTTTATTAGTCTGGTTATTGAAGGCAGAGTGTGAAAGCTTATTTGATCTGATTCAGAATAGATTTTGGTTGTTTTTGGTCTCCTCTGCCTTCAATAAACAGATCAACAACTCAAAAGATAAACTCCTTATAGAACACATGTATCACACAATATAAGATATCATGCACCCAAGTTGGATGCAATGTGATCTATTACAGTGAATCACGCACCAACCTCAGTATAAGGTTATCATCACACTAATATCTTTACAAAGGGTCAGATGCAATCCAGGATATAAATCCATATTTTTAAACACCAAAATGCAATGGATCATATATTTGAGCCCACAGTAGCCAGCAACACATGCATCAAGAGAAATTACACCAAGTGTAAGATCAAAGAAGCATGACATATAGTCAACAATTTCAATTCCATAAAAAAAAAAAGAAATTCTGTTTTCTTCCCTCACAAATTTGGGTTTGCCACATACATTTAAATAAATTTTAATAAACTTATATATTTATATCCATCCCCCACTCAACAGGAAGTTCTATGAATGTGAAACCACAAACAGATTTTGTAAGTGCTAAACTTAATTTAAATATGTAAATTCTAAGCTTTTCTCATTACAATATCCAAGCATTTGAAAGTCAAATTATATTTGTCTAAAAAAGTTTTACTTCAGATTAAAATATACCTTCCTTATTACAATTTTTGCTGAAAAATATAAAATTCAAATAGCAGAACTATAAACAAATTCTGGAAATGATTACCAAATGTATCGATAAGTATATTCATTTATATTTTCAACTTTCAATCAGGCTAAGAATTTTTATTTTGCATATCAGTTAATTTTGGTAAATAGTTACCTGAAATCATCTCTGGTAATGCTTGCTTGAATAAGTTGTTTGTGCTTTTGTTCTTGTTTAAAGCTTTTTATTGTTGGAGAGTTTATGAGTTCATCTCTTGGATCTGTTTAGGTTGATCTTAAGACTGTCTGATTTCTAGTGAGTTCTAAACTGAGCTATCAAATTTTAATTTATGAATAGATATTTATAAATTTTCCATTATGTGTTAGTTGGACCCCATTTCAAAAAATTCTTTGCTTTCAATATCACCATCACATCTTTTTATAAACTTCAATCAAGAATTGTATCTATACCTTATTTCTATATTTATGTTGTTGAAAAGAAAACATCAGTAATCAAATTTTACTCTAATGCATTTGTGAATACTATTAGTAATATAAATGACTTTCCAACGTTGAACTTTAATAATGCAATTGGTAATAGTTCAAATAATTCATTTAAATACAACAGCAGACTTCAAAAACTAGTTGCTAATAACAATAAACTATCTAAATAGAAAGATTTGAACTTAGGATTTTCAATGTACTGAATGAATTGGTTAATCATCTATCTACAAAATAGCAAAAATGACTCTTCAAATTCGTGCTTGTATTTCAAGACAAAAAAGTAAAAAAAAAAAGTTACACAAATGCATTAAAAATTCATGATTAAAAGAGCTTAAGTAAATGTTGAATGGTCATGAGTTGATGATTGTGATATTTTTAATTCTTCAAATGATGATTTGAATGAAGTTATATTGATAATGCTAATTCTGATTTTATGACTACTATTCAATTATATTAGGACTATAATCGTAAATTTAATTTAAAAGTGTCCTCTATCCTGCTTAAATCATTTAAAAAGTTTTATAATGCTAAAACCCTTTTCATCACTATGCTAAAATTCTCATCATTACATTACAAATGCAGAAAGTGATCTTTTTTTTAAAAAAAATTTCAATAGAAAAATTTTATGCAGTGTTAACTGGAAAAGAATTATGCTGTACCCTAACAGCAAATATGTCTTTAGAATTTTATAATTCTATACAAAAAGATTTTTTTAAAACCAAAAAAAAATATATTTATTTAAATGATAAAATGTGTTATATTGATTTACATAGACCTATAACATTTGCTGATCAAATAACAATTTGCTATATCAACTTCAGGGATAAGTTTGCAATCTATATCAAATGTAAAGTATCTGCTAGAGAAAAGAGCTAGTGTTCCAGTTTAACAAACACAGCTACATTCAGTATCACTTTAAAGAGGGGGGCATTGCCTATTGATATCCCAATGCTTCATGCTACTGAGTTTTCTCTCTTAACAATGACCTTTAAATGTATTTTACCACAAAGTTTTTTTTTTTTTTTTTTTTGCAAAGCAAAAACACAGATTGTAAAGATTGGAGTTCATGTTTAGGTCTGTCTTTTGGAGAATGATTTCTAATCTTCTGATAAATTTAAACCAGTGCAAATGTATAATATAAGAAAACCCAGGAGGAAGAAGAAGATGGTGAAGGATAGTCATAATTCTAATGTCAAAGTTACTCCAGAGTTTTAATCTGATTTTAAAGCTATAAAAGTGAATTTCCAAGCACTTACTACTAAGAAACTATTAAAAAATGAAAAATATTGATTGAAGCTGAATCTCTCTTGAAACCGACTTTATCTAGAAATCATCATTGAATTAGGGAGTTTCCATTGCAGTTGCATCCTTATCAACAGAGCTGAACATTTTCTTTGATGGACTTTCATAAGTGTGCACCCACTATATGGAATATTATATGGTTCTTTTGATCTGGATGTGACTGGTGGTATCATGTTAACCATTGTAACGGTCAGAAAACGTGTGACTCATAAACATAGTGCAGAATTCGACCACCATACAGAACAGCAGCACCATCGAGTAGCGAAGCAACCCATGGTACTGAGTTCGAACATAGTTTATCGGTTCCACAATACAATCCACGAAACAACGCATCTGATGCGACATTAGTAAATATTTCCTTAGGCACGGTGGTCAGGGATATGCAAGAGACTCATGATTTTATTCTCGAGTTAGCCAATAACCAAACTAATATTAATTAAACATTCATATTTACATAATCGAGGAAATATTATATAGAATGGGTATCGAATAAATGAAACGTAAATGCAGACATATAGTTTAAAATTTTTTATTAACACATTTTAATAAAATCATTTACTAATAATATTTTAGGGATTCAAAGCTTCAGTAGTGGAATTTGCAACATGATTATATTTTAAAGAATACATTTATTTATTTAGACAGTATTTTATATTGAGGATTTCAGTAGCAGTATTTCCGATACTGTAATGTTTACAAAAGAAATTCACTTATTTGAAGGTGTAATCTAGCTACCTAAAATTCTCAAGTAAGTATTTCTAATGCATGCCTGGAGGAATTTATACCTTTGCAATGCAAGAGTCTAAAGTATGGGTTATAAGAGTAATAGCAGACATATATTTATTTAATTAAAATATTTATTTATAACTAAGGGCAAACATTTATTTGAGAGTGAATTACGAAGATAATGCAGAGGCGGAGTGATATATAGAATAATAAAATTAAGTAAAGGAACACGTGGTACGCTTTAGATAGGCGATATGGAATGGCAGTATATTGAAACTGCAATGCTGCGAATGGGTTTATAAGAATATCGGGCTGGTCTCTGCCTCGGCCCGATGAAGTAAGGTGTCACATAAGCATAACCAGGGACAAGCGGTCCATGTCACAGTTAAGCCGGCTGGCTGCATGACATTGTCAAGTCCTACGGGAGCACCCATTATGCCCCCTTGTGTAGGATGACTGGGATTAATTTCAACCCTGAAGAATCCGGAAATTTCACGGCGGAATGGGTCATCACGTCTCTAAAATGTAACACATGTATACTGTATAAACGATTATGATGAGATTTAAATAGATTTCTGACTCGGCCCTACATTATCAACACTTACTAAAGAATGTTGGTGACTCTCAAAGAAATGTAATTTTCTGGAATTATTCATGATGATTTAATAAATACAAAACCTATATAAATTGGGAATTATTATAACTAATACATCAGCCATTTGCGAAGTAGTAGACCCTGCATTACAATAAGTGGTGCACTGAATGCGTGTCGATTTATATGAAAGTTAAATTAGTTATGGTTTATAAGAATGGGGGCTGGTCTCTGCCTCGGCCTGACAAAGTACATATTAATGAAAATGTGACACACATTCACTGTTTCAAACGATCATAGATTTAAACTTTGAAAATAGAGACAATTATGAGCATGCAATAATTAGATAATAAATATAGATAAAATGTAGATTTTAAAAATACGCACCCAAGATAGAATGAGGTAAGCTAGATTAGTAGAGAAATTTACACATTAAATTAATTATTCAATTTTAGTTATACAAATGATAGTTTTTACATTTTACAATTTAGATAAGTAGTATGAAGAAAAGCTATAGCATATTATTAGAGTACTCTAGAGTTTGAACACAGACAGGTACCTGTTTTCTAAGAAGTTTTCTGATTCCATTGGTTTAGTAGCAAATAGTTCATGAGTGGCAATTCTTTCTTGTATTTAGATATTTCATTTAATTTCACGGCAGCAGCAGCTTTCTCATTCAGTTCAGGCAGCAGATCTTCATGGTGAATTTACGACGGGCAATGGAAAGTTCGGCATCCGATAGGCCATCTCCCGATGGAGAATAATCTAGGTGCTTTACTCGGTCATACCTTGGCAGGAACAAATTATTTTTATTATTTTTGGAGACTCTCAGTGATCAAGAGCAAAGCTAAAGTTTAAGTGAATGTCTCCAGCAAGTCTAAGATGGCCTCTTTTTTTTATCTTGATCTCTCACATTTTTGTTAAGATATTTTAGGTTCTACTTAATCTGCCCTGAGGATAATCAATGCATTTTGTTGGTTTTTAATTAAAGAAAGCTGCCGTTCTATTGTTTACATTTTACATTTACTAATTATACTTTGGGGAATTTTTCTTTAATTAATCTATTATCTATCACTGATCGATGCTTTTCAATTTCAAAGACAAAAAGGGAACATAAGATTATTTTAACTTTTAATTAAATATTACATCAGATTTTTTTAGAATTATTATTAAATGAAATTTAAACAAAGCAATAAATACGAACTTTATAATCCAAAATAAATGATTAAAATTATACAAAATTATATAACTAAAAGAAATCTAAATTATATTATTTTATCCCTATTTATTGCATTTAATTTGAGATCGAAATGTGTGCATGTTTATGCTGAATTCTACATATATTTATACATTTTAATATTACTACACACACAATTCGATACCAAAAAGTTTAAATTTGGGCGGGATAGACCGGTCAGTGAGAGACGACAGAAAAAGGTGAAACTTAAGATTCGAATACGAATCTTACTGTTTCACCATGGACTTTTTAATGTAATAAAAGACTAACTTGTATATTTAGGTATTATCACATTATTTAAGCCTTTTACATCATGAATTACAAATGTAGCCTTGAATTTATTATTGTTTTTATATGATCCCATCTATTTGAAGATGCCAATAAACATTACATGATCACCATTGTTTATGCTTGCTTATAACTATTATTAAAACAATATGTATAGTGAGTTTTGCCTATTTGAAGATGATTGTTTTGAATATTGTCATGTGTGTGTATGTGCATGGTTGTAGGTGTCAATCGATAACACCAATTTCAAATGTATTCTACCATTTACCAATTTAAGAAAAAAAGCAAGATTATAAACAAAACTATATCAAATTGCAATTTTTTAAATTTTAAAAAAATATTTTGAATTTTACAAGACTACTACAAATTTACAAAATTTATTATGATGTTAAGTACTGTACATATTATATCGTTAACAATACATAATTTTACTCTTAGTGTATCTATATATAAAAGTTCTGCTAAATATTATTAAAATAAATAATATTATTGTTATTGCATAAATTACATTCAATGTTATTTTTAGCAGAACTATATTATAAACCAAAATCACTTTCTTAAATTAATACAAATTACATTATGTTAAAGAATTAATTTATTATAAATTAAATGGTTTATTGTCTGGATATTTGTAAAAACTCTGAGCACTGGAAATAACAGAAATAAGCCACAATACATGATCTTTAAGTTTAAATATCTGCTTCTATTTTCAGTAACAAAAGACAATAATATCTTAATGATGTATAGCGTTATAACTCTAAATTTGAGATGCTACAACAACTTTTGTTAAAGGCAATGAGAGATGATATTCATTTATTATTGATAATAAAAAGTATTATCATATGATCATAGTGTCCTTCTACTTAAACTTTAATCTTCATTTGGAGAGAAAATGTTACATATATATATATATATATATATATATATATATATAACATTTTCTATATATATATATATATATAATATTGTTAGACAAACCATTAACCCTAATGACAATTTATATTCCCCCATTTAAATAAATAGCATTGTGTTTTACAAAATCTTTGTCTTTAGCTAAACTGGCATTTTGTATGGTAGAAGAAAACTACTAGAAAGTAATACTTTAAAACCAACAGTTTTTCTTGATTCAATTGTTCTTAAATGGTGCATGTTTTAGCTTTTGAATTCTCTATTATAACAACCAAATTATATTACAAAGCTCAAAAAGCAATACAAACTATACATCACTTCATTAATAACAAATAGTTATTTTTGGTGTTATTTTATAAATTACACTGTACAGTGGATGAGGAAATCTATAAATGCAACCTATAAATCTAGTTAATATGAGTTGATGAAACTCACATATGATATATTCAATGAGATTGTACTAGCTGTGATGCCAATTAAGAATAAATATTCTCTCCCACAAATCATATAAGGAAATAAAAATTTAAAAAAAAAACTGACAACAAATCTATAGATACTTTTTTGACTTGATTTTATATTACATAAGTATTTTTGGTTAGACAAATGAAGCATCTGAGAAAAAATTCCTATTTAATGTAGGCTCTAAAATTATTTATTTTGTAAAACTTTTTTAGTGAAAATAAATGAAGAATAAAAATTGAATATGATTATTGTATTTAATTTCAGAAAAATATAGTTTCCTGACTTTGATTTTTTTGTTTGTTCTTCAATTTTCTTATTCAATTCTTGACTGTTAAAAATCAATGATAAATATTCCAAACTATATATCAATATTAGTTTTAATTAGTGACAAGATATTCCTTTATTAATTCTGTCATAAAGTATTAATAATTTTAATTATTAAAATTTTTCCATCTATGTGAATCTTCTAAATAAATTTCTATTAGCATATAAAAAATATAAAAAAATAAAATTTTTAATAGATTTCATATTGATAGTTTATAAAATAGAAAAGGGATGAGACCTAACAACATTTTTAAAACTGTAAAAACCAATAATAGTTATTACATTCTTAGGAAGTGGAGATGAACAGAATATGTAAGACATCTCTCATGTCATCTCTGACATTAACAAGATCATTGAATCAATGTTTATTTTTTTTTAAAAATCTGTTTTCTAAAAAGAAACATCAAATTGATTATTAAATTTTTTTATTTTTTAATGCTTAAAATTAATTTTTGCTTTTTTTATGCAAATAAAAAAAATTGTTTTTGAAAAAATAAAACAATATTTTTTGACAAAAAATTCACTGCTCTGTAAATGTAATACTGATCACCACAAAAATTAAAGTGTTAAATGATGTTTCTCAGTACATAAATATTTCTTGTTGAAGTGAAGACTTGAGTGAATATTATTTCATAAACTGGGTATTCGTTCTGGTAAGATGAATCAAACAATGTCTTTTATTTTATATAGTTGAGTGTTCAAGTTAAATTAATTTTACTGCTAACATGAAATGTTTATCAAAAACGTTGATAACAACTTTTTTTTCATAACTTGAAGTACAAATCTTTATTTAAAAATATCTTTATAAATTTTATTTCTTTTATTAGCTTTTTACAATGTATTATTAAATTTATTTGTTACAGTTTTGATTATTTAAAAATATTCTTCAGTATTATAAAATATCATTGTATTAAATTATTTTTTACATAAATATAATATATATATATATATATATATATATATATATATAATATATATATATATATATATATATATATGATTGAACAGGAAATGCTCATTAATTAGGAAGATGGAAAATACATGTTAATGTAAAACTAAGGAGGCAAATATTATTAAAAAAACAATATTCTTAGTTGACATTCCCAATCTTCACTTCAATGAATTTAAATTAGAACTTGCAAATTGTTTTCATGTATTAACAGACTTTGAACAATAATCAGTTTTGAATGAAATCATATGAAAATAATTGATATAAAACGGAATAAGTGTTAAAAAAGGCAGCAATTGGTCAGTAAAATTTCTACTGTGATAAGACAATTTATGAAGAAAATAAGAAATATAAAAAAATATAAAAATATTGCATTAAAAAGGATTGAATATCTTGAATTTTTTAAAATGGTGTGAAAATGTGTTGATAATGATATGTAAAAGTATAATCGTGAACTAGCAAGAAAAACTATAGAAGAGAATAAAAGACACAAAAGTGTAAAACAAAATATTGGTGTGGGTAGAAAACTTTTTACTGCAATAAAAATAAGATACAGATCTATTATTAAAAAGAGAGTTAAAACCATGCAATGTGCAGAAGAGTTTTATCAGAAATTATATAGCAATAAAAAACAAAGTAAAGTACCTCCTACAATTATTATATCTTTTGAATTGCTCAAATGTTTAAATGAAGAAGTGAGACATGTAATTAAACTTATGAACAAGAAAAAAAAACACCAGGTAATTATAAAATTGTAATTGATATCTTAAAAGAAGCAGGAGAAGATATATATATTTTTGGCATTTATATACCAATTGTCTAAATGGTAAAGATGTACAAGATGATTGTGAAAATGCAGTGCTAATATTAATATTTAAAAAAGGTGATAAAGTAGATATTAGAAATTACAAATCATTACAAATCTATCAGGTTTTTGTCAGTTATATACAAAATTTTTGCCAAAATAATTACAACTCTTATGCTGTGAATTTTAAATTTTAATCAACCAGAAATATAAGCTGAATTTAAAAGTGGTTTTAATCCCATGGATCATATCCAAGTATTGGAAAAAGTTTAGGACCAATGAATATGAGTTGCCATAATGCTTTGAAATTGTAGGTTATGAAAAGGCATTTGATTCTATAAACACTTTTTCAGTGGTTAAAGTTTTAGATCATCAAGGTATTGACAAAAGATATTGTTGTATTCTGAAGAATATTTATAAAAATGTAATAATTGAATTACCTAATGATACTTAAAAGATTAACATTGAGAAAGATAAATGATAGGGTGACTGCATACCTCCAAAACTTTTTGCATCAGTTTTGTAAGAAGTATTTTGTGGATTAAAATGGAAGCTGGGGAATAAATGTATTTGGAGATTATTTATGTCATATAAATTTTGCAGATGATGTTTTTGGTTTTTTAAATAATAATTTAGAGTTTTAAGAAATGCAGCAAGAGTTATCAGATGAACATAAGAAAGTAGGACTAAAGATAAATGTTAAAAAGATTAAAATAATGTTCAATCTCCAGAAAATAAAATAAAGATTGATAATGATAAGTTAAATAAAGTTAAAAACCACCAATACCACAATCAGATTATTACTACAGATGAAGACATAATGGACAAAATTAATCATATAATTAAATTTGATTGGAATGTTTTTGATAGAAATAATTTAATATAAAAAGGAAATTTACATGTATTTAAAAAGGAAAGTTTTTAATAGATGTGGTTTACCAATTTTTACTTATGGATTTGAGACTTAAACACTTAACAAAAGAGCAAAATAGAGACTCCAGACCATTTAACAAAATATAGAGAGATGCATGTTACAAGAAACAAGAAGAGTTCCACAACCAAATACATGGGTGAGACAATAAACAGGTGTTATGGACACCATTGAAAAAATTAAGAGACTAAAGTGGAGTTGGTCTGGACATTGTTGAAAAGTAGATAATAGATGGAGAGTAATATCTTAAACTGGATTGTAAGATATTGTAAAAGACCTATAAAAAGATCACAAGTGAGATGTATGGATGAATAAGGAAGTGTACTGGGGTGATGTGAAAAAGAGGCAAGATACCAGAGAAGATGGACTGAACTTGGAGAGACCTTTATCCTAACACAGATTGATAATAATTGAAAATGATGATGAACTGAAATGAAAATGACTACCTACCACTAAGTTATGTAATGTCAAAAAGCTGTGTTGTTATGCAAGCTTGAATTTTTGACTTAGTTTTAAACTATATAGTGAATGTGGTCTGTTATTTTAATTGATATGCAGACTAATATTTAGAAAATCAAGACTGATTTTTAATTTTAACAACCTCTGAAGGTCAAATGAATAGTCACATTGAATATATTAATGGTGTATTTAGATCATTTAGTCTGCAAATAAATTAAATAAAACTATAACAAAATCTAAGCTTATATGTTAATTGAGGTAAAAAATACATTTGTCTCATTCTATCTTTTTGTAGTTATTGACAATTGTTGACGTTACATAACTCAGTGGAGGGTAGTTATTTTTGTTTCAGTTATATATATTTAAAATTATGATTATTTATTATATATATATATATACACATAGACATATATTTATATTATACTAAATTTAAATTTCTACATTATATATATTTAATATTTTTTAAATAGTTAAAAAATAAAAATTAAAAATAATTAATATATGTGCGTCTATATATACACACACACATAAGTGTATCTATGTATATATATTCTCAATATACTATATAATTTTATTATCAACATATTTATTAGTTTAAAATTTGCTACGTCAATTTAAAATTGTTTATATCTTCTATAATATTATTTTTACAGAAATTAATAATAATTTGAAATTGGAATAACATTTTAAAATTATAAATCTATGGATAATAATAACTTATAATATGTGGAAATATGTAAACCTATATATAAATGTATTTTTTAAATATATGTATGAACATAGGTATTAAATATTTTTAGTTTTTTTAATTTTGTAATTTTTTTAAAAATGTCGTATGTATGTATACATATAATGTAGGTATTAAGAATGTTTAACTAAAAGTAGTATATAAGTGTATATATATATATGTTAAATATTTTCACAGATTAATTATGATAAAGAAAAAATGAGAGGGATTACAGGAATTTGTTGCTAGGTGGCTATCAATAACCGCTAACATCTCTAAGCCAAAATATTTGTTCTAATAGTTAAGAGTAGTTTTCTGACTTTAGTTTACTCAAGACAAAAAGTTATTGTTAGTTAGTACAGTAAGTTTAACCTACTATTGGCAGTTAGTTTAGTAATTGATAGTTATCTAGAAACACTATTGCTAAACATATTTCTCAATTATTACATAGAATATCCTTATTCTTCTCCTTGTTTACAACCTAATTAATCCCTGAAAATATTTAAATTAACATATATGATTTTTAGTGGTAAATGAGTTGGTATTTACAGAATGTCAATAGATGTGATTCTTCTAAGTTCTCATTCTTATAAAATTTAAACATCCTATATTTATATAACTTTCAGACACCCCCCCACTTTATATTTAAAAAAACCTGAATTTTATAGCCCATTGAAAAAAAATTCTCTGGGGCAATTAAAATATTTTATATAGATTTGAAATAGCATTAAGCATTGTTTCTATCTATTATAAAAATATGTCTGAGTTTATGTCAATAAAACATCTTATGTTAAAAATAAAAAACAGATCTTCCTTTTGCTTTTAAGTAAACTCAAGAAAAAAAAAGATATGACTGGTAAACATATTTTTCTCATAATTATAAAATTTCCATTCATTACTTATGTTATATATCAAGATATGGTTATTGTTTGTTTATATAAAAAATGATGTAATGCAATTGTATTTTATAGCTGTGAAGAAATTTGTTAGACAATCAAAACTGTAAAATAATTTAATTTAATAAAGCAACATAAAAATTACATTGAAGAGATATAATTTGTAGAATTTTTTTTTTAATATGAGCAAATCAGATATGTGTTAATGAACTTATAACATGATCAATTCTTTTTATTTTCATAATTAAATATTTGAATAAAAACTATCTCATTCATTATTTTATTGTTTATTTTAATTTGTTCTCTTATAAAAAGCTAATTTTATTTAAATTATATAATTACAAATAGAAGTTCCATTTGTTGATGTAAATACTTCAGGATATTAAATCTGATTTTTTAAATGGTTATTTTTCAAAGGTCTAACATTTTTGATACCTCACAAATGAAATGTGTACCAATGTACCACTACATACAATTATTATGCATTGAATAATTTTCATCATAATTAAGAGATTCTGTTTACAACATTGAGCTAAATAATTGCCACTTGAAATTTAAAACAATAAGTTCTGCTAACATTGTGGATTAGACTGTTTAAACCTTTTTAGTATTAAATTAATGCTTATTGCCTATACTAGAAAAGAATATTATAAATATCATAAATATATAGTATTTTACATAAAATGTTACCCCTTTTTTAATGATCTCCATACTTTCTCTTTCATTTTTTTTCTTTATATAAATAAAGATACAATAAAAGACAAATGACCCCCAATATGTATTTTATGCTGAACCAGCACTCATCAGTTGGCCCAGGTTACCAGCTCTCACATATATCACTATTACATGAAAAGTATTTATCTATGGTAAATTGTCACATCTTTTTTTACAACTGCCAAACCTGCTCCACTCACAACCTCGACTTCGTACATTTTTGATAAACCTAACTATGTTTATCATTAATCATTTATTAAACTAGAGTTTTTCTCTCAAAATATAAGGTACACAATGCAAAAAGTCATTACTATACACAAAGGTGTTGATACATATAATTTATAATATTGTTCCTTGCTCTTGTTATATATTATTTCTTTTTTCTTCCAAATAAAGAAATGAAGTTATTTTTTATTCAATCACTATGTCTTTATATAGGGATCAGAAGATGGTTATGAATCGTCTATAATTTTTTATTTATTTAGTTTATTGTAAAATAAAAAAATGTAGCTTATACTTTTATTTAGATTTTTTTATGAGCCCGAAGAGCCCCTAAGTGCCCCTGAGCAAAAGTTTTGACTTTCCACCACAATGGGGCGCAAACATTATACATCACACTTACGGGTATTTTTTCTTTCTCTCCGCCATTTTACTAGCTTTTTTCACATGTAAGAATTTTTTCTGTATGATGAAAATTAGATTTTTAAATGCTGTAAGAAAAATCATGCTTAATATTTACTTATTCTAAGATAGTATTATTGAAAATTATTTAAACTTTTATTGAAAATATATTTAAAAATTAGTGGTAGTAATTCATTAAATAACTTTATTTCATAACATTTTAGAAGATCCTCTAGGATATTTTTGACAATAGATGGCATACAGAAGCACTGTTAAGACAACCAAACAATAAACAATGTTTGATATTTTATCCACAGAACCTAAAAAAAAAGTTTTCGTTATTTTGTCCAGTCTAAATATTTGATGATGAAGAAAAGAAAAATATGTGTAATATTTTAATTTTAATATTACCTAATTACAAGTATATATCTATTTATTGGTGAATAACATAAAATAAATACATTTGCCAAAACTGTATTCTACCAACTTACTTTTGTTTAAGTATATATTTTATTCATTATGACATTTGTTTAGTCACATATTTAATATTTTTATTTGTTTTCATTTTTTAATCATATTCATGTAAGTGTAAAATTAATTAAACATGTTTTATTTAAGTTTAGTAGTTTATTATACCATGTTTTTATGTTATTTTAATAATTTAGCTAGAACAGTATTAAATTTATTAAGTGCAAGGAGATGATGTAATAATAACATGAAAGGCTAAAACCTTTGACAGATGCACATTAAAAATGCTTATATGATAGCCAATCAGATGTAATAACGACTGCACATGGAACTGCTTGTGCTTAATAAATTTAATATATTTACATTTGTTACTATTATTTCATTAAATTTGAAAATTGCTTAGAAGTAAATCAAAAAATTTCACATTGTTTATTTATATATAATATTTAGTGAATTAAATGTGAAGGTGTTTTAAGCTTCATGCTCTTAGTTCAGAATGCTTGAGTCTGACTTATTTATATATAAATTTAAGTAGAGAAAAAGGTGAGCTCCATCTTTTTCTCATAGTTCTAACTTGTGTTTTTGAATTGAGAGTTCCACATACAGTCATTATTACATCTGAATGGCTGTCATATAAGCATTTTTTAATGTGCATCTGTCTAAGGTTTTAGCCTTTCACGTTATTACTAGAACAGTATTATACGGATTTTCAAGAAAATCTCTAAAGTTGTTTCAGTTGATCAAAATAATACAACTCCTTTCTATTTTTTAATTTTTAATGAAATTTGAAAATTTTTAATTTGGATTGAACAAAATATCTGGAACATTTATATATATTCTGCAGATAAAGTGTCAAAGATCATTTATTGTTTGATTGCATCATCAGTAGTTTGCATTTTTCTACTATCAAAAATGTTTTAGCGTCTTTTAAAACGTTACTTTTTTTAAAAAAAATTATTGTGTCAATAATACTTGTGAATATTTACGTATGTGTGTGCATCTTTATTTTTAAATTTTTATCCATACAAGTACGCATATATGCATATATTTGTATAGAAATTATTTTCAAAACTATA
This sequence comes from Epiperipatus broadwayi, assembly GCA_028023455.1. Taxonomy (NCBI): domain Eukaryota; kingdom Metazoa; phylum Onychophora; class Udeonychophora; order Euonychophora; family Peripatidae; genus Epiperipatus; species Epiperipatus broadwayi. Next base: position 180,205 of record JAQFVV010000462.1, read on the forward strand.
AAACTTATTCACATCTAAGATCTAAATTGAACAATGACTGATATCAAACTTTTCTAAATTATATATTTATAGTTTAAACTTAATTATAATCTTACTAATATATATATACAGATTGTTGACTGATCAGTTAAATACCAGACTTATGTTATATTGTATAGTAAATGATAAATAAATTTCAAGCAGAAGTAATTTTATATAGAGCGCAATAAACTTTATTTTTAAAATTATGGTCTATCTGATTATAAAAATCCCTGAAATAATGGAACATTATAATCTTTACGGCTGATTCTTATTTTTTTCACATTATTTTTACTTTTAAATTTTAAAATTCATTTATTTTATTTCTTTTAAATCAATTTCTTTTAGTTCCTTTTATGCTGTTTCTTTATTCAGCATATTTTTTTATAAAATAAAATGTTAATAGAAAAATCATGCTTGATAATATTTAATTATTCTAGATAAGAGATTAATCATTGAAAATTATTTAGAGTAAAACTTTTGTTAGAAATATATTTACATTAATAGTAGTAAAATTACTGAATAACTTTATTTTTTTTTGTTAAATTACTGTGACAATCCTAAATTGGCAGTGAATGAAAATATATACGCGTGTGTGTACATTTAGCTGTAACAAAAATTTTTTATACTAAAAAGATATATTTAAATCAAGTTTTGTTGAACATCATTTAGAAGATCTGAAAAGAGATAATTTTTTATAATCTTTACCAAATGAATTATGCCATTATAATTTTTTTTAAAAACTGATAGAATGGCATAGAAAAATTTTCTATCAATATTTCAAATAAATGTCACTATTTTATGCAGAACTCGTGTGATCACTGGTTCTTTCATCAATATGTAAATAAAATGTTGATTCATCAAAATCTAGATATTATTTTCAGATACAACCAGTATTTTATGCCTTTTTTTCTTTAGTTACTTAAATTAATTATAGAGCTCAGTCATCATGCACTTTTCATGCCAGCAGACATATAATTGTAATAAATGTGATACTGGGGTTATATGTTTGTGCAACAACATTTTCATTCATTAACTACATACACTAATTCTGGCTCCAATTATCTTTTTTTGCTTTCTATTTTAATTTTTTTATTTTTATTTTAAGCCTATCTCACTCTCTTGAGAATTAAGAAAGTAATGATGGGGATAAACATGGTAAGGTGGAAATACTCGGTTGTAATTTTTGTGTGATGCAATACAAACAATAATGAATCAGTTTGAAGCTGGTTGCAAGAGAATTTCAGCTGGCAAAGAATGTATGTTTAGGCAGGCCTCTTTAGAAATTCATCTGTCTATAAAGAAAGTGGATGGCTTAAAAAATATGGTCACAAATGGCTCTGTTGCACACAATCTAATTTGTTGTGTGTGATGGATTACTCATTTCAACTATAGAAATAATATAAAAAAATAATATCAGTAGTAGTAGTGAAGGAGGAGAAATAGTATTAAAAATAAGTATTATTTTTTTTTCTAAGAATAAATAGCTAATTTGTGTGAACTTGATTTGGTACAATTTTTTCAAGACAGGAATGAAAGAGTGCATCTGTGGTTAAAGAACTGTCAAACTTTGAGATCAATATATCTGCTCTTAGTAAAACTCATCTCCCAGAAAATGAAAGTTTATTAGAATAGATAGATAAAAACAAGTGGTTTTAAAAAGGCAGGTCAATCAATGAAAGAAGAATGCATGCTGTTGGATTTGCTACAGAATTTAATTTAGTATCTTTCACTGTTGGAATTTTTGACTGTATAAATAAATGAATAATGATTTTAATATTCACCTTACTTAATAGTATGGTACTAGTACTCATTTTATGAGTGCTTATGGTCTAACCTTACATTTAGAGAAATTCAGAGAAGGAAAGCTTTTATTCCTTTATGTTTAGCATTATTACAGAAATACCAATAAACTATCTTTTTTTTTTCTTTTTAGAAAATTTGATGCATGTATAGTACAAATTATAGACTTTGAACAAAAGGTTTTGGAAAACTGTTACTGTGACTGTACTAGTGGTATGCAAAAATTTCTAGAGTTTTATAATGAAAATTATATATCTTTAAGTGATATAATGTAATCAGTTTTACATTATTGTCATTTGATGCAATAAACTAGTCTAAATGTGTTTTTCACTTTTCAAAGTAGTTCAGAAATATTGGAAAAGTAATGATTTTCCTTGTTTTTCACTATTTCTATATATGCAAAAAATGTTGAGATATTTTTTTATTCGAGAAAATAAAAAAAAGAGCATAAAGTGAGATTGAGTGAATATGCTTTGTAGATAAGTGGGGCTATGCTAAATTTAATTAAAAATTGTTTCATATGCAATTATTTGTATGCTGACACTTTGTTGTGGTAAAGACTGCACTTTCACTTTGTTACAAAATGGGACATTTGCATTTTACCATTTCACATAAATATTTCAGAATTTGCAGATAAAATGCCTGATTATTTTTAACTAATTCTGGGAGGAAATGCTGTTTGCTTAAAAACAGTATTGTTTTGATATTGGACTTCACTCACCATGCTTTTTAAAGATATATTGAATATAACTTCTATTAAACCACTTGTAAACTTGTGTTTTCCGAGATCAGCTTGCTTGTAATCTGTTTCAAGTATTACAACTCTTTTACTGCCATTTTCCCTGAAAGGAAACAGAATCTCATGTTGATCGAACTTTTCAGCCATTATAAAAATTGACAATACACAAAATGCACTTTACAAAAATGTGTTCCATGGTACTATGAGTTTACATAGTAATGCCATTTAAAAGAATGATGCAGAAAGGTTCCTGCATGAGGTATGTAGTAGCAGAAGCATATACAACAACAGGTGTGCATACCAGAAACTATTCTGGTTATTTTTAGTTCTTCCTTCATATATTTACATTTTTTATTATTATTGAATTTCTATACAATATTTGGAATGATTATCATAGACATTTTACTTAAGCACAAAAATTATTATAATGATACAATAATAAACCCATGCTCCAGACAATAGCATTTAATAGGTTTTTGTATAATTAAAAGTCACATTGCAAGAAATGTTCACATTACCTACAGTGAATTATAATGCTTGTTATAATGAAAATCAATGAAACTTATACTAATGATCATATACTTGTTTGAAATCAATAATATTCAATTGGCAACTTCATGAAAGATTGATATACTTGTACTCTTGAGATATGTTAAAAAAAACTTAACTCATCTATATACAAAATTAATTATAAATATATAAAATATTATACTAATATTAAATTATGTAATAGCAAAAGGTCATCTAATACTTAAATCTAATAATTATTTTACAATAAGCATACATAACTCTAAATATAAAATTGAATGATGCCTCCTTTACTAAATATTATTAAAGTTCTCATATATTACCATAAATCTTTTGTACTGCAGACTCTTGTATTTAATTGTCCAATTGAATGAGTTTATATGTTTATTTGAAGATCCATGTCATTTATTTCTTTCCATTTGCAGTTACAGTAAGAGAGATGTTTTGGTGTAGAGGTTGTTGATCAGCAATATCAGAAAATTATCTTGTTAGTAGCTTACACCAGGCTGATTAATGGAACTATACTTGAAGACAGGAGTTCATCATTGGGTAAACACCTTAATCACACATACTAACAGGTACAGTTACAAAGCAGTTGGTCCTTTTATTTGTAGCTACTGCTTCTATTAATTAGCTGTATTTCACACTATGACTGGTGAGAGCCATGTCAGATTATTACTTTGAATGAGTTGAATATTGATAAGTTGTGAGGTAATTGGAAACAAAATATATAACACAATGTTTAAACAGCATTATGCTGTTGCACATGCGCTTTGCAGATTTTAACTATAAATGACTGAATACTAACACTTCAAACACATGAAAGACTTTATCATGTGTTTGAAGTGTTAGTATTCAGTCATTTATAGTTAAAATCTGCAAAGCGCATGTGCAACAGCTTAATGCTGTTTAACTATTACAGTTTATAAACATCATGCTATATAAAATAATTGATTTATTTACATAAAATGATGTTTGGAAAAAAATCAAGTCATACATCATGTGACTTTATTTAATGAGCTTGTACTACAAATGTTATATAATGAACATGCTAATAGCTCTTAACAAGATTTTCTGAATATCATTTTATATTCATTAACTGAATAGAAGTCATAAAATATTATTTGATAATGCAGAAGTTATTTTTGATGAAAAAAGGGATTGAAAAAAAAGAATAAAATAAACTTTGAAAATAAAATATTTTGAATCTGACGCTAACAATCTCAAGAAGACATCTTTTGATATTAAAGAAAGTTGTTTTTGAAGTGAACGATGGAAAGGCTATTTTATTTGGTGAATATAGGTAGTATGTTTACTTGAATTTCACTTAAAAAGGTATATTTATTAATAGATAAAATCATGGCTGTGGAAGAATTTTAGTAAAGTTTAGTGTTTTTGGCTAGTATTGTCATGTTATATAAATTTTTATTTTATTTATTATTACTAGTACGGTGTTAGACAATATTTAATTTTATTTTGGAAGTTTGGCTATTTATATTTTAAATAGGGTTTATATGGGTTTGATGATTTTCAATTATTTATGTTTTAGAGTGTATTTTATGGTGATTTGTTACTAATTATTTTAAATTAAGTATAGTATATGTAATATAGATATTTGTTACAAATTATTTTATTTGAGAATATATTGCTAATCTTGTTATTCGTTTTATTTTAATATATGGCAGATAATGTTTAATAATTTTTTCTTTGTAGATATTAGGGATATTAAGAAATTGATTAATATATTTAATAAAAGAGACTTTAAAGGCTCAAGTAAATTTTTTAATGGATTGCAAACTTTATAATATTTCCCCCCAATCCTGTAATGTTAGTTTAGACAAAAAAAATGTTTTTTTTTCTTACATATGATTTTGTTTTAAAATTTAAATTATTGATTTTAAATATATTTATTAATGAATATTTGTTTAGTTTACCTAATATAATTGATAGGTTTAAAAGATTTCAAGGAGTTTAGATTTTAGAAGTAATTACAATTATTATATTTTAAATTCATTTTTAAGATAGTTTAAATTAAAATGTCAATTGGTTTATAATAAAAAAATACAATAATAAGCTTAATTGATTATTAAAATATTTGAAAAAGGGAAAGTTGTTAATATAAGAAATTTAAGTATAGGGTATTATAATAAAAGACCTGAGGGTTCATCAGTTTTAAATGTATCTAATTTGTTTTATGATTTTGATTTAGCAATTTTAAGGAAAGGCCCTTTCTATGTTTTTTTTTAGCAATAGGAATGTAGTATTTTATTTTATTTCTGCTATTAAATGTTATAAAAATATTCCAGCTAATAATATAACTTAATTATACTTAATATAGTTGGATTTTAGATATAACTAAAGGATATTTGAACACAGACTTTCAAGCTTCTTTCAACTATCCACTTTATCTCATATAATGATGCACATGACAGGAAACATTGGAATAAGATAAATGATTTCCAATATATGTATTTTATGCTGCACCAGCAATCATCAGTTATTCCTGATCACCATCTCCCACATACATATATAATCAGTGCTTGGTTTATATTAAGGTAGCAAATCTTCAAACTTTCATGGCAAGGCTTCAATCTCGTCCACCTTCCAACTCTTTAGCAATTCATATCATTAAAAATGTGATGATAGAATGCCCAAATCCCTTGTTGATGCTAATATTATCATCATGTCAATTTTGAGCTTGTCACTCTGACCTTTCATGTATAGGATCTTGTCCATTTAAATAAACAAGAGGGATGAGCAGGATACTGGCTAAATCTGTGTTTGAATACAAGTATACTTTATATACTTGGAGTTTAGATACATATATTGGAGATCATTTATATTTTTCACATGTGTCATCTGTATTGGTGCATGAAATAAAGTGGATAGTTGAAGGGAGCATGAGAGTCTGTACTTATATTTACATTTAAACTCAAAGTATATAAAATATACTTGTATTCAAAAATTACAGATTCAGTATGTATTCTGCCCACCCCAGCCTCTGTCAATTTAAATAGATAAGGTCCATACATGAGGGGTCAGAGTGACTTAAGATCAACATGAGCATGAAAATAATATTGGCATCAACAAGAAATTTGGGCATTCCATCATCAGCTTCTCAATTGTATGAATGTCTGAAGAGTTGGAGAGTGGAATATAATGAGTCCAGTCTATTAAAGTTTGAAAATGTGTTATTTTAACATAAATAGAGCATTAATTATATTCTTGTATAGGTGATGAGGATCTGGACCAATGTTGGTTTAGTATGAAATACATTTACTGAATATTGTTTACATTTTTCACATGTGTGTGGTCATAGTATTGCTTGTATAAGATAAAGTGGATAGTTGAAGGAAACTTGAATGTCTGTGGTCAAATCCCCCACAATTCCAGATAATAATAAAAGTTTCTAAAGGTGATTTTGAATAAGCAGTTTCATATATTATAAGTTAGAAAATGGATTTTTTTTCTTTTTTTGTTTTTAATATAAATGTAGATCTTAAATATAAAAATCCAAATACTCTTTCATGATTTATATTATGTGTAGAATCATAAAATTGAAAATAGAAGGCTGTATAATGAATTTATGACTTAATATTATATTGTTTAAATATATATGTGGTGGAGGGGGGGTTTAGTTAAATAAATGGTATTATCTCAGATTTCATTTGTTTATTGTATAATTTATTGTATAATAAAAAAAATGTAATCACATATTTGTAATATCTGTTTACCATGGCTATAAGAAAATATAGCAATACTTACCCAAAGTACCTGAGATAGGGAATTATAATTGAGCTAGTCATTGGGATAGTATATGGGGGAGTTGAATTATAATTTACTTTTCACCCAGTTTTCCATCATCAAATAAAAACATATGTCCAAGAATGGAAAAGAAATTCCTCTTTGCATACTCTCTCGATAGATAGGGAAGGGAAAACTATTTGACATTTTACTTTCTTTTATTACGTTGGGTGGCACTAAAGGTTGTCTAATTAGTACAATACTTTTAAAGGTATGTAAAGAGCTAGGGAAATGTCTATGTGTAGATAGATATTGGGATGGAAGTATAAATAGTTTAACAAGGAAAGATTTTTATTTTTATTTTAAATTGAATTTCTTTTCTATAATAATTCTTAAAGTAATACTCATTTATATTTAATCTGGGGTATTATCGAAGATTATTATCAATCTTCCAACTAGAATTTCTGTCATTTTATGTTCATGACATAAATAGATATATAGTATCTTTTTTTTTAAATGGATAAGGCGGTTGGAAAAATTGGACCAGTACAGAAAATGGCTCCAATATGTAAGGCCTAGAACTAAAATTTGCAAATAGAGTGATGAAAGAAAAATTAAATTAATAATATTAGTGTAAATAAAATGTAATGAAGATAGATGTATACTTTTGCTTACAAAATTTAGTACAAGCAAGAAGATGTACGTTAGGCAATATACGGTATAAATAGTCAGTTCAAAAAAGAAGAGTATATAGAATTTTTTTTTTGTTTGTTATGTTATTAGTGCAGATCAAGTGAGATATATTAGAATCAGGGAAATGTGCTGGAAGAAAGATGACTTAAACAAATGGTGAATGGAGCTGAACGAAAGGTGTGGGGTACTGCATATGGTAATATATTAAATTTTATGTATTTGTAGTTTTAGATAGAAAGAAGTATGTGACTTTAAGTATATTAATATGAGTTAAAATTTATATATTCAGGATTTAAGATAACTATGCAAGTCAAAATAGTTTAATATGAGCATAATAAAAAGAAAGATAATGTAATAGACATACTCCCAAAATTACAGGTAAAGATTCATGAAGTCATAGGATTTCATAATACGAATAAATGTTGACTAGAGTAAAGAAGGAAAAAATGAAAAAAACACCCGATAGCAAAATGAAGGATCACATAAACTCAAAATCACCAGAGGAAGAACAGCTAGAAAAAGAAGACTTGATCCCAAAGAAGACTTGGGGGACCAACAAGATGAACCCAAAAAGGAAAATGAAGACCTGAAGTTAGTGATGGAGGGCTTTTTAAGTCACATAAAAAAGGAATGGCTAGAATACCAAAAGAACTAGAAGAATGGAGAAAGGAGATGTATGAACAGAGAGCAGCTACTGACAAAAGGATCAAAGAAGTAAAAAGTGAAATATTTCGAGAAATGGACACAAGTTTAAGATGTTAGAAATGGGATATAACAAGTCAAATCAAAGCTGAGAGAAGAGACCTCAAATAGATAGACAGTTGACCAAGTCAGTACAAGAGGTCACAAAACAAGAGACTGAAGTTAATGATAGAAAAAATATAATGATTAAAAATTGTACAAAGGGACAAGACAATAATATAACGAATAAAGAAGAAAGTGGGCCAATGAAATTTTAGTTAAAAGCAGGCAGGGGAGAAATCAACAAATACCTCGCAAAGTATTAATCATTTTTTGAAAATCAAGATATTCAAAGATCAGGCAGGAGAAGCTCCTATTGAGCATATTAGGAGTTTGAAAAAATATTTCTATGTTAACCCCAATAGATGAGTTTAGTCAACTGACAATTGCATGAAATCACTGACATGGATTCTCAAGCATGGAGGGAATCTTTGTTCCACTATCCACAAACCTTCCAGGAATAAAAAAAAGTTGTGGTCTTGAGTAACTTTTGGAGTGCAGAGTGTCAAGAAACAATTATGTATCAAGTCATGCAGGAGAAATAAAAAATAGTATGAATAAAAATTTCTCACAGATTTTCTGCAGGCAAGTAGCAAGATTGCGGACTTTAAAGACATGCTACATTTCAGAAGAGCAAATCATTCAGATAATCTGTCAGAATCTGCCATTTAGGATTGAGAAAATGTTGTTGACAGCAGACTTATGCACTCTGCAACAGATGGCCTAATTATTAAATGTGTTGGACATGAACCAGCAAGACAAACCTCCAGATAAGATGAGAGAAGGTGCTCATATCAGTTATGTGAGGTGGGATGGGATTTGTCATGAGCAAAAGGGACATAGGAAGACAAGATCTCAAAGTCGGAGTCCTGAAATGGATGTTAAGTATAATGAGAATACATTAAAAAAAGGGTGGATTTTGACTTTATTTTAAATTTAATTTCTTTTCTCTAATAATTCTTAAAGTAATATCAATTTGTATTTAAGCCAGTGTATTATCAAAGATTATTATCAATATTCCAACTAGAATGTCTATGTCATTTTATACTCATGATGTATATAGATATATAGTATTTTTTTTAATGGATAAGGTGGTTGGGAAAATCAGACTGGTAAAGAAAATGGTGCACAATGTGGGAAGAATCATGGAAAAGGTAGAGGTATAGACCAGTATCACCCAAGCCTGGGAGTAGTAAAAACAAAGATGAAGGATAAGTAATAGTAGTTATTGGTTGATCATTCCATTTGAGGGTAGCAAGTGTAGATCTTTGGTTTCTTGGGCATAATATGTAGGAGCCAGATTATATCTGGGTCCTGTACTCTCAGAAGCCAGGAAGGGTTATGTAGTTCAGAATTTTTATGACTTTGTAATAGGGTATGTACACTGCCATTCATCGGGGGGGGGGGTAATGTTTAGCTGAGAAAAAGAGGATAATCTTTTCTCATAAACCTTTGTACCTTGTGATGTGAAAATACCCTGTAAGCCTTAAAAGTAAGAAGCATGGGTGCATTTACTAAGGTTGTGCATTTACAAAGGCTCTTCAAAAATGAAGAGTTCATTCTTTATGATCTATAATGCCCTTCAAATACATGAGCAGGGATGCATTTATTAGACATTTTTGATACTTGACATATATTGTTTGTCATAGAGTTTCGGATGAAGTATGGGCCTTTAGGTCAACATGCTGGGTTATTATTTTGATCCAGATGCAGGATCATGATATATGTTTGGTAAGACATATTAGAGTTTGGAGCCTGAGTTTGCATTTCTTCCCATCAGATGCTATGGTATCCAATCATAAAAAAGAGAGATAGAGAAACATAACAGAAATATAGTGATTAATTCAAAATTAGTATACAAGCATGAAAAGTTAATTGTAGGTAAATAATTTAAATAAGATATTAAAAAAGAATAATTATTCTCTTTTAATGATCTCATCAGAGAGGGAGGTATTGTTCCAGACCATAGAACATCCATGCACAAGATGGCTGTAGCCAACAATTTGGCACAGCTAAATTTATTGAATTCATTAAATAAACAATGAGAGTTGGTCTATACTAGATTTCCATCTTCTTGCATACATAACTAACACTTATATATTAGTTTATTTTGAAATAATTAACACACTATAAATGTATATTCTTCAGATAAAAGTATTTATAAATTTATGTAAAGAAATTAGAGAATTAACATTTGTTTACGTGGAGGAATATTTTATGTGTTTATCTCTTTAAGTGTATTTATTAGTATATGTATCATATTTATTGCAATGTTATAATACCTATATAAATATATAAAGATTTCTGTATATATATCGTCATCATCATCATCAACCATTATCAATCCACTGCAGGATGAAAGTCTCTCCAAGTTTAATCCATCTTCTCCGATCTTTAGCTTCTCTTCTCCACAACACTCCTGCACATTTTCTTATTTCATCCATCCATCTCACATGTGGTCTCTTTCTGGGTCTTTTAAAATCTCTTGGAATCCAGTTTAAAATTTCAGTTGTCCATCTATTATCATCTCTTCTAGCAATATGTCCAGCCCAAATCCATTTCAATCTTTTAACTTTTTCAATAAGGTCAGTAACAACTGTTTGTTGTCTTACCCATACATTGTGTTTTCGATCTCTTCTTGTTACTCCCAACATACATCTCTCCATACTCCTTTGAGTGGTCTGAAGTCTCTGTATTGCTCTTCTATTAAGTGTCCAAGTCTCAGATCCATAAGTAAGAACTGGTAAAACACATTTGTTAAAAACCATCCTTTTCAAACACATAGGCATATTTCCTTTTAGTATCAAGTTATTTCTACCAAAAGCACTCCAACCAAGTTTAATTCTATGATTAATTTCCTCCATTATGTTTCCATCTGTATTAATAATCTGACCAAGGTATTTGTAACTGGTAACTTCTTCTAATTCTTCACAATCAATCTTTGTTTTCATATTTTGAGCAAATCGATTAAACATTACTTTAGTCTTTTTAACATTTATCTTTAGTCCTACTTTTCTACTTTCATCTGCTAACTCCTGCAACATTTCCTGCAGCTCTGAAGCACTATTTGCAAAAACAACTACATCATCTGCGAAATCTAAATGACTTAAATACTCTCCATTTACTTTCACTCCTTTAGTTTCCCATTTTAATCCACAAAATACTTCTTGCAGCACTGCTGTAAAGAGTTTTGGAGATATGGAGTCACCTTGTCTTACACCTTTCTCAATGTTGATTTTTCCAGTATCATTATGTAATCTAATTGTTGCTGTTGCATTTTTATAAATATTCTTTAAAATATGACAATATCCTGGATCTATACCTTGATGATCCAATGCTTTAATCACTGAAGAAATGTGTATAGAATCGAATGCCTTTTCATAATCTACAAATCCAAAACATAATGACAACTCATATTCATTTGTCCTTTCTATAACTTCTCTCAATACCTGGATATGATCTATTGTACTAAAACCACTTTTAAATCCAGCTTGCTCTCTTGGTTTGAAATCCAAAGTACTCTGTAGACGAGTTGTAATTATCTTGGTACAAATTGTATATAAAACTGATAAAAGGCTGATAGGTCTGTATTTTCTAATATCTTCTTTATCACCTTTTTTAAATATTAATATTATTACTGCATTCTTCCAATCTTATGGTACATCTTTATCATTTAGACATTTGGTATATAACTTTGCTAAAATTGTTTCTATTTCTTCACCTGCTTCTTTTAATATATCAATTATAATTCCATCATTTCCTGGAGCCTTTCCTTTCTTCATACACTTAATTGCATGTCTTACTTCTTCATTTAAAATTCTGGACAATTCGGACGATGTAATAGATATAGGAGATACTTGTTCTTTATTACTATATAATTCTTGATAAAAATCTTCTACCAATTTCATGATGTCATCTCTCTTTTTAGTAATAATTCCATATTTTTTACTTATTGCAGATATAAATTTCCTACCAATACCAAAATGTTGTTTAACATTTTTGAGACTTTTATTTTCTTCTACAGCTTTCCTTGCTATTTCACAGTTATACTTTCTTATATCATTTTCAACTCTTTTCCGTACCATTTTACAAAATTCGAGATATTCAATTCTTTTTAATACATCATTTTTGTATATCTTCATATTCCTTCTTTTCTTCATAAATTCTCTAGTCTCAGTAGAAATTTTATTAGTCAATTGCTGCTTTTTTCTACCAGCTATGTTTGTTGCAGTTTTTAAAAGTGTATCAGTTATTTTCATATTAATTTCATTCAAATCTGAATCATGTTCAAAATCTCCTAACACTTGAAACCTATTTGTAAGTTCTAACTTAAATTCATTAGAATGTTTCTGAAGATTAGGAATATCAACTGTAAATATTGTTTTTCTTAATAATTTTTGTCTCTCTAGTTTTACATTAACACGTAACTTACACCTTACTAATCGATGATCACTTCCTGTGTTAAATTTATTAAGTACATTACAATCTTGAAATATGTATTTCCTGTTAGTCAAAATATAATCCCATTCTGCTGTACCTTCATTTGGATGCTTCCATGTCCATTTCCTTTTAACATTTTTCTCAAAAAATGAATTCATAATATAAAGTTTTTCTTTTTCTGCAAACTCCACAAGTCTATGTCCTCTCTCATTTCTATTACCATAACCAAAATTACCTACAGCAATTTCATCTTTCATTTGTCTACCAATTCTAGCATTAAAGTCTCCCATAAGAATTTTAAAATGTTGTTTACTCTGATCAAAAGCCTTTTGTACATCCATATAAAAATCTTCTACTACTTCATCACTATGAGAACTTGTTGGGGCATAAACCTGAATTATCTGCATTTGGTATCTGCTATTAAGTTGTATAACTAATCTTGCCACTCTGTCCGATACACCATCAATCTCCACAATATTGTTCTTCCACTTTTTATTTATAATGAATCCTACTCCACTTGTATTTGCAATATGTGTGCCTTTATAATAGAGTATATGTCCACTTTTTAAATCAATTGTTTCTTCTCCTTTTCTTCTAACTTCACAAAGTGCAATAATGTCCCATTTAATTTAAGACAGTTCTTCTTCTAATTCTTGCAATTTTCCTTCACTTGAAAGTGATCTGCAGTTGTAAGTACCTAAATAAAAAGTTGTCATCAAATGGCAGCCTGGGTCCGTAATCAGGGGATTCTTAGCACCCTCCGTCTTTGGCCACCAACCGCTGCCTTGGTTGGTGACTTTATATATTGATAATTTTAAAAAAAAATTTTTTTAATATATTTTTTTGTGTGAAAAGAATCTTCCATTAAAAAGGTGGATTTAATCAATCTTTGTCTTTCTATTTATATTTTTTTGTATGTAATCAGATAGAGTAGTTTTTTTTTTAAATTTGTAAATCAAATTACAAAGCATGTTATCTAAAGAATGTAGGTGGTCTATTACTCCAATATGGAGTTTAAAATTCCTAAAAAGAAAAAATATGAAAAAAAGATTTTGAAACAAAATTTGTAAAAGAATGTACTAAAAGTAAAAATTATCTGATGCAACATCTCGAAGAGGGATGTAAGTATTTGCAACTTGTGGGTGGATGGGGAGATAAAAAACTTACCTGTGAGGTGTGGGGGATTTATTTGGACTGATAGAGATACAAAAACCTACCTGTGAGGTGTGGGGAGATTATTGTTAGACGTTTATTCTTTTGGCTCTTGGATTGCTGAATATATATTTTTAGTTCGAGAAGGAATTTGATGCATATTTTTTTTTGTTTATGGGACCTGCCAGTTATGGAATAGATATAAACTTTTGTTGAATGTTTTTCTTTGTGGTTTTCATAGATATTAATTAGGGCTACCAATACCCATATGATTTTGGAAATCATTTAGTTATACGCAGTTTGGTGATTAATCAAAAAGAAAGAAAAATATTTTGTTTTTGCCATTACTAAAATGATAAACAATGAAACACCCAGGGATATAATTCTAGAATTACTAGAGACAAATTTCTAATAGTTAAAGTGATAATGATGGTCATACTGTCATTAAATCACATTTAAGAAGAAAGGAAAGAATGAAGTTCTTAATCCATTTTATGGAGAGTAAACTTATCATGGAAGTCACATGTATTGGTAATTTATATTGTTATTCAATAATGAAACATCATTACAATGATAACCAAGTTTCATCTAATTGCCCAGAAAACCATGGAGTAGAAGAACCATAGCAGTGCACCCACCCATTCATATGTGCAATTGCCAAGATCTGTGTTCTAGAGATCCAGTATAACCTGAATGAAGGACTCTACAAGTATGGAAAAGAGTTAAAGTGAATGTTACCATTCTTTCTGGTAGTTTAGTTGGTCTGCCCAGAAGTTTGAACATGGAGAGAATGCAGAATAGAGTTTATAATTTTTTTTGTTTTATTGTTGTATTATTAGAGTGGGTATAATAAGTATAATTGTACTATATTTACTAAGACATTATTAGATATGATCATTTTTTGTATAAAATATTGTAAAATAATATTGCATATACATAGATCTCACTTAAATCCACTAAGTGTAGGATTCTCATTTTCTTGTTCTTGTCCCTCATTTTACCTTTAAGTGTTATTCAATTTTAATCATATTGGCATAACCTCATATTGAGTGACCTATGGACAACCTATACATTATATATATATATATAATATATATATATATATATATATATATATATATATATATATATATATATAATACGTAAAATATAACTTTATGTACCTAATTGTAAAGATGTATATAACCTTAAAAGTTTATATGAGCAATTGAGGAAAGTTCAAATGGTTAGATCTGTGTATAATTTAATTTCATTATTTTGTGGGATTTAAAAATGAAGCATTCATTGTTTTGTGCAGGGAGAGGGGAGTACAGACTACACCCATTATTGTGCCAATACTAAAATATTAAAAATAAATAGAAATAACGTTTTTATATAATAAATGCTTTTATTTATCTAGCACTAAAAACAAAAAAAATAATTGTTTATTCAATCACAACTGGGATTTTTTGATTTAACTTAAAAGAAAAGCATGGGAAATTCAGGAAAAGTCAATCCCTATTTTTTTATAAAAAAGAATTGACTTAATTAATTTCTGGATCTTCCCTCTTCTTATATTTTATTTGAAAATAAATCTAAAACCCCCAATTGTGGTTGAAAAAAACAATTATTTTATTTTTAAAGCATGGTAAATAAAAACATTTAACATATACAAAATGATTGTCTTAGTATTTTATTACATTATTTTTACAGGATTATAGTATGTATTTTTATGTTTTCTCTTCTGTTTTATCCATAAACTTGGATTATTTGATCAACTAATTGTTAATATTTACTATTGTTTCATACAGGCATTACAATGATCTGTTAATTTAATAATTTTGAATCCTTAAGATGAGCAATTTTGCTTATAATATGTATTTTAATGTTTTCTCTCCTGTTTTATCCATGTAATTGCATCGTTTGATCAATAAATCTATTTTGAAAAAAAAAAAGCATTTGATTTAATTTTTCACACTATAGACATACAATATTTTACAATATAAACTAAAGATTATATAAGTACTAGCATTATTATTTATAATAAATACTACATTGCTATAAATGAATTAAATGGCTTGAAAATATGATTGCTAAAATGACTAATATAGGATAATTTAATGTATTTAATATTATTAAATTATCCAAACTATCTATTTATTTATCTATCCACTTCTCTATGTACCTATTCATATATTTATCTGTTTGTTGTCTATCTATCTATATTATAAATATAGATAGTTAAATAAATAATCATATTATTAATAGGACCTAAAATTATGTACTAATAAAAATAATACTAAAATAAACGTTGGGAATAAAAATGTTATTTAATTCAGTATTTTTTTGACTGAATAAAAACTAATTATCAAAGTGATAGTCTGTTTATAACTTGTGCATATTTTTTATTATTTGGCAAGATAATAAATTCTATATATTTAATAATATTTTTATTATCTGTATAATAATTGTACTTTATGAAAATTTCATTCAACTGTAAATATTGTTCAATTTTAATTCATAAACTTTTTTTTTGATAATTTAATTTAATTCAGTGATAAAATGTGAAATTTAAAACCTAATTTTTTATATAGAAAATAAACAAACATATTGGTTTATTTAATTCAATGAAATTGTTGTGTTCAGCCTGTCCATTTTATTCTAAACATTACATGACATCACTAGCAATTATCTATACAATTATATTAAGTATAAATTATTTACATCAATTTTGTTCAGAATAAATTTTTAATTCTGTAGCATATATGTTAAGATTAGATAATATTTCATTCAATACAAAACGTTGTATAAAATTATTTGATAATCCTGAGGTAGCTTGCTGAATGTAATAGAGAATATATTAAAACTTTTCCAGAAAACTAATAGGATGAGATGCCTAATGCATTTTTAAGTTGTAGAATAAATATACATACATTGAAGAATTAGATCATTACTCAAATTTTAAATGAAGTTATTTTATTAGAAATAAATAAATAAGAATCGAATTAGAAATTATTAATATTAGAGGAGTTTAATCAAACATTTTGATAATATCATATTTTTATAAGCGCCTATGAGTTTGTGGGATGTTGTATTTAAGATGATATTCATAGATTAAAGTAATAATAACTATGATAATAAGACAGTCTGATATATACAAAGGCAAAGTTGGATTAGTTAAAAAATTTTGGTTTCATACTTTATTTAATTTGTTTTAGTGCTATATTATTTACTTGGTTTTAAATAGGCCTTTTACTAATGTTTCTTTATGCTTTACTTTTGAATAATTATCTTCTGCATATGTCAAATTTGCTTTAAAACAGATAATATATAATTATCAATAAAGATATCTTAATGTTTTAATTTGGTTTAAACTTTGATATTTTAATACTATAAAAAGGTGAATTTATATTATTTAGATGCAATACTTTTACATGTTTTTTTTATTATGTAGCAAGTTGCTGTTTTACATGCAATGGATTTGCAAACATATTTCTGAATCTAAATAAATATTTATTGTTTAATTGAATTAGTTTTTTAAAAAAAATAATTCTATTTTTATGTATTATATAAAAGTGTGTGTGTAGAAAATATTGAAATAATTTAATTATTTGTATTAGTTTTGAGTTTAAGATTTTTAACTAAATTATTGGTCACATAATTAATACGAAATAATATTTAAAATGCATAATTCACAAATATTGAACTGAGATAATTATTCATGCAGAAAAATGCTTACTTTTTACAGTCGGCAGTTCAAATGTCGGAGATTTTTAGAAACCTTGCAAACTTGCAACCAAATAAAAAAATTGCACGTTCTGTGTAATGAGGGAACTATTTCATTGATTGCACAAATGTATTTTATAATCTAATATAGGTATTTTTAAAAAAATAAATGCAAATAAATATGCAAATGTAAAGATAATTATACACTTACAAATAAAAGAAAAATAATAAAACTGATAATTTAACTTTAAAATTAAAATGACTGACTTAAGTTAAGATAATCTTATTGAAATAATTATTTTATTTTTTAATTATTTTTTTAATTTGTTTTGAAATTTGTAGAATTATATTTTAATAATTTAGCATAAAGAATTCAATATAAAAAAGGAATTGAATTTATTAAAAATTAACATATTTATTAACAGTGAATTATGAATATGCATAAACTTGATTTATAAAAAAGAAGAGAGAAAATGATTTTTTTTTCATGCCTTGTTCTTTTATGATGAAGATCAAAAAGAATTTATTTTAAAATATTTTTTATTTATAAGAGATGTTTTTTTAAAGCAAATGATAAATTAATAACATATTTTGAAATTTATAATTATTTTTGTTTAATATAAATTTCTTAAAAGAAAAGTATTTAAAAATTCAAGGCAGTCAAGTTCTCTTTACTTTATCAGCTCTTACAGGATGAAAGAAAATCAGTCAAAAGTCGAAAAATAAATCCAAACAATCGTTGGTGAGTAAGTGATTAGCACAGCTGCCTTACAAGAAGTTGTCCTGAGGTTCGCTTCCCAGCTGACACTTTGACACATAATATAACAAGAATTATCTGATGTTTTTTTAGCATTTTGCAGAAGAAGAAATTATGTGTTGTAAAATATGGATTTGTAAAATGTTTAGGAAGTGAACAGTTTTGATTTGACTATAAAAAATTATAATTGTATTTATATTTGTTTTAAAATAACTGAAAAAAAAAGTTGGATGAATATAACTTATTGATGTTCAGATGAAAACAAGTTCGATGACTTCTAATAGGTTGGTTTGTAATAAACATAATGATCATGCAATAATACATATTACACCATAATATTATCATTATACAATGACAAATTAAACAACCACAATTTTCTTTTAAAATATATATATGTTCTCCAACATTATAAATAAATAAATAAACTTCTTATTTCTTTCCAAAAACCTTATTTTCATATATTAATTAATGAACATATATATATAAATTCACATATTATACACTTCCCAACGTTTCGACTGTTTTTTGTATCATTACAGTCATTTTCAAGGATCTACAACAAAAAATATGTATCTTTACATAATACTCTAAATACAAAATCACTTTCTTATGTTAACATATCAAATTCATTATAATAAAATATATTAATTATACATAATTATATTTTTACCTACTTCTCCCTTCCTCTACTTCTTTTATTACAAAACTTTCTTTTTCACATATTAAGTATACATTTTCAAAAATATTAGAACCTATCTAAAACACCAATAAGCAAAAAAAAAACTATTTATATCCACTTAACCCATCTCTAATTACAAATTTATTTATTTCTTTAACTATTTTATCTGACATCCATATCAATTATCTACATTCCTTGTCTATACTTTTAAATCTATTTAAAAACTAATGTAAATTTTTTTCTCTATCCGTTAATGCTTATTATATACCTGTGTCTATATATATATGAGATTGGCTATCTTAATATATATCTGAGCACTTATAGCATATATGTGTAGAGATGGTAATCTGGAACAACTAATTGCTGGTTTAGCATGAAATACATATATTGATGATTGTTTATGTTTTCTTCATATATATATATATTCAAGTGTATCAATGTTTTGAGATAGAGTGGAGAGTGGTGTGTCAGGTGAAAGTTTGTGCTCATATACCCTATATATTATATATAGACACAGATATATAATAAGCCTGTGTTTCAGTTATTACATAGTATAAATGTCTGCCCATCCCTTGTATATGTATTAAATGGATTATGTCCTGTACACGAGGGGTCAGATTGACCTTAGGTCAACATGGGTGTGACAAGAATCTCAGCCTAAGGGTGGTCTTTGAGCATTTCATCATCAGATTTTTAATTGGATTGACAATTGAAGAGTTGGAGTGTGGACTAGATTGAAGCCTGTTTATTAAAATATGAAGATTGGCTATCTTAATATATATCTGAGCACTTACAGCATACATGTGTAGAGATGGTAATCTGGACCAACTGATGATTGCTGGTTTAGCATGAAATATGTGTATTGGTGATTATTTATCTTTTTGACATATATCTGTTCAAGTGTATCAGTGTTATGAAATAAAGTGAAGAGAGTGGTTGGGTCGTGTGAAAGTCTATGCTCATATACCCTATATATTAAATACTATTAAAACATTTTTTTATTAATTACATTTTATTTTACATTCCTTATGTTTTAAATAGAATTAATGGTGTTGATAAGGAATGTAAAATAAAATGTAATTAATATGGTATGTATAAATAGTATTTAAGTCAATTGTTAAAAAATAGAGAAAAAATTACAGTAGTTTTTAAATGGATTTAAAAGTATAGATAGGGAATGTAGATAATTGATGTGGAAGTTAGATAAAATAGTTAAATGAAAAAAATGAATTTGTAATTAGGGGTGGGTAAATGGATATATTTTTTTTGTTTATTGGTGTTTTAGATATGTTTCTAATATTTTTGAAAATTTATACTTAATATGTTAAAAAAGAAAGTTTTATAATAAAAAATAGAAATAGGGAGAAGTAAGTAAAAATATAATTATGTATAATTAATATGTTTTATTATAATGGATTTGATATGTTAATGTTAATATAAGAAAAGGATTTTGTATTTAGACTATTATGTAAAGATATGTATTTTTTGTTGTAGATCCTTGAAGATGACTGTAATGATTGTAAAAAAAAAACATTTCAAACAATGGAAAGTATATAATATGTGAATTATATATATATATATATATGTTCTTAGTTAATATATAGAAATAATGTATTTGGGGAAAATAAGAAGTTTATGCATTTATTTATAATGATCATGCAATATGAATATAATCATATTCAATAGAATTGATTTCTTTCTGTCTAATATCTTAATATAAAATGATTCATGCTCAATAGTCTTATATAAGCCAATATAAGATGTATATATTTATACATTAAATTATAAAAACCAAAAATTGGTTTATAGAAAAAAGCTTGAACAAATTCAAAAATTAATAAACTTTTTTATAAATAATTATTATAAAAGTAACTGAAAATAATACAAACTAAAATTCATAATCAAGAGTAAAAGCAAAAAATATCTTAATTATTACATATGCCATTTCCACAATAATGTAAAAATATTATAACACTTTTATTACTATACATTTTAATCATCTATCTATCTATTTATCTATCTATCTATCTATCTATCTATCTATCTATCTATCTATCTATCTATCTATCTATCTATCTGTCTGTCTGTCTGTCTGTCTGTCTGTCTGTCTGTCTGTCTGTCTGTCTGTCTGTCTGTCTGTCTGTCTGTCTGTCTGTCTATCTATCTATCTATCTATCTATCTATCTATCTATCTATCTATCTATCTATCTATCTATCTATCTATCTATCTATCTATCTATCTATCTATCTATCTATCTATCTATCTATCTATCTATCTATCTATCTGTTTATCTATCTATCTATCTATCTATCTATCTATCTATCTATCTATCTATCTATCTATCTATCTATCTATCTATCTATCTATCTATCTATCTATCTATCTATCTATCTATCTATCTATCTATCTATTTATCTATCTATCTATCTATCTATCTATCTATCTATCTATCTACTACTTGCCTGCCTGCCTGCATGCCTGCCTACCTGCCTATCTACCTAGTTCTTTCTCTTCCACCCTCACTACATACCTACCTACTTATCTGCCTACCTGTCTGCCTGCCTGCCTACCTACCTACCTGCCTACCTACCAGCCTACCTGCCTGCCTACTGACCTATCTATCTATACATACATTCATTCACCCATCCACCTATTTATTTATTTATCTATCTATATTTGTATATTGTATATTTTTGAAAAAAAAAACCTTACTAAAAACTGATGACTTTTAAAATATGCAAGTGAAAATTGTTTTCTTTTAGATTTGTTTGTATCAAATAGTAATCTTTTTCTTTTTTTCTTTTATATTTTAAGTATGGCTGGAAATTTAAAATAGTTCAATCATTCAAGTTTGTTACAATAGTTTAGTGTTTATTTTCCAGTAGTTTTTTAATATCCATTCTCATTTATCTATGTTTTTTATGACACCTGAATACCATCAATAATATTATATCTACATAATATATACACTTAATAAATATTACACACATGTAAGATATAACTTGTTTTTTCTTAAATATACCTATATAGACAACAAGACAAATTACCAAAAACTGATTAATGCAATTATGAAAAAGATAGTACAATAATAAATTTAGAAAGGGAAAAAGAAATCACATAATTAACTGAATGTGCAGATGACTGCTGAAAAATAAATTTTACTATAGCTCATACAGCTGGATATGGATGTGAAAATTATAAATTTACATTTTTAAATTTTTACTTTTTTATGTAATATACACATGACCACTTGTGAAAAAGATAAATGATCTCCAATTTATATATATTTCATGCTGAGCCAGCACTTATCATGTCACCATCTCTCTCACATATATGCAATCAGTGCTCAGTTTAGAATGAATGGCTGAAAAGTTGGAGAGTGGAAATATTGAGGGCTTAAGTTAAGTTCAAGTAAGAATAGACTAATGGGGGCATTTGGTGTTTAGTGAATCATTATTTAAATAGTTATTCAAATTACATTTTTCAAAACCCTTTTAAGTAAAATAATAATAATAAAGAAATTACTACTGTTATAATATAAATTTCAAACTAAATCTTTTTTTAATCCAAATCTGTTAAACACTATCACTAGAATCACTGTCTAGACTGACTTTAATTTCACTTTTTATACTGGTCTCAATCCAATGATTTCATTGGTCCAAATCTGCTAATTTGCATAACTACAACTATATCACCTTTAAAATTAAGTTTAAAACTATGAGGCATCAATTATTAAATATTATTAAATTATTTAATAACTTAAATATTAAATATTTTTATTAAAAAAATAAAATATTCTTATTAAAACAATATTAAATATTTAAATAACTTGAAATTGACATAAAATAAAATAATACATTTAAATAAAATGCTAATTTTATTCATTTCTTTTCTAATATTATCTCTAGACTTAATATTTGTTATACTTTATTATGTATCAAATTTTTGTTAACAAGATCAAATGTCAGTTTTCTTTCCCTAACTTTTGTAAACCAACAAGTTCACACAATTACTCTAATCATGTGATACTTTCAGAACATTTAAAACTTATTAAATTACCTTATCTTTTAAACAATGTTTTAAACAAAATAATTACATTAAACCTGCAATATAAAATATTTTCCTGCTATAATTAAGCTATTCTATCTCTGTAGTATTTTTTTTAAATACAATAAATAAAAATATTATTTTTTGAATAACTGATTGTATTATTTTATTACTTAATTCAGTTCCAAATGAGTTTAAACTATCTAATATCTTTTTATAAGCTCCTACCTAATGAGTTTGAACCCCTTCTATCTATAATATCAAAATTATATGCTAAAAATAATCTAAATTTATATTTTTTTAATATAGCTATTTATCTAACCCTATGTAAACTATCTGTATCTATTATAAAGAGTACATATTTCCCTCCTACCATTAAAAAAAATTTAAATTTCATAAACATCGTTAAATATTCTTTCACAAAATATAATTATTAACATTACCAATTTTATATTCATAACTTATAAAGTGATTAAACATTCTCCAAATACTTAAGCTATTTTTGTGAGAATAATGATAGTATTTACTCCAGATCATCTTTTTAAACTACATACACTTCAGAGTGTCATCAAAAACTGTCTTAACTTTTTATTGGTATTAATCTGTACACTAGGCCAGACAGCTGGTGGCATTGTTTCCCTGCTAAAAACACAGAAATATGCCATTTACATGGCCTAATATTTATGTGCTTTTATACAGAAACTAAGGGCTTATAGAACAGTACTGTTCATATTTAGCCACTGCAGGCATATATGGCATTGCACACCAATATTAAGTACCACTAATGTGCTTTGTGACATTTTGCAAATATGCACACTTAACATATTGCTATCATATGATGTGAGGGTGAAGGGAATTCAAATGGCCATAATTGTTGTAATATGCATTTGAATTAAAAATCTTACCCCCTACATGATGTGCTATTTGACACTAATAATTGTAAGACCATTGTCATGCTTCTCTTCAAATTTTGGAAGGTAAAAAAAATTGCAAAAGATCATAGCCGAGCACCTTTTCCCAGAACTCATATGAATATCCCCATAAATTATGAGATAAATAAAATGTCTGAGGTTGCACATAGTTTTGGAAATCATTAACTTAGTTTGATTAGTGATGACAAATTATTTGTCAACCATTCATCCCCCCAAAAACATTAAAATAAGATCAAAACTGTTGACTTTTTCAACTTTAGTTTTTTATTTTTGTTTATTTTTAAAAAAAATATGTTGTTTTTTTTTTGTTGGCTATATGACAATTTTTGTTTTGGCTTTATTTGTATACTGCTGCTATACTAAAACTTTTTTAGAACCAATTTTTATTAAACTTTTTTAAAAATAATAAAAAAAAAACTTTTGTCTCTACCTTTTGTCTTAGTGACAACAAATTATTTCTCCCCATTTCCTTCCAAAAAAGTTAAATGAAGATCAAAACTTTTGACTTTTTCAACTTTGGTTTTCTTTTTTAAAAGTTTTTCAAATACGGCAGCAGCAACTATACAGTGATTTTTTTTGGTTTGATTTGAATTACATGATGTTTTTAATTTCACCATTTTCGAAAACAAAAATGTACAAACATTTGAATCAAATCTTGTATCGTAAATTATTTACAAGAATGTCAAAATACTGGTTAAAAAAGGTCATATCAAATGTCAAAATATGTCAAAAGATGAGTAAAAAGGTCATATCAAATGTACAAATATTTTTAAAAAAGGTGGAGAAATATATTAAAATATTGGTATTGACCCTCATAAGGACTAAGGAATTTTTAAAATTGATTCATTTGTGGATTTCTAATGTAGGGTGTTCTGATCAATACTAAGTTACCAACTTTGAATGCATACACAACAACACAACAAAAATATTAAAATATATTAACTTTATCTTTATTTTATTTTAAATCTTAAAGTATACTATGATTTAATCTTTGTTTCACTCAAGGGTCTTTTTAATATAGTCACACCATTAGTAGATGGTTGACTGTCATGATTTGACTTCATCATGGCTCTACCAAGTTGACTATCACTATCAGTTTAGATGACATTCTTATCCTACTTCTATGATTAGATCTTCTCACTGGCCCTGTTTTATATGACCAACTAGGATTTAAGTTATTATGAGATAAGGGTTAGCTGCTTTATCTTTTACCATTTTCATTCCACTATCTGTAGATATTTCTGTGATCACTAAAGAATCTCATATTTCTGACACTTCCTCAATAGTGTATTTGTTTGCTGCAATTAATATCTGCTCTATCATTATTGGTAAATTATGTTTTATAATTTGAACTATTTAATTGTAAGACAATGAAAAAGCAGTTAAATTTTTCAACCTCCCTGCCTGATTTTGAAAAAAAAATTAGTATAGTTTCCTTTACTACTATTATATTTTTCTAGTGAAATTTGGTAATGTATACTGTCACATTTATTGCTATCCCAGAAGCTAGCAAGAGTTATAATATTAAAATCACCATAAGTACTGGGTTTCTCATAAAGCAATTGCCACCAATCTTTGGAAATTCCATAAAGGTGATTACTAGAGATTACTATATTTTCTTTCTCTGAAAGTGGACATAAAGAAAATCACTCTTCATGAATGTTCAAATATTCAGAGAGATTCTCCATGTAGTCTCCCTTAAAAGGTTTTATTTTAATAAAATGTAAAGCCCTGGGACAATTCAAACCACTATCTACATCTACTATCTCTTTCACCAGAGTTAACTTGACTTCTCTTAAGACATTACTATCATCCAATTGATTACTTTCACTTATACTTTGTGGGCTTATAGAATTCTCAGCTCTATCAAATAACAGTTTCTCTTTTCCTACTTCAATCCTTATACTTGAAGTAACCTTTATCTCATCAACTTAATCATTCAACTGTTGAAACTTTTTTTTCAAAATTTATCTAAGAACTTGATCCATATATATTTTCTGCTCAAATTTAAACTTGTCCAAGTTCTGATCTATAACTTCTTTACATTTACTAGAATTTTTTTCCAAAATACTATTCTGTCTTCCTGATTGCTCTTTAACATCTTTCTGCATACATTTAATATTTTCACCTAACTTGGATCAATATTTTTGCTCATCTCACTTTTGTATGTCCAATCCTTTTAACTTCTTAGCTAATTTCTTCTCTATCTCACCCTTTAAATTTATTTTATTCTGAAAAACTTCACCTTTCATAACCTCAATTTCTTCTATCATATATCTAACATAAGTCTTTACTTCAAGAATTTCAGTATTCAACATCAAATATGAACTTTCAATATTTTGATTTATATTTTCATTATTGAATTAACCCTAATTAACAGCCTTCTCAACCTTATTCCAAAATTCTCTGATTGTATTATCTGTAAAATCTGCAATTTCTGATTCAAAATCTTTTGGTGTTTACTATCTGCTTGATTAACTTCTGTTCTCAAAGGTTCTACTGCCTCCTTATTCTTATTAAATTCTGAATTAATGTAAACAAACTTACTTTCTACTTGTTCTTTAAAACTGTCCACTGTTTTGCAATTATCTTCTATTTTATTACTTATTAAATCCATAGTTTGTTGGTTACATTCAAACCTACTATCCATAGATACAAGTCTGTTATTCAATGAATTTAATTTATCACCAATATCCTCATTAAGAACTTTATTAAATTCATCCATCTTGTCATTTAAAGATCTAATATTTTCATCCATCTTATTAGTTAAAGATTTAATATCTTTCTTAGAAGATCTACTATTCTTATCCATCTTATTATTTAGAGATTTACTATTCTCATCCAACTTATTAAGAGATTTATTAGTTTCATCCATTTTATTAGTTAAATATTTAATATCTTCCTCAGAGAATTTAATATTTTCATTAAGAGATTTATTATTTGCTTCAATAGCTTCAAATCTATTATCTAAATAAGCAAGCAATTGCTTCATATCCCAATTTTGAGGATTATTAACAACCATTTCAGGAGTTACTTTTTCTACTACTATTTCTGCTATCTTTTCTTCTTCCTCCTACCTTTCAGCTAAACTGGTTTTACACTACAGAATATGACATTTCTGTAGCAAAATCTTTTTCAAAATTACTCGTTATAATAAATTCACCAATCAATATTTACAATATAGACAATATTTAATACATTTTTTATCAATATGTTAGGAAAATAATTTCCTATCAGCTTTTTCCACTCTACACCTATTCACTTTCTACAACAATCTACAGAATATAACAAATAACACTAAATTATTTTCATATACCACATTGAAATTATAACGATAAAATCCAAATTTAAACTTACATAAACTATATATTATGATTTTAGAGTTTCATTTACCTGCAAAAGTAATATTGATCTTCACCAATAGATGATCACAATAAAATCAATTGCACCTGAGATAAAATGAACTTTAACAATTATGATATCACATTGGAATAATTGACATAATTATAAATTTAAAATAATTATAGCCACATTTACATAAGTTAATTATTTATTTGCCCATTAATTTATAATTAACATAATAGTTTTATATCAATAATAATTTAAATTGTATATATCCCATTAAATATGATACTTTATATAATAAAACAATCAAATTAACATTATAAAACAGATTATAAATTATAAATCAAATAAGTTACTACCACAGAACATATAAACAATAATCCTCTTCTAATGCTCCACAAGCTGTATACATCATCCCTCAAAGTTGGGCATCTATGTACAAACTTACCCTGTACCATCCCTTTAAGGAAATCTGAACAAAAGAATTTAGCTAACTAGGATATAACTATAGTGAACTGCAATTGGGTTACATAATCAATAACTATTAAAATAAAATATTCTGACTAGCTCAAGATACATTACTAATATACAATATGTAATAAAAACAATATTTTTCAATATCTAAATACAAGAAAACTTAATGAATTAACAAATCATAATACCTAGGTTCATAATAAATATTTAGGGTTCCAACTATAATACTCAAGCTAATTATTTCACTAATAAATTCAACTTATAACTAACTCAAGATTATAAATAAAATATGCTTCTATCAAAATAACAAATATAATTATGAAACTTTTAATATGAGACATTTAGTAAGGTGCACTGGTTTAAACATTATGAATAAATCATTAAAAATACATTCCCAATGGCATAAGAATATTACACCACCAAATTCACCTAATAAGTGACTATGTAATACTCTCATGTCTCTAAACACACACATCTAACAATCCTAAAATATTTATAAATTTATTACAGATATAAACAATAAATTACTTAATATTCCTTTAATAAAATACTAATTGGACATTTAACATTAATTAATGACTTCTTGCTTATTGTCTTTCAATATAACCATTTACAATTCTCCATACAAATAATAATAATCTCAGGTTTATTTTTAACAAACTGATATCAAGATAAATTAATTGATTAATACACTGTAGTTAACTATGATGAGGGATTTTACATGATATCTAACTACTCTTTCAAAATAATAACAATAAGCAACTAAAATAATTTAATGACTCTCAACATTGAAACTACTTAACAATTAAAATTTAGCAATAAAACATAAATAATATAATAAAATTTTAATTAGAACATTGTACAATCTCTCTTTGTTTAATTTGGCATTTTAAAAATATAATGTATTTGAATACTGTAGCAATATCAAGTATATCTCTCATTTGTGTTATATCAGTTTAAAAATAATTGACAATGATCATATCTTCTACAATAATAATGATAATAATAATATACTTTGTTACTTAATCAAATATAATAGAAATAATATCTAAGTAATCTTTAAGTATCATATGCCAATGAGGCAATATTTCAAATTATTAATTTTTTTGAATCATGCATGTTGAATGAAAAATCAAATAAAGAAGATACAGATAAATCACAAACTTGACTAAAATAAGTTTCAAAAACAACAGTTAACAAATTTATTTACAATTAAACACTATTATATACTATTACAAAGTAAGGTAGTTGTATACTCAGTGTAAGGCAGTTGCTTAACAGCACTGTCACTTGCAAAATCACAGAAATATGCCATTTATGTGGCCCAACTTATAGCTTATATAACAGTTCTGCTCATATTAGCAATAAGCAGGCATAAATGCCATTGCACACTGTGCTTCACATCACTATGAAAATAGCCCACATTTTATAGATCATTACAATAGGATGTCAAAGTGTATGAAATTCAACAGGTCATAAGTGTTTTTAGGTGCATTTGAATGAAGGGTCTTACATCTTACTGATGTACTATTACATACTAATAATTGTAAGTCTGTCACCACATTTCCATATGCATCTTGGAAGTTGAAAAGAATTGCTAAATGATAAGTCATTGAAGTGTTTCACATAAGTCACATGAACAAACACTTTTGTGGGAAAACAGCTACAAGACTAATACAATGGCTGCCATTGTCCATTGTTTTGGAAATCATAATATTGGTTCACTCAAACTAGAGTGTGTATTGGCAACTCCTTCAACTCAGCAAAACCACTGGAGTCCCCCCACACATTCCAGCCCTACATGCTGCCAGCTTGGTTCACTTAGAGTATGTATTGCATGATCCTTCAGATTGGTAAAACCATCAAACTTCTCCCCACCCATGCCAAAACTATGCACTGGAATGTACCATGTAATTAAAAAATTTAATTTATAAAATAATGGTTGTTTGGAAAGTTTTTAAAAATACTATACAAAATTGGCGGAGAGCAGAAAGCAAAAAATTATCAGCCCAGTAATGTTACACTTCATTATTTTTGCAAGCAACAGTGTCATAAAGCAGCTGCATTACACAAAGTATAGAACTACCCAATATAATAGCAACACAATATTGTAACAGACATGTTGCTTCACATGTATAGTTTAAAGTTCTAACCCACCCCCCTAGTTAAAATTGTTGAGATGAAAATGAAAAGCTGACACAGTCTTCAATGAATCAATGTCAAAAGAAGAAATGAATAAGTGACAGAAATTTAGAATTAAATTTCATGTACATTATAAAAGCCAAAATGGTTAAAAATTAAGAAAATAGAAAAAGAAGACAAGTTAAAATATTGCTCATATTATAATTTGTAGAGCTGAATGTTGTGTAAATTATAATTAACATTTAATTAAAAAAATTGCTGCAGACAGGAAAGTTAATAGATATTTTTCAAAAACATATCTGATAAGAGTATCAGAATCTGTTCCTGCTAAAAGTAAATAGCCAATAATGAGTTGAATTAAGATATGGGCCTTAGAGAAAGGTCATCATTACAAATAAAGTTATATTGGCAAAAAGATTATACAACAAATATATTGTCTGAAAGCATTATGACTATTACTAGTGAACCAACCATCATTAGTATTGGGTAGTGAATAGCAGCTTATATGAATATTGACCCAATAAAGCTTGGGGCAATGTGAACATTAACCAAAAAAAAAACCTATAACTATTGCATAGCAAAAAATGAAGAAAACAGATTATTAAAAGGGGATACCATCAAATGTCTGGCTAAAAGAAAACAGCTTTTTGCTAACCTGGTTTAACAATGGAGGTAAGATAAAGATAAAACTTGTTATCTGACGGTCGACTCATGAAGTTCTCAAAAAACCCATATTAATTGGAAGTTTTATGGAGAACCACTAACAGAGATGGTTCAGATAAGGAAATTTATATGCATTTATCATAATTGAAAAAGATTTTAAAACATGTTTATTGAAATGATGTATGAAATAATGAAATGCTACTCTCTAGATTAGTTGTTTATAACTGGAAAATATTTTGTAAAATGTGTTTATTGAAATGAGGTATGAAGTAATGAAATGCTACTTGCTAGATTCATTGCTTATAAAATAATATGGAATTGAATAATATGTATTCTAAATAGTTATTATAAATGGAATGAATGCACTGGAGTAACAGGGGAATATGTGTGTTATTAAAAAAATAAAAATAGAGATGCCAAAATGATTTTGTTGATTTAAAATCAACTCTATAATAAACTTCATACTAGTATGTGTCTACATAAAGTGAAATTATTGATTACAAAGTGGCAGTTATTATTTTACAAAGTGCTGTGATAGAGTAAACTAAATATGAACACACACACCTAGATTAAAGAGATGTTTGTAGTGTGAATTAGGAAATTACAGAAGAAAATTGATACATTATGTACATGAATAATAATAAATATGCACCCAGGTACAGGAATACATAATAGATGTGAATTAAAAAGCTCTAAAGGAAATATTCTCCAATAAGTGGTTCAAACCCACATCTATACAATATATGAATTGAAATGGAAAAGCTCCAAATAAATGATTCAAAATTACACCTACATAATTTGTGAAGTAAAAATTAAAGACACTTTTTCGAATATATGTGCACATGCTTGCAGTAAATGTGGTATATATATATATATATATATATATATATATATATATATGGTACATATATATATATATATATATATATATATTGTACCAGAGATTCAATCCATTCTGATCACAGAGGGATAGAGATACTGTTAATAGGTAGTAAGGGAGTATATATTTTGTCAGGTCTTCTTTTTTTTTGCGGATGATATATTTTTGAGTGCAGAAAGAAGAGAAGATATGGAAGTTATGTTGAGAACATGTGCAAGGGTTGGTAAAGAAATGGGAATTAAATTTAGTGAAGAAAAATAAAATATAATGATGGTTAATACTGGGGAAAGAGAAGATGTAGAATTTTTATTGGGAGATATTAAGTTAAGTGTGGTGAATAGATATAATTATTTCGGAATTATTTTAAGTAATCAGAAAATTATTTGGATGAATGGGAGAAAAAATTGATAAATGAAGCAAAGAAAAGAAAGGTATTGATAAAGAAATTAAGTGTTTTCATATAATAAATATGATGTAGTCAGAATTATATGGAAAGGAGTTGCAGTAGAAGGGTTAACATATGGTAATGATGCATTATATGTTAGTAAAGAGGTATTAAATTACTTAGAAAAAGTTCAAAGGAAAGTAGGAAGATCTGCATTGGATGCAGGTGTATGGGCAGCAAAAGAGGCAATTCAAGGAGAAATGGGATGGTCAAGTTTTCATATGAGAGATGCAAAAAAATAAAATGAAAATGTTTGGTAGATTGCACTTTATGGATAATAAAAGAATACCTAAAATAGTATTTAATTGGGTTTTGAGTAAAGGGGAGGTAACAAGATGGGTGAGAAAGATAATGCGGTATGAAAAAGATTTGGATAAAGAATTTATATCAGTATATTTCTACAAAAGATGGGATGATTGTGCTAAGAGGATTGTTGAGTGTTGTTGTAGTAAGGAATGGGATAAAATAATAGATTTATTAATAAAGAATAGGGATTTAGAGAGATGGAGAAATAGTATGGAGAGTAAAAAGAGATTAAATATATATAGAAATAAACAGAATATTAGGTGTGAATTAATATATAATAGTAAGGAAAGTAGTTTATTATTTAACGCTCGAACAGGATCTTTAGCTACAAGAGAATATACATGTAAATGGAAATAAAATGGGTGATTTATTTTGTAAATTATGTAAGGGAGGAATAGAAAATATTAAGCATTTGTTAATTGAATGTAAATGCTTGAAAACAGAAAGGGTACATGTAATAAAGTTATGGAAGAATAAATATGAAAAACGTAATTATACAGAAAGGGAATTATTGGTTTTATGCTGGGTTTGGGAAAAAGATAAAGGAGATTTAGATATGAAGGTTATAGAGTTGCCATAGATTATGTTGTGGAAATGGGATGGAGCAGAATATGGAACAATTTAGAATGTGGAATGGAAAATAAAGTGGCTAACAGGGTTATCTGGGCATAATTGCTGAGATATTCTTGACTTTGTTTAAGGAGAAGCCATAATACATCACATCACATCATGGAAATATTTATTTACTGTGATCAATATGGATGATGATGATGGTTTGCACCGACTAGACTCAGGGAGAAGCAAGAAATCTTAAAATTGTTTAGACAATTGAGAAATAAAAGCACAAAGACAAACGTCAGCCAAATTAAGTTAAACATATTTTAAAAAATTTATTTAATAGAAAAATAACTTGTAAGAAAAAGTTTATACGATAACAGATAGGGTTATATCAGGTGTGTACCAGAAAGATGAAAATTCAATGCTCTTGCAGACAGAATAATATTCTAATAGTAAATTATAAAGGGATGAAGCAAATTTCTTTCAGCAGAGAATTCACCTAAACATTGGTTTTCCCATTCATAAATATGAAAACAATATGTTCTTGAAATAAATCAACGAAACCAGCACCAGCAAGCTTTTCTAGGCCCAAAAAACATGTCGGGACCAAAAATGTCATATGCCAGTAGAAGCTGCATCTAATAGTACATTTAAAGTAAAGATGATTGATTTACCCCAAGAACAAACAAAAAATATGTTTTAGAATGAAAGGAAAACAAACAATTAAATCCCCAATCAAACAATTGGCGAAAACTAATCTAAGAATAATAATTAAAGGTCTCTATAGGAGACATGTAATGTCTGCCCCAGCATGTAAAAAAATGAATTACAAATAATTATAATTAAGAAATAAATTTATGAAACAAGTTCTGAGTATATGCTCTGATAAATTTAAAGCCACATGTAAATATTAAAATAAATCTAGAAAGCTAAATGTAAATATTTCTAGATTTTTATAAGTTAGTTTATTGGAGAGTGTTTAAGAGTAAAAAAAAACATTAACTTATGGCATTAAATACTTTAGCAAAAAGAAATGGTCTTCCACTGGTAATTTACAAAAGTATAAATATTATCTTCCTGCTTGTGACTTATAAAATTACAAAGACAACAATTCCAGTTTCCGATTTCGGAGACATAAGAAAAGAAAAAATGAAATCTCCCCATACGGAAAACTAGAACAATAAATATGAGAAGTCACCAATCAAAAGATTTTGGTGGTTTGCAAAAGTGCAATCACAGTATTTAAAAATTAATTATAGGATAATAAAATAACTACAGGTGAGCATTTAAAAATATACAAGGCTGCTAAAGCATTTAAAAAAAAGGCTAGGCATAAAAATACAAACTCACTAGTTCCTCTTCAATAAACAAAATTGAAATCAAACTTGGAAGCTTAAAACTAAGATTCCAAGACACATGGCAAAGTACAATAAAAGAGAATAAATACAGCTAATAAATATGAGGTTAAATATTACTTTATATTACAGGTTTATTAGATTGAGTGGAGATTTAACTAAAATAATTTACTCTGGAAAGAATAAAAGAAAATTTTACCTTATGGTAAAGCACAGTTTGCATAGTGTGTACATGTTTATTTTAGTTCATTTTCAGATCATTTGACAGCAGTAAGATAAAGGCAGTGTCTATTTTAGATGTTCATAGCAGGATTAAAGGAGAATTGGCAGGCATGGGTCTGTCTTTTGAGTTAATCTAGCAAGACATATTGTTGGCTCTAAAATGTATAGCAGAATATTTTGGCATCTGGCGAAAGCAAAATTGTTTTAGCAACTGCAAATTTTACTTTTAAAAAAATTATATGTCCAAACTGCTAATGGTACAAATGTTGAATGAAGTTAATCCAAAAGGAATATAACAAGCTAAACCAAGCTCTCTGATGGAGTATTTTCTTGGTCAAGCCTCTCTAGAATAGAATAGAATAATCCATGAAATTTTTGGTGTTATTTATACCTACACTCAATTTCCCGCTTAAACAAGCCTTGTTGTTGATTTCTACACCTCAGGGCAAAGGCAAATCTTAATCTCCCACTCAATCTATTGAAAAATTCTATCCAGGGATTATTTTGAACAAAAACAACAACATATAATTAAATCTCCACTTTTAGAATGAGTAAAAATGATAAAAGAAAAGCAACAGGAATGTAATTAGCAAGTTTGCTTGTTTTTAATCAAATTGATTAAAAAATAAACAAAAATAAAAACAAGCGGTATCAGAAAATTATTTTAAAATCAATTTTCTATAAGGAATAAAAAAAAAACATTTTAAAGACAAATGAGTATGTGTATTAATACATGTACTCTTTTTAAATAATTAAAACCTTTTTTTAACTTTAGAAACTTAACGAAATTAAAAGTTTTTAATTTTGGCAGTAAAACCCTTGAATCGGATATCAACCCGATTCAATATATATATACAAAAATTAAGCATTAAATCACCCCACATAGTTAAGAAATCCAGTACTGTCCTCTGTGAACTAATATATAAAATACATTAGAGTTCATATTTCAAAATAGCCATTTTGATCTGACTTTTTTAAAAATATGAACTCTAATGTATTTTATATATTACTTCACAGAGGGCAGTACTGGATTTCTTAACCATGTGGGGTGATTTAGTGCTTAATATTTGTATATATTTATTTCAGTATAGCGTTATGCACTGGGATTATATATATATATGAATTAAAATCAAATGCTTCTATATACCTGGACCAAAATCAAATGCTTCTATAAACTTGAATTAAAATCAAATGCTTTTATATACCTGGACTGAAATGATTTGCTTCTATAAATTTGAATTAAAATCAAATGCTTCTATATACACAGACTGAAATCAAATGCTTCTATACACATGGACCAAAATCAAATGCTCCTATACCCATTGATATATATATATGCACAAGATGGAATTCCATTCAAGAAAGATAATTCCCAATCATGGAGGATCAAAAAGAAGAATTTTGATGTACATGCAGATATGACAGCAACCAGGGTAGAGACTGTTAATAAACATTTTCTTCTTCATTTTAAGAACCATTAATACCCAAATATTATTTGTGTTAAAATAAATTGTTGTTACAAAAAATAATAATATATCTCTTGTTCATTTTAATTCATATCACTCATCAATTAATGCACTCATTGACAAGAATTGTGTGTCACCTGAGCTATGTCTGGAATAACTCAATGTGGGTAAGTAAAGTTGTAGTGAGATGAAACTCTAGTGACACCATTTGGAAAACCAAACACATAAATTTGTAGATGTTTCCAATCTTTATGGCACTACATCCTCTGATGAGCAGGAGACATTGTAGTAGGAGTGGTGATGTTACCATTGGGGAATGCCAATTGGTGTAGATGCTTTCTGTAATATGCTCATCAGGAAATAAAATCAACTTATAGAGGGGGTGGTAGATCCATCAGGTTGACAATATAAAAAAAATATTTATGAAAGTAAAATAAGAATTAACATTACACACACACACACACACATATATATATATGTATATATATATATATATATATATTGTTCACATATATATATATGTATATATATATATATATATATTGTTCTGGTCAAAATATGTTGAGCCATCTAACATGAATTGAAACTCAACGAAACATACTTCAAACCTAGTCAAGCCTGAGATTTAGATCAGGGACCAACCTAGATTTGAATCCATTCCACAAGCCCCAGATTGAACATCCAATGAAAAACATAATAGTGATGGCACATGAGAATTAATTCTTAAGTCCAACCCACTAGAAAAATGAAAGAGACAATGAGACATATTTAACAAAAAATGCACATATGTGTTGGAATGTATGGAAATGGAGATAAGAAAATTTAAACTACACAAGATGCTTGAATAATAAATTATTTAATAAAACATTTAATAAAATAGTAAATTGATTATATATTTATTTGAGTTTGATCATGCTATCATGATTCATATGCTCTTTTGAATAAACGACATATTATATGTCAATAGGTATATTTGGTGAGTGAGATTAAGATGCCAGTCATTTGATTACAAAATGACTTATAACACATTTGAATAACCGCTTTAGTGGTGGTTCTTAAAGGTGATGATTAATATACACATTTACAAAGTATCCTAAGGATCATTATACATATTACATAATTATTTTCATGATGTTTCAGTCACGAAATATAAATAAAATATATTTTTAAAATGATTTACTGATTAAGGATAAGATTTGTGAACATTTAATAAAATAATATACATTTAAATCACGTATCTTTACTTAGCGAACATAATATTTCTATCCATTCTTTAAATTCAAATTTTAAAAGAAAAGAATGCTTTATTTTTCTAAAATATATATACTCTTAAATGAATGGAATAAATTATGATGGTGGGATTTTAAAAATAAGAAGAAAACAATATTCTTAACTAAACTAATCACTATTATTGGATATATATATATGACCAAAGTGCAATTTTATGGTTACAGCACTGAAATGAGGTTATTAAATATATAAATGAATAATAATTGAAAAGCAGTGGGACTGATATAAAGGCAGAAGAATCCCAAATGATGTCGTGCTTCCAAATGAAAAAAAATGAAGTGGCTAAGAGTACCTTTTTTATGGTACTGCTTAGAGAAGTTTAATTAGGCTTGGTATGGTCCCCAGAGCTCTCTGGAACTGATGTGAGAGGCCTGTTATATGAAAAATGGATCCAGAAAGTCAACTGTCCATGTGATAGAGCATGAAAAAAGTCTATGGGTCCAAACTCATCGCAACTCTCCAAGTTTGAAGCATGTAATATTTAATAAACAAAACTCTATATCAGAAACACAGCAAAAAACTATGACTTTAATGACATGAAATGGAAATTTCTATTTCAATACACATGAACCTCACTTGAATGCTATAATTTAGGCAATTAATGCTATGCTATGTAATATATATGGGAAAGATTTAATTAATACAAAATGGATTTTAAAATTTACCCCCCTTCCTTTCCATGCTATTTAACAGACTAAAATTCCACCTTCACAAATTTTATAACTTGAGAATAATCAAGACTTTAAAATATTAAGAGTATAACATATTCAAACAAATAATAATAATAATAATAATAATAATAATAATAATAATAATAATAATAATAATAATAATAATAATAATAATAATAATAATAATAATAATAATAATAATAATAATAATAATAATAATAATAATAATAATAATAATAATAATAATAATAATAATAATAATAATAATAATAATAATAATAATAATAATAATAATAATAATAATAATAAAAGAAATCACCTTTTCAGCATTATAGTAGCAACATAAAAAGTATTGGATAGCATTAACTTTTAAGTTAATAAAATTAAAAATTACCCTGGGTAAAATACATTTATTCTAAACAGAGTTACATAACTAATACCTTTTTTTTAATATACTGAGAAAGATCAAAATAGGTTAATGTGGAAAAACAATCTGGCAAATGTATTAATTAAGGGTGTATTTAGATCTAACTAAAGAGGGGGGTGGTTAATGACCTCAATCTATGGAGGTTTAAGTAGATAGGAAAAATATAACTTTATACATTAGGCTCACAAGATTGGCAACTTAAAAATAATAAAATAAGACATAGTTTAAAATTAAGAAATGAACCACACCAAGATTAAATAAATAGAGCACATGATAGACTTTACATTTGATAGAAAAATTATTAGTATGAGAACAAATTTACATTAACAGTTACTAAAAATATTTAAGTTAACAATTTGAAAATAAAATCCAGATGGCTGAGGTTGGGATTAGTTTAAAAGGAATTAGATGTAAATTTCATAGGCAGTTCTTAGGTTAAATTACCTTGCTATATTAGAGAGTCAATTTTTGACAGTTTGGCTTCAGCATGGCAAAATTAACAGGATTAAAACAATTTCCAATGCAATAGCAAGCTTCAATTAGGCAATATAATATTCTAAGATCATACTTTCTATCAATCTTTGGGGCAACAGTGAGATAATTATTAGTGGCAAGAAACTGAACAGCAAAGGCAAGAAAGGTGATTAGTTTTTTTTTTACTTGTCCAACATTTTGAAAAAAAAAATAGTGTGGGGTCCTTTTAACAACAGCTTTTCTACAAACTAGTTCTCTCTTGATGGTCAAAAATCAGCCCATTATATATACAGCCCTCAGGTATTTGAGCAATGCTTTTAGTATTCCTTTTTTAAAATTAATTTCCTTCACCTATTATTTTGGAGATGCAACTGTTAGATAATTTGTCCATAAATATATTCAAATCTATTTCCAGATTAGAAATAGATTTGATAAAATGTTAATGGCAAAAATATAAATTCTTAATTTGATTTCCCTTTTTACTTTGAGTACATTTTAATTAAACATTCTTTTCCAAAATTAGACAATGTAAAATTTCCACCCTTTTAAATAATTTTGGACAATTAACAGTTGCATACTCCATCTTGGATTTTTTTTAAAAAAATAGTTTTTAAAAGAATTTAAAATGAAAACATATTTTTTACAAACTTCAAAAAATATTGATAAAATTAATATAGTGTTAGTAATTTCTCCCATTATATATATATATAATATAGAAATAAAACAAACTAACTCCTTCTTTTTAACACTTGATTTTTTATGACTATAATCATGAAAAATAAATCCAATGTTTGGACTATTTTTTATAGTCTTTTTCAAGGCACACTAAAATAAAATATATATACAATAAATATCACATATTCCAAAAATAAATAAATAAATACATTAACTAAAAATTACAAAATATATTCATAACCAAAAAAAAATTTTTTTTTTACCTTATCTCACTCCCCTTTCCTATTACAATCAGAACTTAAACACAACTAATTTCTTTTTAAAAATCTATATATATCATTTAAAAACTCTTAATTAAAAACCGATTATTTTCTTTTATCTTTTTCTATTAACATCCTAATTAATTCTATAAAAAATAAAAATAGTCGAAACATTGGATTTATTTTTCATGATTATAGTCATAAAAAATCAAGTTTTAAAAAGAAGGAGTTAGTTTGTTTTATTTCTATATTAGATATATATGAACTATTTTGAAAACTGTGTGCTGGATATATATATATATATATATATATATATATATATATATATATATATATATATATATATATATATATATATATATATATATATATATATATATATATATATATATATGAGCTGCACCTAATATATTTTAATTTTAATAAAAGAATTAATTAATAATAACTAATAATAAAAAATATTAAAAGCTAAATTTTATAACATTTTTGGTGCACATCTCAAAAATATACATAAAATAAATATACCTGAATATAGGAGCAGGATGAAACATAAGGTTCAAACATGGGTTAGTAATTTTGGTGAATATGAAGGACCATGGAGCTCAATATTTGATTAGGATTGACTGCTTCAATATATATATATATATATGCAACAGTCAGATTTATCCATCTGCCAGTTCCATGTATTTTACCTCCACATCTATCTATATGCCAGGTTTAAACCCTTTGAGAGTACCCATTTAAATAACATTAATTACTATATATGCAGATTCACATATATATATATATATATATATATATATATATGTGTGTGTGTGTGTGAACAGTAAGTCTGTAATTTAATAGTATACATATATACTACAGACATGTATCCATTTTATAAATATTTTTAGTTTAAGAAATATTTTAGTTTAAATTATTTAGCCAATTTTATTGTTGTGTTATTGAAAAATTGCATATGGTTATAAGCCATTTCCGTTGTTATTCTGCATGTATGGTATAAAATTAGTTTTCTATTAATTATCAAAGTAACTTTTCCAAAAATAACTTTTAATTTTTGTAAACAGCTTTTAAATTAGCTCACACTATTGTCGCAATAAACAGGAAGGAAAAGCAGAAAAACAAAATCTAAATTAGTTGTCATAATTAAAAATGTTTTTCTAAAATAAATAAATGGGTTTTTCTACTAGTTGTAGCTATTAAATATATTTTTGTAAAATAAATAAATGGACTTTTTAGCTATGAACAAGCTCATAAAAATAAACAGGTGGCCAGAGTTAGAAAGATATAAATACTTAAAGTTTTGTCACCAAGGGTCAAATAGATATATATTAAGTGATTTGTAAGCAGAACCCACATTCATTTTATCTTCAAAATGGTGGGATAGGCTGGAAATAGCTCACAGCCTCTCTCCTTGCAGCGAATGGAAAAGAACTTTGGTCTGATAAAATATAATGCTGTACACCAGCAAAGCTGCCTCTGGAAAAGCCTCCATTAACTTCAAATCATCGCCAAAAGTGTCAACTTATTATCGCCCCAAGTGCCAAACCTGCAAATAAAACAACTGACTAGTAAATTGATAAATTTTCTCTCAGAGCTCTGTCCACAAACTGTGATTTTCAATTCTTTTTTTAAAAGCTAGCTATTTATTAAATCTGCCTTTACCAATGAACTTTCCTAAAATCTGCAAAGAAAACTGTTAAATGCTAATGTTTAAATCTTGTCGGAATGTAAAACTTGTAATAATAAATTCTCTGTTAAAATGTAGAACTCTAATAATCTATTTTAAACTAAGTGTATAATTTTCTGCAGTCTTTTATACCTATCCCTAATCTATTCAATTTATTCTATAATTTTACCATTTTGATATTATATGTATTTAATATTCCAAATAAACACAAAACTGCAAGTATTTATAAGTATAATTTTAGCTTATCAATCTATGATGATAATTTCATATTTTTGCTATAATAAATATTAAATAATTGAATTAGTATTTGACTCACTCACTGTTTTGGGCTCATGTATTTATTATTTTACTGGTAATTTATGGGTATTAATATTATAATAATCAGTTGTTCTATAGTTAAAATTGTAGTTTGCTTATCGCTACTTATAAATTATAATTATTTATATATGTAACTCATACATCATAGGAACTAACCACAGAGATAATCTAAAAGCATATTCTAATGTTTTATTCATAATTATCACGCAAATATATTTTATCCTCCTTAGATTTATATATGTTGAGATGCAAGTGATAATATTAAACTAGGTTACTAATTAATTTAGTCCCTAAATAGTATATTTGAAATACTAAATTTGAGAACTGGATTGTATAGATATGCAAATACATGCTATCTAATTTTAAGGCACGATAATATAATTTTACATATTTGCATTATATATATGTATATGTTGTGGATGTGCCCTTACTAAGTACGCAATGTACAATTATCTGCTTGATGCATGATTCTTGATGAGTTGCTGGTGGAGGCCACACTTATCCACTTAGTTCGGATAAAGTACATACTTTTAGAACTAGGCACAAGGACCTAGATTATTCATAATTAATGCTTATCCAACTCCCTGAACTACTGATGTTCCTATTCGTAGCAAGTTGAGTGGTTTTAAAGCAACTGAGTCTTTGAGACTGAAGCCTGTGACTAATGACCCATTCGCACCTTCTAGCTTTATTAATATTTTGATATGTGCCATAGAGTATATAGGTAAACCTATCATAAACCAGTTTTATCTCCTTTTATATTAAATGCTTATCTAGCATCAGTGTTTATCCTAATCTAGGTTAACACGCTAACCTGCATATCTCTGAGTCTAATTATGTGTGTGACTTAACTTTGTATAGATAAACACCACATGAGTGATATTAAGTTAGTTATATAACTTTGGCTATTAAGTTCCATATGATCTGGCAGACTACATAAAAGCTAGAAATTTGGCATATTAATATAGGCAAAAACTCCAATACTGCACTACACTTTATTAAACACTTATGATGAGATATGTAATATTAATCTCATTAGTTATGCAATGCCTGCGAGCATAATCCCTCATGTTCTCATTGCATAATTTTGTATATTTTAAATTTCACTATTTGTTATTGTTTTATTAAATTAATAATATTTAAAATTATAACTCGTTTTCATATCTTTATTGTCTGTGAGTTCCTTTTATCCAACACTAGATTTAATTGCACATACATCATTATATCTATAGGTAGATCATTCTATTAAATTTCATAATCAATCATTGATATGTTAATTAATCACTTAGTCTTAAATGTGTATATCTGACCAAATCAGTGCTAGATTAGTTAATTTACAAGTCTTTTGTTTTATGCTGAGTGACTGCCGGACTGAGGTTAAATTGAATGTCTGGGTAAGTTGAGAGATGTTATCCATATGTTATTATATCATTGAGCAAAGGTGAAAAGATTGAATGTTGGTCAGATTCTGGATCCCAGCATCTGGATTTGATCAGCTTTAGTGTATTTTGCCTGTGTTCTAGATTTTGTTACACGGAGGAACAATTCTTACTGTTATATATATCTACATTTTGTTACACGGAGGAACATATATATATATATATTAAATGTTACCAATAAATACAATACATAAAATAAGATGGCCTTCATTTTGGCCATTTAAAAATAAAATTAAACTTGCAACAGTAATAATAATATGTAATTCTCATTCAGTGAAATAGTATTCTATTATTTGTATTGGGAATAGTTACAATAAATTTTGCAATTTCTAAGAAAACTTAATATCACACTTGGACTGTTATAAAATATACTTCTTATAATGTAATGCATCAATATAAGTTTACATTTTAAAATACACTTATTAAAGTCCAACAAATAAAATATTAAAAGAAAAATTATTAAAGACTTACTTGCAGTTTATCAAAATATCATCCTGATATTGGAAAATCAGATAATTTCAAATAAAATATATGAATATCTTCTTACTATAAAAATAGCTATTATGTAAAAATATTCAAGAGATAATTTAATAAATTTTTGTAGCTTAAATTGGTTTAAATTATTTATAATAAAACTTAAAAACTATCCATAAATTATATTGCTGGACATTTGTATTACTTTTTGTTTTTATACTTTTACATTCATCATATTATTCAAAATCATTCTCATTATTCTCACATTCATTCTAATTTAATTATGCATCTTTTTAAGCTAAGTGATCTCTGATACTTGGATGAGTGTCAATTATTTTTCTCTTATGTTATATACTATGATAATCATCAAACATCTCAACATTATTCATGAAAGTAATTTCTCTATCCTTCATCTCACCCTCTCACAAATTGTCAACTTCAATTCGTTTAGTCATTATTTTACCAACTTATAAAACTATCCTCTACAATGATTCATGTGGTGATAGATAGTGATTAGTGTATGTAATAGTAACTAGAATGACTCAAAAGAATAAAATAATATCATCATGGATAAACTATAAATCATAATAATAGGTCTGTATTCATCAAGGATCTAAGATTCAAGTCATTCCCCTATTATAGCACATTGATGATAAGGAAATATAACTGTCCATGGAAAATGATGTACAGCCTTATGTTACCTGTATATTTTAATAACTTTAAAGTATGAAAATATAATTAACACAACAGTTTTCAACATATCCCTAACACCTAAACTTTCATATGAATATTACTCTCCTGACCACCATAGCACACGACATTCTGAAATAATGTCAAAAACAACAATATTAAAAAAACAACAAAGATCTAAATTCATTTCAAGATGGTTTTTTTAAAAGGTTTCATGCATAAATGATCTTGATAAAACATACATCAGTATTATGCATTTCCTTTTTTTTATTATATAATTTGGAGACCAGCATTATGTTTTTCTCCATATTTTAAAAGACACTATTTACAAAGTTAAAACATTAATAAATTAAAGATATTATTTAATGTACACATATTCAAACATTCACATTAAATAAATATTTTAACCTTTTAACCACTAATTATATTATTGGTAGTATGAGGTAAAAATCAAATCTTTTAATTGGCCAACTCACAAACTGAAGACAAAGCCTATTGTTAAAACATATTCACCTATAATATTAAATTCAACTCAGATACGTTTATAAAAAGTAT
The DNA here is from genome assembly GCA_028023455.1 of Epiperipatus broadwayi. Lineage (NCBI taxonomy): Eukaryota > Metazoa > Onychophora > Udeonychophora > Euonychophora > Peripatidae > Epiperipatus > Epiperipatus broadwayi. Next base: position 225,003 of record JAQFVV010000462.1, read on the forward strand.
ATTATTAATTTTTCAGGTTATGAAGAGAACGAAAGTTCTTTCAAAAATAAATTGCTATTTATTTATTCTAAAATATTCAATTTTGGCAACATAAAAGCTATAATATAAACAAAAAGATCGACTTTTACGTTATAGAAAAGTAAATATTTCTTTTTACTACATCTTCAATATTTTTACTAAAATCTTCAATATTTTTCGAAAATAATTTTGTTTTTTTATTATTCTCTCTGAGAATAATTTTTAATTTCCATAAATATAATTTTATAATACTTAAAATTGGATTCGAAATGAAAATCTCAGCGTTTTTCTTTATTTTCTTTGATCAGGTGGTTTCTTTGTTCTTTCCAGCCAATCAGAATGTCTTTTTCAGCTGAGAGCTTGCTAAGAACCAATCACAAATAATGTTCTTTCTTTGTTTAGGTTTAAATGCGTTTTTTTTATTTTTTACTTGTAAAATAAGTCGGAAGAGGTCACCATCGTACAGAACTTTTAAAAACCTCTTCAAAACATATCGAACTAATTTTTTAGCATAAGAATCGGCTGAGTTAGAGTGACATCAGATGTCTATGAGGAGCCTCGTAAAAAACAGTCTTTTGGTTAAATATCCTTGGGTATTTTCAAAAAACATTCATACACATTCATCAATTTTTTTTATAAAAATACACACACTGATAATTTCAGTTAATGGTTCATTACACTGCTAATATTAAATTCAAGCAATATAAAATACTAATTTAAAATACTAATTTGGATATATCATTTTTAGAAAAGCAAATTATTAAGCAAAATGTAATCTAAATAATAAAAAGATTACCAATGTTCTCAACCATATTAAGATCATTCATGGCATCTGCTGCTTAGACCATACATTAAAAAAAACAATTGTAAGTGTAATTTACCTTGTTTAGAATATTACTTTCTGAATGGCCATTTTTATTATTTAACATTCTAATAATAATAAAATTAATCTATTTTAAGATTAAATTAAAAATATAATAATGAAAGGTTAGTTTTAAAAAATAGAAAAAAATGTAGTATTCTAAATATTAATTTTAGACTTAATAAAAAAATTGTTGTATTCTAAATACTAATATTAGAATTAATAAAAAAATTTTAGTATTCTAAATGTTAATGTTAGATTTAATATAAAAAATGATGAAATTGAAATTTTTTACTCTCCTCCTGCTCATAAGTTAAATGCTTGTCAGGAATTATTCTGTTGCCTAGATGTGGGGAGAGCTTTGTATACAATCATACTTCTGTCTTGGCACTGTTTGAAAAAATGTACAAATAATAATAATAAAATCCAGTAAAATCAAAAAAGAATATTGATCATCCTAAATAAATAATTATTTATTCCAGTCTTTTTTACTCTGGACATCTATTCAGGCATGTAATATCTCCATAAAGCAAATAATTCATGGATCCATTTGTGAAAATATTTCTTATGTATGTATTTCTTTGATTCAATCGTTATATACCATAGACATATTGCAATAAATATAATATAAGTAATATTTGCTATTTTGATTGGTCAAAAACATTAATACAAACATTGTATACTATAATGTTATTAATTTAAGACATATATCAGCAGACATGAAGTTTATAACTTAAAATATATACTTTTTTCTTTAAGAGATTTGCAATTTTTATCCTTTAAGAAAAAGTGCATCTTTTCACTAAATATTTTTCTTTTTTAGGTAAAAAAAAACAGCTATATCATTCAATCAATATATTAACTGATATAATTTCAATCTTTTAAAAAAGATGTATTAAAGTTCATTATTTTTAGATAAAATTATTTTAAAATTATATAATTTATTTATTGATTTGATCAATAGCATAACCTTTCAAAAGCATAAAAGACATTTAAAAGTCATCTTTTTCAATTTGTCTTGAAATACATCATTCATAAAATGTAAGTTTATTTTGATTACTTTAAAGACAAATTAAATGTGAATTATTATTAACATATGAATAATAAACAGACATTCATCATATTATAAAACATTTTAAATTTACTTTTTAAACTTAGATGCAGAGTCTTAAATTTCTTTCTTTCAAATTTCACAATATGATAAAGATTTTAAATAAATATCTGATTGCTCTTAATTGACATTAATAAATTAGCTTCATTGTAATATGATCAAGTTATTTTAAATAAATGGTTACCCATACCAGATTTACAATTTATAAAATTTTTGAAGTCTTTATGTAAATCTTCTTTGGTGTTTCAGTATATTCCTTGACACTTAGTTCTCATAATTCCAATATTTAAGTAGCTACTATTGTGTTCCATGAAAATATTTTGATCTTAAACTAAGTTCAAGTAAGAATAGATTGACAGGAAAATTTGGTGTTTAATGAATCATTATTTAAATAGTTATTCAAATTATATTTTTCAAAACACTTTAATGTAAAATAATAATTATAATACAAATAAAATTACTACTGTCACAATATAAAAATATAATTATAAATTTCAAAGTAAATCTGTCTTAATCCAAATCTGTAAAACACATTATCATTAAAATCACTAAGAATCACTGTCTAGACTGGCATCAGTCTCTGTTCTTATACTGGTCTTAATACAAGACATCTTTTGTCCAAATGTGCTAATTTATATAACTATACCTATATCAATTTTAAAATTAAGTTTAAAACTATGAGTTATCAATTATTAAATATTATCATATTATTTAATACCTTAAATATTAAATATTTTTTAAAAAAATTAATTATCCTTGTTAAAACATTTTTAAATATTTAAATAATCTGAAATTGACCCAAAGTAAAATATTATAGTTAAGTAAAATGATAATAATTTTATTCATTACTTTTTAATATTATCTTTAGACTTAATATTTGTTATGCTTTATTATGTATCAAATTTTTGTTAACACACTAAAATGTAAGTTTTCTTTCTCTAACATTTTGTTTGCTTACAAATTTATACAATCACTTCTAATCATGTGACATTTTCAGCATTTGTTAAACTAATATTAAATTAACTTATCATTTAAACAATGTTTTAAGCAAAATAATTACCTTAAACCTATAATATAAAATATGTACTGCTATAATTAAGCTATTCTATTTTTGTAGTATTTTTTAAATATAATAAATTAAAACTAATATTATCTTTTAAACAACTGTTGTAACAACATTTTATAATTAAATTCATCTCCAAATGAGTTCAAACTATCTAATATATTTTATAAGTTCCTAGCTATTGAGTTTGAACTCCTCTTAGCTATAATATCAAAATTATATGCTAAAATAGCCTAAATTTATTTTTTTAATATAGCTATTTATTCAACCCTATCTAAACTATCTGTAGTTATTATATATATATATATTGTACCTTTGCTTCTGGTAAATTTATTCTTTTATATGAAAAAGCAAGTTAAAAAACTTGCTATATATATATATATTGTACCTTTGTTTCTGGTAAATTTATTCTAAAGACTCTCTAGCTAACTATTAATAATAAATATAATAAACTATAATCAAGTTATGTAAATGATAACTATTAAAGATAAGGATTATTATAAACTAGCTCAAAATACACTTCTAATATATATTTATCTAAATTAATATTTCATAATAATTAAATATAACAAATTAACTAAGCTAAAATATAATAACTATAACAATAATCTGGGTTTAAATTGAATGCTCAGCTCATCTATTTTATTAATAATATTGATTTACAATTAGCTCATTAATTACAATTAAAATATGGTTCAATTGAAAATATCACATCACATTACATGGCCATTATTTTTTATGCTTGCTCATAACTGTTATTGCACTACTATATGGTGAGTTTTGCCTGTTTTAAATTAATGTCAATTAAAAATAATAATACAAAAATTATAAAACTTTGCATGAGACATCCAGTTAAGATAAAGTGGTTTAACATTGAGGATGTATTCAAAAAGGTATATTCTCAATGGCATAAGAATATTACCCTTGTTTAATTTATATAATAAAACTGGTTGGTAATATTCTCATGTTTTATTAACACACATAGAATAATCCTAACTTAATAACTTATGAAATTTATTATGAATAACAATAAATTAATTACTAATCTTTCATAAAATGATCTTAAAATTTAAGATTAACAAAATTTCTATTCATCACCAATTCATGCAACACTATAATTGTTTAATATCTTGGGTTATTCAAGTAGTAGTAATAGTAGTAGTAGTAGTAGTAGTAGTAGTAGTAGTAGTAGTAGTAGTAGAAGGAGGAGTAGTAGTAGTAGGAGTAATAATAATAATAATAATAATAATAATAATAATAATAATAATAATAATAATAATAATAATAATAATAATGATGATGATGATGATGATGATGATAATAGATATATTTAATATCCTGTAGTTAAACATAATGAGGGATTTTACATATATTTAACTATTCTCACAAAACAACAACAAATAAAGTAGATTATTTAAACAATTCTTTAAAAAAATTATACATCTATTTAACTATTAATACTCTTCCATAAACATAAATTAAATCATACATTCTTATAAAACATCATATAATCTTTTATGTATTATAAGGTATTCACTGAATATATTCTCAATATAATTGCAACATATAATATTTAAAATTGGTATTGGATTATTCTCATAATTTCCAATAATTATATCTTCTATAATAACAACAATTATAATAATATATTTGTATTAATCATGTGCATTAATAATATTCCAAATAATTTTTGCAAATCATGTGTGTAGATATAAAGAATCAAAGAAAAACACACTCGGACAAATCAAACTCTCAAGCCAATATGAGTTAAAAAACATTAACAGATTTTATTATAAATTTACAACATAATAAAATAACATCAAAAATTAATTAAATATGGATATTTATTTACACAAGAAAAACATAATAAAATAACAAACATAACATAGTCTTCATTCTGACTATTTATGGCAGAAAAATAGAATTATACAGTACATTATAATAGTAATCTATTATTTTTATCATTATGAAAACAATATTCTATGATAATAAGAGAATGACAATAAATAAATATGATTCATTACACTGATACTATAATTCACGTTATAAAAAATAACTATAAATATGTAATGTTTATTACCATAAATGTTAAATTAGAGTAAACATATATCTGAAAATTGGCATATTAAATATATTTAAAAAATTAGGCACTTATTTTACATTCAAGTAAAGCATTTCTCTTTATCCTCTGATGTGTTTTAACATTTCAAATGCAAAATGTAAATAAAGAAAGATCTAGCTATTACATTCACTTCATAAAATTAATTACTTATAAAATATCGTAAAATATACTCTTATAACTTTTCTCTGATTTGTGTAGTTCTTTCTTCTTACAGCAAATTTAAATTATATTAAAAAATTATATTGCTTGACATGTTTCATTCATTCATCTTTATAATTTATCCATCTTTCTCACAAAACTATCAAAATATGCATTAATATTTGAGTTTAATGATCTCTAATATTCAAACATTTATAGGAGTATCAAATCATTCCTTTTCCACTTTTACTATAAAAATTAAATAATTCAACATTATTTATGATAGAATTTTTATCTCTTCTTGAATTCACTAAATTTTCAACTTTCAACAGTAGTTATTATTTTAATCATTTTTAAAAACTATCATTTATGATGTAATACCAGTGGTGATTGAGAGTGATTATAGTGACAGATATGAATATAATAATAATTCAAATAAGTATGAAAAACATTATCATGGTTAAAGTGATTAAGGTCACATATTTATCATGTACCCCAAATTTTTGTCATGATCTCTACCTGAGCTCTTACTGAGCTGTGAAAAAAATGCAACTATCCATGGAATAACTATAACAGTCCTTTGTTACCTGTATTTTAAATTCTCAGTTTATGACAATATAATTCACATATAATATCCTTTTTTAATATATGTAACACTTAGGATTTCATTTAATAATTACATTTCCCGATCACTATTCTTTATCTTTCACATGCTGAATAATTCTTCTAACATTGCAAAGAAATACTAACCATGCTACAAAAATAATCTCTAAGCTACTTTTCTAAAACAAATATCTAACATTCACTTCAAGATGGTTCAAGGCATTTTATGCATTAATGATTTCAATAAAATGTTCATCAGTATCATTAATCTATTCATTTATATTATAGCATTATATAATTTGGAGATCAATACATTCATATCACCATATCTCAACAGATACCATCCATAACAATATATTAACAACTCAATCATGTTGTAAAATATATGCATATTCAAGCATTTATAAAAAAAAATACTCCAGAAATTGTGGGTAAAGTTTGTAAGAAATTATTACAGTATATTCATTCATGTATTTTAAATAAAATGTTACAATATATTTTTTGATTTTTCTTTTTACTTTTTTATTGTCAATCAAAATATTTAAAGCTGTTGTGTATTTATAGGTAATCAGTCCTAATTGAACTAAATGTTTAAAATAAAAGTTTACATTATTTAATGATGTTATGTTCTTTACTGAACTTTAAATAAATTAATTAAATCAATAAAACCTGCCGGATTGTTCTACGTTTTTGATTAGAAAAAGAAGGCACAACTATCAAAATAATTTGTTTCTTTCTTTATACCTGTTAAACAAAATATTGTATCGTAATATCTAGTATAGAAATGGCAAATATAGATTTTAATTTTTGTACTTAAATTTATTAAGATAATGAAATTTTTTTCAATTTTATGTAATAATGGTAATAGGCAATCATTCATAAATGAGTATAAACTTTCAAATTTCAAAAAAAAGAAGAGGAGAAAATACTACCCTTGAAATGAGTTTTGGAATTACTATAAAACCTAATATGTGAAACACAAATACATCCATTTATAAAACATTCGCTTCCATTTTTCCATTTACTTGATATTTTATGATATTGTCTTTTAGTTTCTTCAACAAAAAAATACTATTTCTGAAATATTTCAACATTACGTCTAATAATAATAACTATTATATTTTATTCTTTGTCACATCTTCCAAATAAAAACAATTGACTGCACTTTTTTGGAATGTTTTAAAGATAATTCTTATAATATATACGAGATCTATCTCTCCCATGAAACCCATTCTCAAATTCACCACTCTTTCAGCCTAATGTCATTACATTACAGCAATAGCACATTCAAGTGTCGCTTCTATACTATAAATTGGTTAAAATAACAGCTTTATATAATGCTAACTTATTGGTAGTAATTTCTTCTCTATGATGAAGGATCTTTTAACTTGTTAAAGCAGCTGCACATTGTAATCTATGTTGGATCTCAACAAAGTTCATCTTTTCATTTATAAAAATATAAAGATATTAAAAGTGATTTACATCCTCAAGTTAACCATCCAAATTTATAGTCACTGATGACTTTCCTTCTATCACTGATTGATAAAACATGATTGCATTTAAAATATTAAGCATATTCTATAAGTCATCTTTGAAACTAGCAAAAGTATCACAATCATTAGCATATGGGAAATCCAAAATCTAGCAAGAGAAAATTCTTGTTTTTTTATTTTAGTCAATTCAAATTAAAAAATTACCATCAGACCTGTATCGTATCTTTACCCCAGCTTGAACAAACACTTATAAACAACTCCAAAGACCATTATTATAAAAATTAAAGCAACATTAAATAAAATATATATTTTTCTTTACGCCAGTTATAATATTACATGCTTCAAACTTTCTACCTGTAAGAATAAGTCCTGTTCATTTCATCATATAGAAGTCATATAATGCGTATGAAATTTGGTGGGCATTGAACAAATTTCAAAAACTGCCATAGACCTGTATTATTAAATTAATCAAATACCTTAACCAAATAAATAAAATTAATATATAAATCACATCTTTGGTCCCAACATATTTCTTGAATTTGCCTGGTAACAAGAACCATATCTCTAGTGCTTCTTGATTTTCTGAAACCATATTGAGTCTCTAATATATATTTATAATTGGAAGAAATCTATTAATAAAATTATTGGATACCTTTGTTGTAGTCAATAATAGTGATACTCATTAATAATAATTGCAATATTATCTATTCTTTTTGTTTGTGAAAATTGGAACAATAAAAGCACCCTTAAGATCAGATAGCACAATTTCATGAATCAAAATAACTTCTCTAATCATTTCATTAGATCCTGTCATTTTGCCAATTTAGATTACAAAGAGCTACTTTCACTTTATCAAGATGGATATCTTCATCAAAATCTATAAGAATAGATAAAATGGATATATCAATACAAGTCATCAACTTAATTCTTGTATTGTTACTTGAAAAATTATCACAGTAAGTATTCCATCTGTTCAAAACTTTGTCATCATATAAGAAAGTGTTATTATTGGATTTAAGAGAATTATGAGACTATTTTTCAGGTCTGTATGTTACTGTCAATACATAACAATATTTTAAATGATCATGATCAGTGAAATTCTATACTTTCATTATAGTCACATCTATATGTTGCTTTCAATACATAAAAAAATTAGACTAACCATGATCACTGAAATTCTATATCCTCTTCACAGTTTTACTTCAGCAATAATTTTATACCTTCATGTCAGTAGTTGAATTTCACTTCAAATTATGAATTTCCACATTTAATCTATTATTATGCCAAATAAACACTGCTCCATATTTAATTTTAAATAAATCACTAATAATAAGATTGTCAGAAAACTAGTCATGATTCATTTTTATTGAACCTAAAATAGATTTATTTGATAAAGAAAATTTCATGCTTCAGTAATATTATAGTCCTAAAGTTCAAAATTAGCAATTTTAGCATTTAATAGCTGTTGAAATTTAGTACATATTATTTTTTATGTATATGATTGTAATAGTAAGAAAACCAACTCATATATCACTTGTCTTAATTAGATTGTATTTACAAATGTAATATAATGAGCATGCTAGTAGCTCTAAACAAGTTTTTTGATAAATGCCACAAGAGAAAGCATTTAAAATCTCTATCTAAAATTATCCCTATCCCAAACTGGTGTCAAGCTAATGGGTATTATCAATGATATTCTAAAACATTCATTTGTAATAGAAGCTAATTAAGTCATGTGATGTATGACTTGGTTTCTTACTATTACTGTTTGGCATCTATTAGTATATGGGATATATCAACAAATTAAAAATCCTTCTTTTTCTTTTCAAAAACTTTATTTTTTATCTCAATACTGAACATATATATATATATATATATATATATATATATATATATACCCATATATTTTTTATAGTTTATATCTCAATATATATATATATATATATATATATATATATGTTCAGTATTGAGATAAAAAAATAAAGTTTTGGAAAAGAAAAAGGAGAAGGATTTTTAATTTGTTGCTATTATTGTAGAACATATATATTTTAAAAGAAAAAGTGGATGTACTTTTGCTGTGTTATTATATATGATATATGGGATATCTGAATTTAGTTCAGTCACATATGGATATTTAAGTTAGATAGCTGGATTTGAAGACATCGATATATGTCTGAAAATTTCAGATTTTCTACTTAATTGTTAAGTATTTGATAAATTCTGTGCTTGAGTTCTAGTGTCTAAATGTACTAGCACATCACTGACAAGAGCCACTAGCTTGAAAACAGTTTAGGGATAGGGATAATTCTAGATAGAGATTTTAAATGCTATCTTAGTGGCATTTATCAAACAGCTTGTTTAGAATTATTAGCACACTCATTATATTACATATGATTGTAATAATATATATTTTTAATACAGCTATTATTTCAATTTGAAATTTTTTTTTGTTTTCTTCTGCTATTTATAATGTATATATATATATATATATATATATATATAATAGTATATATATATATATATATATATATAACTATTTTGAAAGTTTTAAAAAGAAAACATTATTATATATTGAGATCTTTTTATCTAATTTTTTTAAATTTTTTACCATTAGTTTTCTTATTTATTGTTTTCATTATAGAGCCACTGTACATTGTAAGCATGTAACCTATAACAAAAAGAGGTTAAATGATATCCATATGTATCTTAGTGTGAATAAAGTTATTTGAAACTAAAACTTGCTGAACATGATTTTGAACAATTAAGGCAAATAGATGTCTTCATTGTCAAAATCATCCACAGTAAGTTTTAAAGATCTCGATATGATTTTTTTTTCAAGCATTCAAAACCTTCATATATACACATTACAGCTATTTTTTTAATCTTTGAGTATAATAATTTATGATATATTTTACAATATGAACTTGTAAGTGCTCATACAATGTAAACCTTTCTTACATTTTGACTTCTAACTCTAATGTAATTTATTAAATGATATTGTTTTAAATATGGTTGCATCTGTTCCTTATAATAATTTTACTGCCAAAATAAAGTGTTTGCGATAGTCAAAATTCAATAATAACAAATCATTTGAACTTACAACCCCATAACTGTTATTTCCAATAAGTGTTGGCCAAAGTTCACTATTTGAACAAACACATGCATTAAAGTTTCCAAGAAAATAGTAATTTATTGGCTTTGGTTTAATAATGCTATGTAACAAAGAATAAAAGCTTTCCTCTTTGAATTTCCTGATCTAAGGTTGGAGCAGGGCCAGATCCAATAAGTGCAGGGCCCGATTGGATTTTTTTGTGGGGCCCTCTATATATTAAATGTTTAAATAAAATGCAAATTCAATATTTCAAAACATAACTTTTTGTTAATTTTGGTGCGGGACCCTGATTGGGCCCAATTGCTCTAATCACTTTAAATCCGGGCCTGGGTTGGAGCATAAAAGCACTAATAAAATGAGCATTAGTACCATTATACAAGGCATGTTTTAAGTTCATAAGTCTTTAAAATTGATACAATGAGAAATTCCAACAATAACAGATTAAATTAACTTTACAGCAAATTCAACACCATACATTGTCTTGTCAATGACTGACTTGTATTTCCAAAAAAAAAAAAATTGTATCCATCTATCTATTCTTTTGAAGTTTCTTCTTCTGAAAAACAATTTTCATTAAGATAATCTATATAAATTTTAAAATTCTTGAAAGCTGCTTAATCATCAATGAGATCCTTTATTCTTATCTTGCAAAGCTTTTATCAAGGAAGGTTTTTGCTTTCCATGCATCTTTATTTAGTATATATATATATAATGACAAATAATATTTTAATAATGAATAACTATAACAACACGTGAAAATTTTTACAAATGTATTTAAATAATAATTGAACTGCCCTCTAGCCGCAAAGTTCGATAGCATTTTACAATAAGAGAGTGATCCCTCTTACTGTCTTTTAGATCTTTTTATGTACAGCCATCCAGAACTATTACCAGCCAGAGTTTTAATTTAAATCAGTCTTTATATCTTTTAATGTAAATTGATCTTTAATTAACTGATATTAAACGTATAGAGTGGAAATCTTTCATTCACTTCTAGAATTATATATATATATATATATATATATATATAATTCTAGAAGTTATAGAAATAAAAGTATATATATATATATATATATATATACTTTTATTTCTATAACTGTCCCTTGCTTTACCACTGCTACTGATTTCTACTGCTGAAATGAGTAATCTATTAGGTATGACAACCTGACCAAACTATGTAAGATGGGATAATTTTAGCCCACCATTTTTAGGTCTTCCACTTTCATGGAAGGCAGAGGTTCTTCTGAATATTGTTGCTTGAACATACAATCTTGGCCAGCCAAATCTTCTGTATCACACAAATCCAGTTCCAAGCTGTCTTATTAATTATTTTACTGCTGGGGCAATGATTACAACTAAGGATGTTCAGCCTACTAAGTCTGTGTACATCATTGCTTTTTTAATTATCAATGGTTTAAAAAGAAATTAAGAAAAAGAGAATTGGAGTCCATAATGTTGTATGTGTAGTGAAAGAGTGAAAATATTATGCATAAACATACAATCCCATTGTCACAGTTAGTATAAGGAGATATGTAATGGTGTGCCATGCATGCTACAGCCAGTGCCTATAATAATTTAAGGGATAGCAGAAGAAAAAGATGGAGACAGAAAAGACTGCTTTGTGATAAAGAGTGCTTGGCTTTGATGATCCAATACATTATCTTACAAGGAGCACTTGATTTGGTATTGTTAATTTGTTATTTGTAGTTGAACTTCATATCTAAAAGTTATTCTACTATCATCGACCTTTACATCCCATCAGTATCCTTCATTAATAATAAAACTCAGTCCAAATGATCTTATCAATAAAGAGTCAATTGTGCAAATTTTATTAATAGATTTGTTCATTTCAAATAATGACATATATATATATATATATTATAACAGTCAGAAGGGAAGTGGATGACATATATATATATATATATTATAACAGTCAGAAGGGAAGTGGAAGTTACAGTCTTAACCGTATCTGCACTACAGAGTGCCACTAGGCCATTTGAACCTAGAAAATTTATAGAGTAGGCAGATATGCGCTGTTAAGATCTAACTTCACATATATATATATATATTTATTCCGACCATCAGCCCAATGCCACTAGCTTAGTAAGACACAGAGATTTATAAAATAATTCTTATCTAAAAATATTTTCAATATTAAAAAAATAATAGAAGCCACTGCCAGTAATAACACACACAAACATTTATTTAAACATATATAAGATTTAAAAATTATTTTAGTATCACTTTTACTTTAAAATTAAACTTACATTTTAACTTGGATTTTAGAATTTAATTTACGTTTTAACTTTTATAAGTTCACACAGATGAATTTATATTTATTAGAATGTCAAGTATGAATAGATTACATAGATTGCATTTGAAAAGAAAATATTCTATCCCTTATTTAACCTTAGGCCAAAAGTTCGCAGTCAAACTAACGTCAATCCATCTGATACATCAATGTATTCCATGCAGCGTGAATATGACAGCACAAATACCATACTGTCAGGAATGTACATCTGAACCACATGGTTAAAGACATTGACTCTCATCCAGACAGGAATACTACATCTGTCTGACAAGAAGAGCAATAAAAAAAACTCCATAGGAAGGGACTGCGTTTTCCATCTTACTATCCCATTCCATAGGCAAAAAGGGGTTGTGCGGCATATAATGTGACCCTGCACATAGCGAACTTTATACTACATTTACTAATTATACCAATATATTCAATCCATTGAAACAATTTAACTATGAAACAAATAACTTAAGATTTGCTCTTCCTTAAACTACCATAACTTTATGAATCTATGCAGCCATTCACACCTGACTTAAATTTAACATTTTTTTTGAAGGTTGTTTAACAAAAAAAAAATCAAACTTAAAAGAATGGAAAATAAATTAATGGAAATGATTTAACAAACAAATAATACATTCAATAAAAATAATTAATAAATAATTTAGTTTTGTCAGATAGGCAATACTATTGCTGTAATTTAAATACTGAGAAAGTTTTATATTTAATGTTCATGAATTTCTAATGTTCTTACGGTTGTAAAAGGTCCACATTTTGTAGTTGCTTGTAATTTTGAACATGAATTCCCACACCATCCTAAAGAGCTTGGTATCCAGTTAGCCATTGGTCCTTTATGGTAGATGGTATTTTCCAGGCCTTGATGTCCTGTGGTCTGCAATATAGGAAAATGATGTTTCATTTTTTAGTACAACTGAAGGAATTGAAAGTGTGTCTTTCGATCCCTTCTCCTCCAACTCTCTTTGACTTAACACATATCACCTCTCTCAATCACATCACTTTCCTTTTATAATAAACTTTTGGATCCAGTGTGCATTACATCATGATTATGATGACCCTTTTGTTGAAGTCCATTTTCTGAAGGATTTCTTTTATTGACTATTAGTTTCTATTGTTTTTTCTCTCCTATCTAACCTTTACTTCTACATTTTGGAATGCCAAAGGGCTAGTTTACTTTTACTAATTAAAATAATCATTTCCATTTTATAGAATAGAATTAATTAAATTATTGTGCATTGTTTTTTATGCTTAACTCTTTCAAGTCTTTTTTTTAATATTTAGTTTTAAAACTTTTTCTTTTTTTTAAATAAAGTTTTCTTCTAATAATTTTTCATCTGTGCAATTTTATATATATAAAAGTTTAAATGACATTTAAATTTTAATTTAAAAAAAAAAAAAACAATTTTTATTTGCGAACTTTATTTTTACTATATATATATATATATATATATTCTAATCTGGAAGCTTCCATGTAATAAAAATATAATAGATAAATAGCTGGCATTTCAGTACAATAACAATGACTTTCCCAAATCATAAGAATAAGTGTGGTGAGATTAAAAATTATGTTTTTTCTTTTGCTATTTTCTTCTCATTCTTAAATTCTATTAGGTGAACAGTTTTAAAAAATATTTTATCCTCCAATAGCTTTTTCCCAATATTGTTAATTTTCTAAAATTCACACTTTTCATTTATGTTCTTAGGCCTATTAAAAATCTCTATAGCTTCTCTTAGCAGTCTCTGGTCATATTGTTCAATTTTTGCAAGAATATGTGTTTTATTAAAACTGATGAAATGGTTTGTTAATTTAATGTGTAAATAAATGGCTTATGAATTAGATTTTTCTTTAACTGCCCAAATGTGTTCTTTTTTAATGTTTTTTCTAACATTGGTCTGTCCAATGTATGAATATAAACAAACTGCATATGGAATTTCATATACACCATGAGATTACAAAGAAATTATATCTTTACAGCATGGAATTACTTCATTATTTTTTTAAATGTAGTATGAATGATGTGGTTATTTTTCTTTAAAACTTTACCAATTTTATCAGTTAATCCATTTATATATGGCAGAACAGTCTTAATTTTTGAAGTGTCAACATTTTTTTCTTATTATACAAAAAAAAGTTTCATTAATAATTTTGTGATCAAATCCATTATAAAGAACCCTGTTTTTAGTAGCATAGTTATCTGAGTAAAAACAGTTGTCATCAGAAAGTCTCTTAATTCTATCTATCAATGTCTTTGCCACTGAAAATAATAGTGCTGGCTGGTGATGAGAAAAAAAAATGTAAATATATTTCAGTGTGTGTCTGATTTCTATAGGTACTATAGGATAAAAAGCTATGTTTCTTTCTTTCAATTAAAACACCTAAGAATGGAAGCTGGTTATTATATTATTTTTCCATAATAAATTTGATGTTGTTGTGAAAAGAATTTAAGAAAAATAAAAATCCATTATGAGCATACTTACTCTGAAGTCAAATAACAAACAAAAATTTCATCAAAATACCTCAGCAATACAGATGGTTTGTTAACTGCTGACATCAAAATTTTTGTTTCCAAGTTCTTCATAAAAATTGAAATCAGTGCTGAAGAAATTGGTGAAATTATAGCTAAAAAATTTTTCACGACTTTAATATCTTCCTTTAGAAGTAGACTAGTAAAAAGGAAAACAATATCAAAACTTACCAAAATATCATTTTTAGTTAACTTAATATTTTGGATAAGCTGTAGAAAATGATTTGCATCCTTAGCATAAGATGATATTTCTGTTTAATGTGGCTCTAGAAAAAAAGATAGAAAACAAGCGAAGGTCTGTGTTTGGTGAACAAAATTCACCTACAATTGCTTGCAATAGAATATATGATTTGTGGCATTTTGGAAAACCATATAACTTTGGATTAATAAAAGGCCTAAGGGCATAAAAAGTGCGAATTAAAGAAAATTAATAATATCTGGAAAAAGCTATTGCAAGATAAAAAAATTTTTTTTAAATTTCTCAACCAATAGAATTTAAGAATGAAAAAAAAAAAAATGAAAAAATAACGATTTTAAATCTCACCACACACATTTTTATGATTTGAGAAAGAAGCTTTGAGAAAAGTACTTATTATTGTACTGAAACAAAAGCTATTTAGTTATTACATTTTTATTACATGGCAGCTCCCAGATATATATATATATATGTTAAAACGAAGATTTGCACGGGTTAAATATATAAAATACATATTTTGCAGGTTCATCCGTGTTAAAAACTTTTAATATCAATATACTGACGTTTCGACTGATGGCTTGTGTGACCAAGTCGAAACGTCAGTATATTGATATTAAAAGTTTTTAACACGGATGAACCCGCAAAATATGTATTTTATATATATATATATACATACACACCTTATGAAGATGAAGAAAAGAGTAAATTGAAGCAGTATTCTTACAAACACATGATTATTACAATAAAAATAATTAAATGATAATGAAATGTTTATTGTACACTATTATATGTTATTTAGGGTGCAGAAAAAAAATTATAAGCTGTTATAAATATTTTTGATTTACTATCATCATTACATAATATCACCCTGTATTGCTTGGTGGATATAATTAATAATACTTTTATGAGAAAAAAACAAAACATAAATTACCTACTATAAATATCTTTAAACTGTTGTCATACCATGGTATCAAAATATGGGATAACTTCTTAATACTACATAGGTTTGAATCAATTAGTTGCATACATGAGAGAAAGAAGTGTAAAAAAATGTTACTACAAAAAAACATTCTGCAACTTATGCTTAATGATATTCATTAAACAGCAGAAATAAATAAATGCTTCATTTTATCTTTTAATATATGAACAATTGATTCTGTCAATTTTTTTTTATAAAAAAAAAAATTGAAAAAACACAAAATTCTATAAATGTGCAATTGTTATATATAAAAGTTATACTCGTTAAATGGAATTAGTGCTTTGCTTGCATGCATAGACTGGATGCATATTGTATGTAAATAAATAAATATTTGTTCTTTTATTTATATTTTATTCAGTTTTTTTTTTAACTGAAATACCATGGATAGAAATCTTTATGTTTTGATTACTTTCCCTAATTTAAGACCCTGCTAATTTTTGTACTGTTTTAGTTTTAAATTTTACATTGGTGTTTGATCCGATTTATAATCGTAACAATATAAACATAATTTATTAATTGCACTTAGGAGTCAGAAACATTTGTATATAAATTTGTCAAATAATTTATTAGAAAGTTATAATTTTCATTAGTTCTATTAATATTATTCACATCATGAGAGTAATTACGATAAAACTTTATTCTTTATATTCTTTTTTAACGTTAACATGCATGATTTTTTTTTTTCTAAATAATAAAATCATTTTCTTATTTAAATAATAATAATACGCTTAACATTTTTTAAATTTATTCAAAATGTTTTTTGGCAAGATTTAAACTTAACTACATCATGTTATTTTTAATTGCTGTTGTTAGCCATGCCGTGATATGGACTACCGCATATCATAGCCTAAATTATCAAACAGTTTGTTTTCTTTTTCACATTGATGAAAATTCTCCTCCCCCTCATTGAACTAGCTTCATAACCACAAATATGAATATTGATTTCTTAAAGGCGAAGACAGAAAGTCTAAGTATTCATTAAGCATGAAACTTTAAGCAATTACGAACTACAAAATAATAATGGTGATAATAATTTTAATAATAATATTTTCAGATTATTGTATGAAAAATAGACATAAACAAATTTAAATTTTAGATATAAAAGTAATAGTAAAAAAAAAATCTATTAAATATTTTATATAACGATCTGATTGTGTTACAGATATGTTTTACATTACAATATTGTTGACCTTGAATTCAATGTCTCTGGTATAAATATCGACCAGCAAACAAGTAAGTGGTGTTTTAACGCTATCAAGTAAATATCACAAAATAATTTGAATTGATAAAATAGACGTTAATAGACTTGTATAGTTTAGTACAGTGTAGAGTGTAAAACTCTCGAGGTAAATGGCCTTGGATCGATTCCATTTTTGGTACTTCCAGTAATAGAAATTTTTGAACTCCTGAGGATTAAAGCATTTTGATTATTATCAATATATTAACATATAAAAGAGAGAAAAATATGATGATAATATACTGCAGTATTTGCTGCTAATAAGGGAGATGGTATACTTTCTATGAATAGTAATATTATCTTTCAACATTACTTATTTATTGTAGAATGAAGATCTTATTAAATTTAATATAGTTTTTTTCAATATATAGCTTTTTTTTTTTTTACCAATTTCCTTCAGAAAATACCATTACCTTAACCATTCATATTACAAATAGATTTTTATTTATTTTTTTACAGATCAAGGGAGGTGTTATATTTTCTATGATCATAATTGGAAAGGAATAAAAATCCGTATGCTGCTCTTCTACAAAATAATAATCAAATAATAATTTTAAACATTAAAAAGCTTTTTTTTCAGCCCTGCTTTGGTACCCTTTTCAAATGTTACTAATCTATTTAATGTTAATGAATCACCTGACATAAAAACATCCAGTGTCCAATAATGGAATTAAAACAAACAATAATAATATAAATAATTAAAACAAATCAAAACTCTCATATATAAATTCAATAATTACAAAACAATTGATTATATTATAATATTATATTAAACAATATTACATACATTTTTATACAATTATTTATATCAACTTATATAATTTTTCATTCATTTTTAATCAACCAATTATTAACCAAATTTGTAGAAGTCTTATAAATATTCAAACAATTAGTCAAATTATTTTTAATATAATATGTTTCATATATTTTCCTTTTTTTTTTGTATCTTTGATGAAATGTAAATATTTAATACTTTTTGTAGCATCTATTCTATGGCCATATTTCAAGTAGTGAATATATAATGCAGACCTATCATTTCTTCTTTTAATAGCATTATTATGTTCTTTGGCTCTTACCTCTAATTGTTTTCCAGTATGCCCAAAGTAAATCATTATATAAATTTCACATGTAATTTTATGTACAATTCCTTTTTTGAACTGTAAGTCATTCCTTAACCTATAATTACCTATTAATTGATCAAGATTTTTTCTATTTGACCAGCCAATATTTATATTCTCATCAATATAATTTTTATTATACTTTAAATTATTATAAATCCTAGGATAATATGAAAGATTAATCCATTTCTTATTTGATTCATTATTACTATTACCAATACCATCATTATTCTCAAAAATTTTATCATCTACCATAGATTTTTTAGAAGTAAAAAATATATTGCTAATAGTTTTAGGATTATATCCATAATCTTTATATAATTTAATAAATTGATTCTTTTGAAATTGAGCTACACTTTTATCTATATTGTATTTATCATTCCTGTTTATATATATAAAAAAAGTTAATTATAATGAGAATAAAGTAAAATTATTTATTTTAATATTTACAATATAATTTTTTATTTGTAAAATGATAATATATATATTTTATTTTTATTCATTAATATAATATGATATTTAAAATATTTTAAATTATTGTTTTGTAATTTTAAAATAATTTCATTACAAAATTGGTGCTACAATTTTTTATAACTTACAAAGAATCATTTGATATATTGTATCCTAGCAACAATGATAAAATTTTCCCATAAAAAAACCAAAAACATAAAGAATTTTGAATGAAGATGCTTATCTCATTGATCATGTAATGCAAATCTATAAATACACCTATGTGTTAAGAATTGTTTTGTCTTTTTTATTAACTGATTGCAAGTGACCTTTATTTGACTTAACTTTAACATTAGACATATTGGCATCTGGCAAAACATCAAATATAATGTAGACAACAAAATTTTTTTTTTTAATCACAAAAGTACCTCAAAACTATCCATAATAGAGAATTAAATTTTAACTATGTTTATCATTTTGTAATGCACTTAAAAAAATTGAACTGTAAAATTTGGATTAAAATATGAAATTTTAGAATTATGGGGGAATGCTACTTTTATTTAAACTGTGTTATTTGTTTAATTAGTCTCCAAAAAAATTGTTTGATATTATATTTACTACAGCAATCTAAAGTTTTCTGGATATGCACTCATTTATTAGACAATTATCATTAAGATACAAATTTAACTAATGAATTTTTCTTTGTCTAGACAAACACTTGCATATTGAATAATTATTGTTAATAAATTTTAACTAATAAATTTTGTTTTCATAAATCTTTACTGAAAAATTATAATTTATAAATGTCATCTCTTAAAAGATTAATAACTATATTCCCCACAGAGAAAATAAAAGAATATATTGTGATTTTTGGAATATTTTAAACCCATTATTAATGGATTTTATTTAACTCAAACATCATTTTAATTTTTCTATTATAAAGATTAAATTTTGTTTCACCCATTCATTAGAATTTTACAGCCTAAAATGCTGAAGGATACAATCATTTTCAAATATTTTGAAAAATTGTGCCAGGATAAATATTCTGAACTTTTAAAAAAAGACTCAATTAATTTTAAATTAAATGGATACATTTTATTTCTTAAATTTATTTAATTCTTGTAATAACTAGAGTTATCTTGGTCAGTGTAAGTTCTCACCAAATAAAGGGTATAATAAAAGAATATAGAGGTGGTGTATTAAATATATGATTACAATTTATTATAAATGTGTGTTATTGATTATTTGTATCATGAAGAGCAGTTTTTAATATTTAAAGTTAATGATAAATATGCGACTTTAATAATTATTTATAGTTAAGTCACAATACCCGACATTTTTATATGTTTTATTAATATGTTAATTTAATTCTATGTTTTTATAATTAAAAGTATCTAAAGCATATAAGGGAAATATTTTATAAATATATTCTTATTAGGTACTCTCAGGATATTTAAAAAGATTGTATTGTATATTCATTTATATTAATGACACTGATACTTGTATAAATATTATTGATCAGTTGAGTTAAACTTCTGATAGCATTGTATTATCATTTTATTCATAATGTGAGCTTGATAAGTCTCTGGTGGAATGCCATCCATACTTATTAGAATCAGATTAAATACAGCCATATTTTAAAAATAATATTGCTGGTTGGGTTAATGTTTTAATTATTTGTCAAATATCTAACTTTATAAGTTGGATACCTTGAGGAAATGGATTTTATTATTTATTTAAAGATGTAATAAAACGTTCTTTTAATTTGTTTATTATTCAAAATTAAGACACTTAAACTATCGAATAAAATGTTTTGTTATACATCACATTAAGACACATTGCACACTTAGTAATAAAGTAGGAATCATTTTTATAATTAAAAACATTACCAAGAATATTCACAATCATTATGAAGACATTGTTATGATTATTATTTCATTGATTTAAATATTTTTGTTACCTATTGTTAATAAATTAATTATATTACAAAGAAGTCAAGTCATATGTCACATGATCTAATTTAACAAACTTGTACAAAAATGTTATATATAGAGCTGGTAAATAAGCTTGCGAGTTCTGTGTATAATAATTATATTTTATTAATTATCTGGTATTTCTCTTTAAGTAGTTAATGCTCATCATCCATTAATTTTATAAATAAATATGGTCACAGGACTATATAAATATCATGTTATTTAATACTATACTAGTTTTTCAAAAATGTTGTTCATTATTATTACCCACTTACATCCAAATTATCTTAATATTTAGTTATTTAAGAGCTTAATAACATACAATAAAATATTCTTTGGTATTTAATCATTTCAATAATAATAATAATTTATAATTTTAAAACACACACACACACAAACACACACACATATATATATATATATATATATTAATAACAGTATTTACTATCCTTTAATAGTTGATCCTTGGAATAACTTAAATTAAATTTGTGTAATATAAAAGCTTAGAACAAACTCTCTAGCCTAAAAATATAAATGTTATAGAATTTATTTATTCTTGTAAATCCAAGAATATATTTTAGTAAAATCCAGAGATATTATTATTAGTTATAAATTATACCTGTATAGTACTTTCTTAAGATAAATTCTATTTATTATAAAAAGTTTAGTAAAATAACCATCCAAGTATTTAAAAAGTTAATCCCAACCTTGTGATGATTACTAAAGAGGCACACTCACCTTAATCATATTTTTGGTCAGTTACAAAATATATACATTAATCATATGCAAAACATATAATGAATACATTTGCAAAATTAATACAAATCACTAAATTATAAATATAAAAAAAGAGCTATCAGAATTTATAATACCATAAGAAGAAAATCACAGAATATATAAACACATCAATCATAATATTACAATAATAAATACAAATTTATTAGATGTAATGCAATCAAATATTCATACAGTTTTTAAATATACAAAATGATATGTGGGCATTGTTTATTGACATAATTTATCACATCACTTTAGCTTATATATTACTGTTATAACAGCATACTTTTTCACTTGCTTTATGTCCACTTATTAGATTCAGTAATTATTAAGGAATGCCAGTTGATAATGCTTAATAAATTCCCAGACTACTAGTCTGTGGGTATTGAATGGAACTGCACAGGATAGGGATTTATTAAGTTGCCATCTGGCATTTGTCATTACTTATTTAAGTTTGTAGTAAATTACATAGAAAATAAAAAAAGTACTTATTTTAACAGCAAAGAGTAAGCTGAAATGATGAGATGGGCCATGTGATAATTTTTGGTTTATAGCAATACTTGTTATCAGCCAATGGTATCTGTAGTTATTAAAAGAAACTAAAAACACCATAATATATATAAACTGAACCTTTATATATTTTTCAGTTTGTGCTGATAGATTGATAGTATATTAAAATGATATATCATAATATCTGGATAAAAAGTACATTAGATCCTAAAAGTTTAGATGCCCTGTTCCAAGATCCAAAACTCATCACTAATAAAAACTATAAGCTTAAAACTAGTCCGTAGATATTAGAGGGAATAGTATAGGATTACTACTTATTAAGCATTATGATCTGGCATCCTCCATTATTTACTAAAGTTTATAGTAAGTGACATAGAGAAGGTACAAAATATTTTGCTACAGCATCTCTTGAATAGATAGCAATAAAATAATTAAATTATTTGGCACCATTGCAACTTAATCATTTATGATCACTTTCCAAATTAAAATTTGACAATGTCAATTGAAAGTTTTTAACAGTGTATTTACATTTATGATATAAAAAAAATGACAAAAATGGCAATTATACATATCAATAATTACTCTATGTGGACAAAGTTTATCTACAAACAATACACAAGAATTGTCATAACTATATTCACAGAAGCCAATCTAATGCTATTAAAAATAATATTCAGGTTATAATTTTGCAAATGAGAATAATTAGAATCACCCAAAATGATATTATAAAATAAAATAAGCAACATAAACAATCATTAAAACAGACAAGAATTATATTATATTACAAAACAAGTAACTAATCTTGTATAACCAAAAACATAAATAAGCCATATGACTGGGTTAAGGTAATCTAGAATCAATAAAAGTAATGAAATAACAACAGTTATCAAATAAACATGATAATACCACAAATAAATGTGACTGCAAATAGAGATTTTAAGTGAAAATAATAATACTAATAGTAATACTAGTAGTAGAATGAGTAGTAGTAGTGGAAGTAGTAGTAATACAAATGCATCTTGGGAAATATGCAGACCAGTATTTTTTCATTTTCCCCAAGATACAATACATGCTCACTAGTATTTTTCCATTTTCCCAAGATGCAATTCTGGTTGACTAGTATTTTTTTCATTTTTTCAACATGAAATTCATGCTGAACTAGTATTTTTCCATTTTTACAAGATGCAATTCATGCTAACTTGTATTTTTCCAAGATGCAATTCATGCTGAATGAGTATTTTTTTCATTTTCCAATTCAAGCTAAATGAGTATTTTTTTTTCATTTTCCAATACATACTGACTAGTATTTTTCAATTTTTTTTATCATGGAAATTATGTAACAAATGAACAATAAGATTTAGCTGTGAAAATTATGGTACTCTCAGCATATGAGCTAAATTTTTATGGTACCATATGTCAATATAACAGCAACTTCAACCCATCCTCCATATTTTTTATTCATACTATCATGTTTTTCCATGTATTTTTTTCAATATCACATTTAAAAATTCTATGTATATCTAGTTTGACATGTATCTTGCTATGTAATAATTTTTTTCTTTCAATTACTGTAAATCATATTTTCTTTCCTATCAAGATTGTAAATCTTTATTACCTATATAGTATCATGAATCAATTTGTAGTTAAAACATCATGTTGTAACTTATGTAATGATTTATGAATCTCAATAAAGTTTACCTTTTGAAACACACTACTACTACTAACACTACTGCTACAACTGCTGCTGCCACTGCTGCTACCGCTACCACTGCCACCACCACCACTACTACTACTACTGCTACTGCTACTACTGCTACTACTGTTACTATTACTACTACTACTACTACTACTACTAATACTGCTACTACTACTACTACTACTACTACTAATACTAATAATAATAATAATAATAATAATAATAATAATAATAATAATAATAATAATAATAATAATAATAATAATAATAATAATAATAATAATAATAATAATAATAATAATAATAATAATAATAATAATAATAATAATAATAATAATAATAATAATAATAATAATAATAATAATAATAATAATAATAATAATTGTTCATTGCTTGAAAATATGCAGAGCTTGATAAATTAAGATCTTTAATACTAATAAAATTCTTGAAATTACCTTCCAAAAAAAATTATTAAAATATGTAGCCAATTGTTGGCAAATATAAATTTGACTGTATACCACACTATTCAGGATAAGTGATGTTGGTATTTAGAATAACATGAAGACACTTTACATATTATACTACATTAAACCATAATTTAATTTATCTGACTAAAAATAGTTACTCCAAGCATTACATTCATTAATAACTGAGCAAAAATGCATAAAATTAAAAATAAATAAAATATACCATTTAATTTCTATTAATATTTAAATACATGTTCTAGATACCTTTATTCTTCCTAAGAATACTTTTTCCAGTAACATTTTTGTTTAGTATAGTTTTTTAACTAATAACAGTAATCAACATTCCTTTTTGAGTGTGGATAAAATAGTATCATATTTAAGTAACATCATTTTTATATATGAAATCTATAATAAAATATCTAATAATCTCATAACATTGTATCTAATGATAGTGGTATTATAAAACTTTTAGGAAGAACAGATTCATTAAATATAATATAAAAATACATTGTGTGGGTAAATAATAACAAGTTATTATATTAAATCATCCTTTCATTGACACCTATTCTTCTTCAAAAACTATAATTACAGAAATATGAATGATCAAGTAAATAAAACATTTTAAAAATAGAGTATTCCAGTATATACAGAGGTAAATCTCTCAATACAATAGCATCACTTTGTGCAAGCCAGAATAATGAATGCAAGAAGGTTTATGCATAAAAGCCCTATTTAATGCTTGCTCATTCAATATCCTCAGATGAGTTTCTAGCTTGTGGCTTTTTATCAGTGTAAAGCATTGGATCTGAGAGCATTGCATCTAGATCTGAGGATCTAATGCAACCCCCTGGAAGCCATCTTTTAACTTATTATCTAACTATAAAGTTTTAAGTCCAAAATGAAAAACACAGTAATGTTTTCATTTCAAGCTTATTAGCTTGTATAGTTATATAGATATCAATAACTCTGTTTAGCAAACATACTTTTTGACATCTTTGGTTCTTCAATAACCACAGTCACCAAAATTCTACAGGGCAAGATTTGTATTAAACTGCTAAACCTTCCTGAATCTATTGATTACTTTAGCTTGCATTTAGTGGTGATACTGTATGGAGTGTTTTCCCTCTGTGAAAACAGCTTGTGTAAGCATAAAGAATGGTGATCATGTGATGTTTTGTGGTATTCCATTGTAATTAGTGTTTATTAATGAAAATTATTTTTCATTTATTTTTGATCTTGAATAGTCTCTTAATCTAGTATCATAAATGTAAAAAATAAATTTTGAAAATAATATATTATGTTTAAATAATCACAACTTCTCTTATCAAAAATAAAAAGTTATGTTATTGATGTCAGTTAGGTTTAGCTTGTCAAAAATTCCACTATTAAGACAGGAATAGCTTTTTCAATATTTTAATTCCTTAAATTGCGTTATTTTCTTTTTAAGTATTATAGTTAGCATAACACTTACAATTTGTCTAAAACTAAATTAGAATTCAATGCTGCTGTGCCTTAAATATAAAGATTTAATCACCCTCTTGTTTAGACCTATGCTTTTTTATACTGGATTGTATTATCAAAACCTTTTAAAAAGAATTTTATAATCTTGATTATGATTTTTTCATTATTAGAACCTATTAAACATAAAACAAAAGTGAGGAAAAAAGTTAAAACTGTTTATAAATATATAGATTAATATATAAAATACAAATGTTGTCGTTTAATATATTCACTTTTTTTTTTTTAACATTTGTGATGTATTCTTTTACTTTTCTATAAAATTCTAGAGTCAATCATATTCTACTCTTGAAAATATATCATATAATTGCATCATTTTATAGTATTACTGAGTTTAAGCTTTGTAATATAATTACATTCAACCTCTTCTATAACCATCCCAATCAAGTTTACCACAAATACATTTTAAAAAGGCTGTCACTCTTCATATATTTAAACCAATAAAGATATGCTCTCGATATTATACATTCAAAATTTCTATATCTACAGATATATGCATATATCTATAAAGTGTCATTTGACTTTCTTTTTGTTTAATATATGATTTCCAAGTCATTTATTATACACTTAAGCAATTAATAATTACCAGATAGTACTGCTATTATAGTCACATTTTGAAAATATTTTTTGACTTGCCAATATAGTTACATAAATCTTAGAGTTAGTAACTGCTTTAGTAATTTTTAGATTATTCCAGCAGAGACTTGAGTTCTTATTAAGATGCAGAGATTTCCATATTTTTCCAAATTGCTGTAAATTAAAAACTGATAGATCATTACATAACCATGACAAAATTACAAAGTAACTACAAACACAGCTCCTCACCTTTATTGTTAAAGGGTGCAAGTGCACATTGAAAAAAGAAAATAAAAGATGGTGGAAGATTACTGCAAATAAAATCTTGCCCCCATGGATAATAAAAAACTTGAAATCTCTGAAAGAAATTTTGCTCATAAGTTTGAGTGCACTTTGTATAGGAGACAAAATCTCGAAAACACTAGGCCTGCATTAATTTACTTTGCTTGTTTTCTTGCCATTAACAGATTCCTCACCCAACATGTTAAAGCACTTGTATATACTTTTATGTTGATTTTAAACTTTTTTTTAGGATTATATATATCAACAAAACATTACATAATGTTTTCTTCTTACATTAAACATAAATTCTTACAAGAAATTTTATTTGGTCACTCCATAAAAATTTATTGTAAGTTTAAATAATTAATGAATTTAAGATGGTCACAATATTTCATACATATCTCCATCGAACTGTCAGTTTATGACTCTGGACAAATGAACATTTTTGATCTAATTGATTTTCACATCAAACTATCAGTTTTCATAGTCAAAATAGGAGTCATAGATCACATGACCATATTTTCTTAAGCTTGTAAGTTATAAACAATGAGGATTGCCAATTCCTCAACAACCTTTGTGATAAATGCTTAGCTAGAGAAAGCATTTAAAATATCTTTGTCAGGACCCCCCCCCCAAACATCTGACCATGGTTTTGTGCTTTGGCACTCCTCAGAGAAGTGCTAGGGTAGGTTCAGACACTAAATCTAAAAATACCAACCCAAAGCTAGCATTTAACTAAAAGTTATCTATTGAAAGGAAAATCTGAAATTTTCAGACACCTACATGTTTTCAAACGCAGCTATCCAACTCAAATAGCTATATGTGGCTGAGAGATCTTCAGTCATACCATATATTAGTAGTCTTAGCAGTATAACATCACATAAGACTTAAGGCAGAGACTATAAATAATCAAAATAAGAGTCATAGATCACATGACCCTATTTATCAGTTTATGTTTTATATAAATTAATAGGGATTCTAACTTAAATAATATGATATTAGGCATGCGTATAGTCTTATGATTTACCCTTATACTTTTTAAAATGATAAAAAAACATCATTTAATAATATTTTTGTGTCTTTATATTATCATAAAAAGAGAATCCAGTATCTTACAATCTATCATACAATATATTTGGCAGAGAAACAACTATAGATCCTATTATTTAACTTTATGAATATAGTTGTGCCATATTATTCTAACAAGCAATTTCATATACAAATCAATTTTTTATATTTAAAATTTATCAAAAAATTTAAACTGGTTTATATTTTCGAATTGCTTTTGAAACAAAAAAAAAAATTATTGAAGATTTTTTTTGAACATAAACAATAAAGTAACTAATTGCTAAACCAAACCTTTATTGGTTTTACTATTGCCATTATTATTAAGAACATTCTGTCCATCTCATTTAGTGATGGCAAAAATAACAATCTTTACACCTAATTTAAAATTCAGTCAATTTACATTAAATTAAAAATATCACCAGAAGACATACGTCATATCTTGATGACTGCTCATGAAATAATTTAAAAAACTAAATCCATTGTTTCCACAACCTAGTACCTTCTGTCAACAAACATTTTAATTTACAATATATTATTTAAACAAGACATTTATTTTATATAGTGTGAGATTTTTTTTTTTTATAAACTGTAATACCAATAAGCCAAAAAGCTAATGCACATGTGCTTTGTAGATGTCACTATATAAATGAATACTCCCACTTTTTCAAACACAAGATAAAGTCTTTGGGGAAAGATAGAATGAATCCATCTATCTTTTTGACCCAAATGTATATGTATGGGCAAACCTTAAGTGTTTGAAAATGAGAGCAGTTGTTAATTGATCACTTTAAATTACTTTTTTACTATGTAAATGAATGACGCTTGTGAAATTTCTAGAATTTACAATACGTCATTCTTGTTAAATTATACATATGTAAACAAAATGTAGCAGAGGTAATGAATAAAAATAGTTTATCATTAACTAATTAGATGTCATGAGGAAGGACTACATAGCATTAAATGATGGGGAGAAAAAGTTGTATGTATATATTTTCAAATATGTTTTTACAAGAAAAAAGGAGTTTTTCAACATATAAGATTTAGAATCATGTTATTAAACAGTTTCTAATAGTTATGATTTATTATCTGAGGAAATAATTTCTTATGGAGAAAGTGTTCTAAACCCAATTATGATGTTATATTTGTAGATATCTGCAGCTGTGAGGTTGTTTCTTAATAATTTATTATTTTCTGGTTTTCTTCTGAGATTTACATAGTAGAAGAATAATGAACTTCAAATCTAAATTATTTCAGTTGTACAGAAGTCCATAAAACTAAATATTACTGAATCACTTTTTACTTGAATAAAGGAAAAAATAACTTGAGTTTGTTCATGCTCAACTATTATTTGTGTACTCAAACATCATAGGACCTCCCTAGCAACTAATTGAGTGAATATTTATTTAATTTTGAAATCATTAAATTATTTGCTTTGTTCTATTATTTTTTGTCTCTTTTTTATTTTGTTCATAGTATAATGTACCTTTCTTTTTAACTCTTTTGTTTATATTGTACATAGTTTTCAATTTACTTATTAATATTTTTATGTGAAAAAGGTGTCGAAGTGGAATACAGTTTTTTATAATAAATATCTAAAAACATAACTTGTGCAATAGCAATAATAAAAATTATTATTATTATTCCACTATTCAAGCAACTAACTAAATATTAATTGAAAAAGAACTGGTTTTATTTTTTATTGTTGCTTTTTAATAATTTAAATCATATATATACTAATGTATAAAAAAGTTCATGGTATAATGTCTATTGTAACTACTCCCTTCTTAGCTTTAAGTTTGGACCAGATAAATTTTAAAATATTTTTAGGTTACAAACAAACTAAGATCTTTAGTTTTTAAAAAGTTGATCCATAACCTAAAAAAGCCATTCAATGTTTGTCAATAAATACGTATTTAGCTATTATTAGCTAGCAATAAAAGTTTAAGGTAATTGACAAGATGTAAGTACTGATATGTTGATTTTAAAAATTAAAAAAAAGTATGAATGTAATATGCTGCATCCTTTCTCACTGGTAAGACGACAAAAATATTAAGTTCATGGTATAACTTTTTTCCATAAAATATTTTTTTCAAAGTAATAGAATAGTTAGTTGGTACCAATTGTAAATAATATTGATTCAAAAATGTTGCAATTTATTTATAAAAAGTGATGACTTGCCAAAATTATAAACTATATACTTTAACAAAACTTTAACCTACATAAAACGAAAAAAGAAAAGAAAAAGGTTATTCGTAAAAGAATATTTCTATAAAGTTTGTTTTTAATATTACTGAATTAATTAATTATAACATTAATAATAATAAAGTAAGATTACTTTATTAATATGTAATTAAAATTATGAAACTCTGTCACATTGTTTTTTTTTAATAATTATTTTATTTTAATTTCAGTCGTAAAATATAAGTTGAAATTTAAACCATTTTATTTTTGAATTAATAAAATACCAATCTTGATAATAATAAAAATCTCAATGATATTTTGAAGATTATCGTTTGATAATAATTTAAATAATAAGTGCAAATTAAAAAAGATGAAACTAAGGATGCTTGGAAACAGCCCATCTGTTAAAGAGTGCCTGCAGCCAACAAGCTTGTTAATCAATCTTGAGTGATACGGGGACTGCAAAATCACACTGCAGATAAATACTACACACAAACTATAATTTATTACTGACAACATTACAAAAGACAAATGAAGATTGATAAGCTAGACTATATTTTAGAATAAAAATAAAAAATCTAATTTAATAAGTTAATCGACAGAAAAGTCAAGTGAAAAGTTATTTTGATAAAAGTGGCATTCCTCCATAATCTAAATTTATTTACCACACATATTCACTATATATATATATATTAAATGTCATATCAAAATAATTTACTTAGATGGACATTATTACTAAGCCAGATTATTTCGAAGACAAAAAAGTCTTAAAACATAATATTAATTATCATTTAAGTTAATTGTAAACCGTGTTAGTATTTATCAGTCTGAGATTAACGATAAAATAATTTATGTGAGTGCTTTTTAATAAGCAAAAATATCGCGGAATAATAAAAAAGATTTATTGTTATGAATAAGACAATAAATAACAAAGTGACATTTGCAAATGAGTATATACTCGTACGAATACATATTAAATATATATGCAAAAAGATTTACACTGACGCATATATATGTGTGTGTCTTAATTAATTCTGTGTAAAAGCCTCTTTTATAAACCCTCTCTCATTTTAGGGAGAAACTGTGAAAAAAGAAGTATTATCATCAAGCTTCTCCCAATACTTAAAGATAGCTATTTTCCCATATTGGGCATATAATTGGTAAAATAAGCATGGTTAGTAGGATTTTACATAGCCTTTTACCCAATTCTCTTTATTTATGAAAAATGATTTTTAAAATACAATGACGACATCATCATCATCATCATCATTATCATCATCATCATTATTATTATTATTATTATTATTATTATTATTATTATTATTATTATTATATGCATCCATAGTTATTGACTCTTGATAGTCAGAGAATATAATTCTGTCTATTTACAAATTTTTATTGGAGTATTTAAAAATGGGTTATGATTGCCTTTACCTATGTATCTTGAAACGACATTTTATAATAATGTCATTATGTAGTTGCTACCAATGCCAATGTTAGCAATAATAAATTAAAAAGAATTCAAAGCAAATATCAAAAAGACATGATAAAATAAAAGAAAAATTTTAAAGTTATATAAAAAATATGCAGACACTTATTATGAAGAAATGTTAAAAAAGTAAAAAGTAGAACAATATACATTTTAATAAATGTAATAGTAATGAATAAAAGAAAATATTATTTTTTTAACATTATATAATTTTCAGTCTACTTTTCATATAAACATATGTTAAAGAATATTAAAACTAGTAAGTGAATAATATTTACCACAATAATAAGCACTTTATATTCATACTAAAATAATAATTATGAGTTTACTGACCATAGATGTTTAACACTTTTTAATGTATATATCAATTTTTTCTTGATTCTGCAAAACAAAAACTAGGTGAACACCAATTTAGTCTCACACCACTCTAAATAACAGTTTTCCTCTTTTGTTATGCTCTTTGTGGTATCAAAAATTCAGATTTTACTTATCATATTTACATAATACAATTGTCTTTACTAAAATTTCTCTTTAACTTATTTTTGAATTCTATTCTTCATTGCAAATTTTTTGCATCAAGTCGATTCTTAACATTTTTCTGTAGCATAACCTTTCGAATGACAACACATTTATCATTGATTATTCTTTATATTAGGGTCCAATATAAAAATGTATTTCTATTTAACATGTCTAATTGGTTTTCAAATCTAATTTTTCTTTTTCATATATGACTCATTGTTCTAGCTATTTTTAGTTATTTCTTTAATCAAGTCATATTCATAAGTAATCTACCTTCAACACATATAATCCTTTACAAATCATCCAATTCTGCTGCATTAATTGTATTTTTTACTAGCCATACCTGGTCACGCATTGCTGTGGCTCAATCTAGTTAAATGGAAAAGAAAGAAAAGAGAAAGTGCACATTTCTAATATGTTTAATTTCACAATGCTAGTGGGTATATGATATTTTTTGTTGTTCCATTATCTGTATAGATATAGAGATTGTCTGGTTTGCCCATAATTGTACATGTGAGAAGCAATCTGTGTCTAGATCTAAACCACACAATTCTAAAGATTGACACTGAGCTTCATTAATGGTGATTTCCAATGCCAATCGAATTGGGAATTGCAATCTTTCACATAAAATAATTTAAATCAAAATGAAAATAAATCAAAATTGATGAAAATTCAATTTAATAATGCAATCAGAAACATTGAAATGAAATTGTAAAATATTTAATATAGAATGTGTTCTTTTTATATACAACAGATAGCACATCATAAAATATTTAGTATAGCACGTGTTGCTTTTATAACCAACAGATTGTGCTGATTTTCAAAAAAAGCAAGTTTTTATCTGTCACAGGTATATAATAGCAGGTGTATAAGGAAGATATATAGAAATGCGCATGTATCCGAATGCAATGTTATGTCAAAATTTCAAACCAATCGGTGAAGATCTTTTGAATATTTAAGATTTTGAACAAATGGACATTTACATTTTTATTACATAGATTGTTTTGCAAGTATTGTTATATTTATTAATTGCAATTTTCTTATAAGATTTGCAATGTAAATTCTAATGATACTTCTTCAATGAGTATTATGATATATATAGATCTTAAGTTATTGATTTTCAATCAATGAAATTACACTTTTTTAATCCATTATGTATTTAATGTATAGGTTTAATAAGATTTGGATTTTTTTTTCCTTGAGCCTTTTTTAATTTCAAACTAATTTCCAACTTATTTTTTTCTATATTTTAGTATATATCTATCTCTCACTCTTTTTATATAGTTATATTAACTTATCAGTTTATTTTGGCTTTGGCTCGGGACACTTATTTTAGGTTAAGAGCTTTCTAATTAAGTTGATTTAAATGGATTACTCCTCACAACCAAGATTTTCATATATATATATATATATATATATATATATATATATATATATATATATATATATATATTAAAAGAAATATCATCAAGTAATATATATATATTGTAACCTTATATTTTAGTATAAAATATAAAGATCGATATAACTGGTATAAAAATTTCTCTGTCTTCTTTTTGGTGATTTGATTGCCTTGGTTTGCGTTTTTGAACAGATTAATCTCTTGCATTCAAGAAAATTTATTAGAGAGAATAAGTAATATTTTGCCTTACTTATTGTCTGTGTTATTTTAATGTATTTGAATTGCTTCTTTCCATCCACTGAATTGTATCAAAATATGTTTAACTTTTTAAAAATTGACAACACATATTAAATTTAGTAAAATGTGATTGAAAATAATAATAATTTTTATTTTGTTTAAAATAGTCTTAGAAATTATTTTCATTGAATTAAAAAAAACATTTGTTTAACTAATTTTTAATTATTATATAAAAATATAGTAATTACATATGCGTTTCAATGTAAAAAAAAGAACGCGATTAAAGAGAGTCTGGATAAGGTTGCTGTTACAAAAAACAAAAAAAAGAAAATGGTGTAAGAATAAAATGTATGTAAAATATGATAAGCTTATTTTTTAAAAATAGTTAATAAGTAAATGGATTTACCAAAAAGTTTTCTACAAATGTAAACATAAAATGGTGGTATTTAATAATAGAATGAACTGCTAAATTTAAAAATCTGTTCCAGTCAGCTAGCCAAGTGGATCAAATCGCTAATAATTTTCCAATATTTACACTTAGGAGCTTTCAAACTTAAAAGTAGAATTACTTGCAGAATCTCGGTATGTTTGGAATATTTTATTATTCTACAATTTGGCAAAACTAAATAGATGTTTTAATTACAGAAGTTTTTTAAATATGAAAACTTTCTTTTTAAAAAAGAAGAGGTTTAAAATCAAAGTTAAATGTTAAAGTTATTAACATGGTTTAATATTTCTGTTTATAATTTAAAATAATATAGCATTGATTAATTTATTTAACTTTATACTGCCAGTAATGTATTTGCTAGTTAATTTGTTTACCATTTGAATAATGGAAACAGTCTTCAAATAATTAACTAAAACTACTTTCTAATTTTATCGTTAATTTGGAATTATTAAATTATTTGCTCTAATTAGTATCCCTAAATTTAAATGTGGATAAATAAATATTAGCCTGGATGTTATAAACTTGGAACAGTTTTATATAGAAATGTAGAATTTAATAACTTATGAAGAACATTTTCATTTAAACTCTGCATGTCATGTTTTTGGAATTGTTTTATATTTATGGAGCCATGTAAAATCATTAATTTAAAAGTGCTTATCATATCTAAGACAAATAGATAGAATTACATTTATGGAATTCAACTATAATTATAATTATCACTTTGTGTATTTATTGTTCAAGACATTTTTACATGGATTTCACGGATCATATTTATTATAAATGCTGTACAATTTAATTTGTCACACGCACACTTGCTAGAATTCATGTATTTAAGTAAGAATGATTTAATTTAATTTTATTGTTATATGAACTTGTATGTGAAGTTCATGAGTTATATTTTACTAGGTTTAAATTAAATTAATGGGATTGAATAAAATACTTATTCAAGGGAATAGCGCTTGCGAAAAACCTTGAAAATTACTAATGAATTTACGATATGTATCAACCTCTCATGAAGTGTCTTGGGAGTTTTTCCAGAGTTCTATTCCTATACTAATGTCACTTATATTACATTGTTGCTATGTTTTATTTTAAGCAAGATAATTTAATATATTAGTTGTCCTGATTAGTGAAACACTTTTTATTATGCAAGAACCCACATCTGCTAAAATGTTAGTGTTTTCTGAATGGTCAGAAAAACTGAGGAAGATGATTTTTTCACTTCAAATATGAAGTAAATAGTAATATTGCTTTATAATGTTAAAGGGCATTAATCTGTGCTGGTAGTTAATCTGCAGATTAATTAATTGCCACTTTCTGTATTTTACACTCATTCCTGCGCTGGTGGTTCCACGGAATTGTGTAATTATATTTATTGCTTTATGATGGTGTATAATCCACAAGGCACTCAGTGTTATATAATTCCTATGTGTAGATGAATGCATCCACAGGAATATGATTTTACTTCATAAGTATAAGTTTGGGCAAAGTATTTTGGTTATTCTGCTAAAATCATCTTCTTCCATTTATAAGCATAATTTATAAGTTAAGTCATAAAGTGTAGCAGGACATTCTATCTAAGTTACCTCATAATAATTAACTGTTTGTTAATTAATATTTTATCTGAATGTAAGTTTAAATTTTCATTTTATTTAGCGTTAGCATTATAGCTAAATTCTACAAATATAATATTATTTATTACATTATTATAGGTCTACAGTATAGGTTTATTGGTTCTGGAACTGACATTGGATATTTCATGAGTTGATGTTGAATTTTTGTATAATTTCCTCAAGACATCAATTATATCAAATTGTAATATAATGTACGATTAGGCTTTATAAAACTGTGCCTATGATATGTTATTGAAGGAAGCCAATGGAATTATAATTTATTTATTTATTTTATTTGTTTATTTATGTATTTAGTTATTACATTAAACATCAATTACTTATTAGTCATAAAAATTGTAAATAAATATTGATTTATAATTAAACTTACTGTGCCATTGCTATTTGTCATTCATAAAATCAGAAATCATACATCTTGAATAGAGCATACATTGAAGTACATACTATTGTCAGCATGATATAAGAGTTTAGTAATATTTTGAGAAAAACATTTGAATGCTTTTTGTCCTGGGTAGTTTATGGTGTGTAAGGTACAATAAAATCCCATTTCCCTTTTCCATCATTTAAGCTTTGCGTAGTTGATTCGAGTACATGATACAAAATTGATTGATTTTATAAACTTATAAACAGATTTACCAGATAATGACATGATTAAATGTATTTACTTAATGTTTTAATTGTCATTCATCAGTATAACAAGATTCTCATTGATATTTATTAAATTATAGAAAAGAACCCAAGTATTCCATGTTTATTTATTATTGCAAAGCTCTTACCTAGACTAGCATTTGTATTAAAAATCATATATGTAATTTTAAAATTCATAATCTTTAGTAGTTCCACAAATTATACCATTTTGTCCATGGTCGGCCATAAGGTCTCATGCGATGAAAAATCGCAATTAAGGTTTGAAGGATAATAAAATTGCATACTTATAGTTTGTCTAATGTATTTTCATATACTACTATGATAGGTCTTCGCGGTACACCCTGGCTGCGACCAGATTAGATCATAGCAATTTTATGTTATATCATTAGTTTTGTTTGTGGTAATTTGCTCCAGATTTTGGTTATAGTCTTTGGTGCATAATATAGATGGCATGATATGTTTTTGGTTATAGTTCTTGGAACCACAATGATGGGAGCATTCAGTTAAATTGATAGGTACAGTTCTTGGCTGCCCAATGATTAAAGCCATTGGTTATAAAGAATTCTATTACAGTTCTTGGCACCAATGTGGTAGGCATTGCTATGTCTCTTCAGTCTATTAGGTTATAGTAAGGTGGGTCTGATTATAGTAGTTCTCTGACATCATGGTATTAAGCTT
The DNA here is from genome assembly GCA_028023455.1 of Epiperipatus broadwayi. Lineage (NCBI taxonomy): Eukaryota > Metazoa > Onychophora > Udeonychophora > Euonychophora > Peripatidae > Epiperipatus > Epiperipatus broadwayi. Next base: position 262,444 of record JAQFVV010000462.1, read on the forward strand.
GATTAATGTAGATGGTTACAGGCGAGCTCTTGGCACCCGTCAACGTGTGGCCCGATTGTCCAATTGATGATGGTTACAACATATATATATATCATTAAAAGCCAGACAACACTTAGACAATCCCAATATGAATAACAATCAACAATTTCAAACTGTTGTCATAGCAACCTTCTTTTAACAATAATAATATATATTTATAAATAACATCTGAGATTAAAATCTATAATACCCTAATATAAATATTTAAAATATAATTCAAAACTTACCAAGAATAAAGCAACTCCTTATTCTCATACACCATTTATATATATATAGACTAAAGTTACCGTATAAAAGCCTTATTCTCATACACCATTTATATATATATAGACTAAAGTTACCGTATAAAAGCCTTTTAATTATATATTTGAAATTGTCTTCCAGCTAGTCAGCAAACTGGTTTTATCTTATTAATTGGAGCTAAAACTTCACAAATAAAATCAATATTCAAGTTATATATATACACACATAATAAAATGGTCAAACATATTATATGATCAATTCTTATATATTTAGGTATAGTGATCACAAATCCCTCCACACTCCACTAGAATGGCACAAAGTGAACTAGCATTCCATAAACTCATTATCACAGATCTAAATATTAAAACAAGTAACCCTATTCATAAAGCCAACTGATCTCATAACTAAATAAATAATCAAGTAATTCATAATACAAAACATTTTTATAAATCCTATAATAATCAGTGTGTATAATATTTAACTCAAAAAGATAAAATTTCTTATGTATAAATAATCATGACATTGAAAGAAATGACTAATATTCCTATTATTGAGTATAAACTACAAACTTGTTTATTTTCTGAATAAATAAAACCAAATACATTTACTAATATGAGTGTTTAAGCACATATAATAATGATTTGTTGCCATTAAATTTACCATGTAATTTAATAATTTGTTACATCTGCCTTTATGATAGCAAACGATATATACAACTGATAATGATCATAAGACTTTCTCTATTAATAACTTAAACCTGATGCATTAAATCAATGAGCAATATTAGTCAATGTTGTGGGTGAGGTGCAATTTGTATGTAAAATTAAATATTTGTGATCATAAAAATTGTTAAAGCAATATCCTAACACATGCATACATTAACAAAGAGTCATCCTAAATTTTAAGTCCAAATTACTTTAATAGATAATTCAAGTGTTTCAAAAATACTAATAAGGTAGAAGTAATGAAAAGAATTCTATAAGAGCAATTTCCAAGAGCAGCATTTACATGGTAAAAGTATTCAAATGTTAAATAACAAAACTAATGCCAATAATAAGTATAATCTGGTAAAAATATTTTATTTTTTTCTTGACACAAATAAATAAATGACATATCTTGCATGCAAATATGAAATATGAGTTAACATAAAATAGCCATCTATAAGTGAATGTGTTTATTCCAATTCCAAAGAAAGAAAAGAATAACTATTCTAAAAAGCAGTTTTGCAATCAATATATAAGTTAATCAATAAATCCTAAATATATCCACATATATAATATTCCAATTTATTTTCTTGGAGTATTTTTGGTATTTTGTTAGGCTATTTTTTAATTTATTTAACAGAAAATATTTTTTTAAATACATGAATATAATTGTTGTTCTCCAATTTAACCTATATTTTGCCATATCTTCTCAATGAAAGCAATCAATATTGCACTTCTTTAGAATAGATCTGTGAGTTAATTCTTTTAATATATATGATATTTACATCTCCCACAAAAATCATAGTCATTTTCACTATAAAACATTTTTTTAAAAAGTCTTGCATTGTTCATTTGTTTTTCATATCTAATCCAAAGAAAGTGATTTTATAATAATGGACTCAATTAGTATTTGTCTACTAAGCTGAAAAACATTTTGGTTGGTTTTATAATCTTGCCATTAAATTTTAAAAATTTTATGAAGTAATCTTAAACAAATTTTTTTTAATGTTTATACATTATATTGACAGGTATCCAAGTCTCACATACAATAAATTAGGCAAAATAACAGTTCTATATACAGCTAATTTAATTGTTATTTTCCTATAATAAAATAACACTTTTTATAAGAAGCAGCAAACTGGGGTCTGTGCCATACCTCAATATCTAAGTCCAACTTCATATTATAAAACTATCAAGGTATTTAAATTGATTTTACATTCTCAAGTTGATAAAAAATCAAAATAAAAGTCACTGAGGATTTATTTTCTGTCACTAGCTGGTAGACTCAAGCTTTTTGAACAATAGTTATTAAACCAAAGTCTTTCATTGTTGGATTTAAAACATTGAATGCATTTTATAAGCTATATTCTGAATTGAAATAATATAGGATGCTCATCATTACAAAAAATGTTTATAGATTTAATAAAGTTATAAAATATCATGTAATGAAATTTATTTTAGAAACTCATGCAATGAAGGACAATGAAAGGAAAATAGTTAATTTATTAAGTTTTATATGCAAATTAAATGCTTAATTTAAAAGAAAAAAATGTATCATATATTTTAATCTTTCATATTTGTCTTTAGGAGGAGGTTTAAAGAAATGATATGCCTTTTTAAAGAGAAAATTTGAGAGTAAATACAAACATTTTCTTAAAAATTATAAAGCATTGAAATTAAAAAGATGAAGTATGAATTTCATGTTTGATCTTTTTTTTCTCTTCCAGTAGTTACTCTAAATGAAAATTATTTTATACTTATTTATAAAACAATAAACTGAATTCATAAAATTAAATCTTGTTTTCAAATTTTAGATAAAAAGGTGTTTTATAAAAACATTCCAGTACAAAAATTAATGCAGTTAACTACTTTATCCAGTGCAATAAACATGTTTATGAAGATAACAAACATAAATACCATTAAAGATTTGGATTGATGAGATATGGTGTACTTGTTTTAGAGAAAACAATATAAATAGACCTAAAAAGCAACAGCCGTTTATTCTGAAATTAGAGAAGATAACAATAATTAGTTTCTCCAGTTGACAAATATATTTATCAAGGTAACACACATAATAAATACCATTAGGATATGGAGTCGTTTTAGGAAAAAAATATATGTGCATTTTAAAAATAATAGTAATTTAATTTTCAATCAGAAAAGAAAGCAATGCAGATTAATTCTAGGAAGCAAGGAGAAAATTCTAATAGAAAAGTAGAGTGGTTGTTACCAGCAAAAAGGCAGAAGAGATGGAGAATTGTAACCAGTTGAAGAATAAGTCTAATTCAATACCTGTTGTAATTTTGCCTCTAATATTAAAAGAAAACTGCTAATAAAAATATTTTCTCACAAAATGCTGTTGGAGAATAGCTTACAAAAAGCTTTACAATTTTGATTGTCTTAAAAAAAGTATTTTTCACTACTATATCTAACTCAGCAATTATGTTAATATTTGTTATCAGAAGAGTGTTTGTCATATGTATGGAACCAAAGGTAGACTAATCAAAGACCTGGACCTATATAGTATTTATCCAGATATGAATGTTGATTTTGTATAAGATAAAAATTTACCTGTATACAAGAAGAAAACCATATTATAATTAAAAAAGATGTCTCTGCCCTAAGACCTACTATGTATTTATCTATAGTCAGACCCATTCTCATTGTTTGTTATTATTGATACCCAAGGTGGTAATTTAAATAAACACTGAATTTATGAAGACTGTTATCAAGAATGTGCATGAAAGGTAAAACATAGGCTTATTATATCAACAAAATCCATGCTTAAAACATTTTATTATATAGGTAAGATCTTTCTTTTATATTCACATATTGCAAAACTATAAAATTAATATTAGTATAAGTTTATGTATATTCATCATTATACCTTTTATTGTAACATTTATGAATATTTATTAATTTCAATATTTGTATTTGATTTATTTTACAATAATAGTAAATATATAAGCATTTTCAAGCACATATTCTTGAGGTTTATTGCCTTAGTAAATATTACATAAATTATTGATTTAAGTATTTCACACTTTAGATAGTGGAATGCTATTCTCTCTCTTGTTAATTGTGTGGAAACTGTTAGAAATAAGTCACACTTCTTTTATCTTTCATTTTCTGTCATCACATTAAGAACAAATGGTGTTTTCTTTTATTATATCAAATGTGTGGCTAACCTCTTCCACATGCTCTAAAAATACTGATTTATATTTGGAGTTATATTTTATATGCTTGTATATGTACATATGTTGTGCAATTCAAAAGTGTTTATATATGTGTGAGACTTTCAATAATATACTGCACTACAAGAGACATTACTGCTTCTAATTTTATATACTACTTATGGGGTTTGATTATTGTATTGTTTAATAGTAAGCAAAAGATAAAAGTGGTGTAATTTATTTCTAACAGTCACCATTCAATTAATAAGAAAAAAATAACATTCCAAAGTGGAATATTTAAATCAGTAATTTAAATAATTGGCTTGCCATTTAAATACCATAATACATCCTGTGGTTCACGAGTGCTGTGATTGTGGATTCAATGGCTGACAGTATGCTCAGCAGGTATAAAAAAATTAACATAGAATAGTCTTTTTTTAAAAAAATGGTGGTATATATCTATTACTAATAGTGTAAGAAGAGAGAAAAACTATAAAAATTGCAGTACAGTATGTACAACCACCAACAATATAAATTAACATTAAAATTATACAAAACTATGGCAAGACAGGAGGATATATTGTTATTTTTAAATACATGCTTAAAGTACACAATATTTCCCCAAGTGTTGCAAGACTTATATAAATCTCATAATTCATCAACATGAGGAAATAATCTGAAAGGTTAATTGCTCTATTTAAAAGAGTTTTGGCTACAGAAACTATCTGAGTTGGGTGATGATGAGAATGGAAATGCAAATATCTGTCTGTGTGTGTATCCTTTCTGTAAATAGAAAAAGATAAACTATTTGGTGTTCTGGTGACTAGAACATCAAGAAAAGGGAGTTTTCCAACAGACTCGGTCTCCATTGTAAATTTAATATGAGGATGCATATTATTTAAATGTAAGAAAAAATTATCTAATTTATTTTTTCCAAGTTGCCATATGACAAAAGTGTCATCTATGTATCTGAGCCAAATGAGAGGTTTTAAAGATGATGATTCTAAAGCACGAGTTTCTATATATTCCATGAATAAATCAGCTATTACTCCTGAGATAGGTGAGCCCATAGGAGTTCCAAAAACTTGTCTGTAATGCTGTCCATTGTATACAAAATATGTATTTAAGAGACAATGTTTAATTAAAGCAATAATATGGTCTGGTAAATTGCAACGTTGTGAGATTATATTTAAAGCTTCATCAATTGGAATGTTTGTAAACAAAGACACAACATCAAAACTGACCAGAATGTCATTAGCATTAATTTTTAAACTTTTTAAAACAGAAATAAAATGAAGAGAGTTTTTAATATATGATTTAATAGATGGGATTGTAGGTTTAATGAAATCCGATAAGTATCTGGCTAAAACATGAGTTGGAGAACCTATTGCACTTACTATTGGATGAAGGGGGGTATCTGGTTTGTGAATTTTTGGAAGTCCATAAAATTTTGGACAGACACAAGATTTTTCATGAGGGATCATTTTATTTTTTATCTCTGTTTCAATAGGTGATTTATTAATAATAGCTTTTGTTGTTTTTTCCAAATACGTAGTATGATCTCTTTTTGATAGTTTATAAGTTTTATCATTAAGCAGATCTAAAATTTTATTATTGTAAATGTCACAATCCATTACGACTGTGGCATTACCTTTATCAGCTGGAAGTACAACAATTGATTTGTCCAATTTTATATTATTTAATGCTTGTCTTTCTGTCTTTGAAATATTATTTTTAGGAAGCTTAGCTTTTTTAAAATATTACAAATCTCAGCTCTAGCCAAATCAGCCGATGTAGAATCAATTTTATCGAGAGCTGATTCAACATTACAAACAATTTTCTCAAAAGGTATCTGGGAAGGTGTTAAAGCAAAATTGAAACCTTTTTCTAAAACCGAAATTTCATCTGTAGAGAGGGCTTTCCTAGATAAATTATAAACGGTTTTTTGATTTGGATACATAATGTTTGGGGATTGTGTTGTAATTAGCATTTGCAATTTTTTCTTTTGCTTTGCTGTTACAAATTCCAAATCTTTAAACGATCTAAAACTTGCAATACGATCAAAACTAGTCCACAGTAAAGGATGTATTTTATTACTAAAGAATAAATGTAAATGTAGCAATACTTTATCAATTTTGTCTAAATTTTTCTGAGTTTCTTTAATAAAAGAGTTTAAAATAATATTGCTAGTTTTCCTTAGAATTTTACTAACAATATAATTGTTCTTGTGAAACACAATTTTACAGCAAGTGGGTATAACATTGTGATTTTTGCATGCTAATAAAAAGGATAAATTACAAAGTAACCTACATTTCTTAATCCACGTTCTTTCAAATATACAAAGCTGTTTAAAAATTTCCTCTCCGTAGAGGTTAATAATGTTAAAACGAAGATTTGCACATGTTAAATATATAAAATAGATATTTTGCAGATTCATCCGTGTTAAAAACTTTTAATATACTGACGTTTCGACTTGGTCACACAAGCCATCCACAGAGTTATAAAAGGTAGAAAGATGGTTGTAGAGGTGCTACAATCACTGATTTGAATAAAATTTTAAAATTCCACCAATAGCAAAAATGTTAAATTTAGGAATGTTTTTTAAAAAAATTTTTCCAAATAGGAGGAAGTTTACATGTATCATCTCACTTATTGATACAATGGACAGCATTACAGATAAGTTTTTGGTACTCCTATGGGCTCACCTATCTCAGGAGTAATAGCTGATTTATTCATGGAATATATAGAAACTCGTGCTTTAGAATCATCATCTTTAAAACCTCTCATTTGGCTCAGATACATAGATGACACTTTTGTCATATGGCAACTTGGAAAAAATAAATTAGATAATTTTTTCTTACATAATATACATCCTCATATTAAATTTACAATGGAGACCGAGTCTGATGGAAAACTCTCTTTTCTTGATGTTCTAGTCACCAGAACACCAAATAGTTTATCTTTTTCTATTTACAGAAAGGATACACACACAGACAGATATTTGCATTTCCATTCTCATCATCACCCAACTCAGATAGTTTCTGTAGCCAAAACTCTTTTAAATAGAACAATTAACCTTTCAGATGAGACACATCTGAAAGAAGAAATAAATCATATTAATAGTGTTTTATTAGCAAATAGTTATAATTACAAATTTATAAAAAAAGCCTTATTTCAAGCCCAAAATAGACAAAATAGAAAACAAAAAGATGATAAATCAGCTATTAGGATTTGTGTTCCATATGTAAAAGAAACTACAGACAGTATCGGACGTATATTAAAACGCTATAATATAGATACAGCATTTTCTGCTCATCAAAAGATCAGCAAAATAATAACCAAGCCTAAGGATTCAATCCCTCTTGAATCTCATGGTGTCTATCAAATCCCATGTAAAAATTGTAAAGCTTCTTACATAGGTATGAGTAATCATCGCATCAGTGTTAGGAGAAATGAGCATGCTAATGCAGTTAAACAACACTATCATCATCAGCACTCTCACTCCTTACTATAATTCAGGTCATAAAATTGATTTTTCTAGTACCAGGATCATATCCAGATGTGATAATCTCTACCAATGCAAAATTAGAGAAGCCATTGAGATACTTAAAAGGCCAGATTGTATCAATAAGCGAGATGATACATGTAAACTTCCTCCTATTTGGAAAGATTTTTTTAAAAAACATTATTAAATTTAACATTTTTTGCTATTGGTGGAATTTTAACATTTTATTCAAATCAGTGATTGTAGCGCCTCTACAACGGTCTTTCTACCTTTTATAACTCCGTGGATGGCTTGTGTGACCAAGTCGAAATATCAGTATATTAATATTAAAAGTTTTTAACACGGATGAACCCGCAAAATATGTATTTTATATATATGTGTGTGTGTGTATGTGTGTAATATTTTAGACTTAATGCCCATGATTTGTGCTTCAACTGAAATTAGTTTGACCTATAAATTATGAAGAATTTTTTTACTTAACTGAGAATTATACAAGTAAGAAGTGCCTCATGGCACATTGATTAATGTGCCTTCTACTATGTAATAACATGTGTTTAAGTATAATCAAATAAACATTAATATAGAATTAGAATTTTGTTTATGAGCTGAAGGTTTATAATCAATCTAGTTAGCTATTCATTAATGATCAATAAATGGGTATTTAGCTATTCATTAATTGGCACTTATCATGTCTGGTGAGTGATTCCATTTCAATATTTCTAAACCCAAGTAATAATTTTCTCATAAGGTTTTTGCCTCATATTGGCTAAAAAGAATTGGTTATTTTATTTGTCAAATTATTGTTAATTCTTTACCATTATTGTCCGATTATATATGTAAAACATTCAACATAATTTATAGAAATAGTTTGGGTTTACTTTCTCCCAAAAGTTTAATTTAAAATAATGTTTGTTATTCATTTGACTTTGATTAATTGCTACCACTACTATCTAAATACGGCTTCTATCTACTATCAGTATAAAGGACTTTAAACAAATTTAACAAAATAAGTAAAGGGAAGACTATAAAGACAAGAATAATAATAGATCTAAAGTCGCAAAAACATATGAAGGGTACATCAAAAATTTATTCTGCAGATTCTTTTAAGGCCTCAAAGAGGATTTTATTTAATAGCAAACATATTTTTGCATATAGATAGATATATAGATAGGTAGATAGGTAGATAGATAGATAGATAGATAGATAGATAGATAGATAGATAGATAGATAGATAGATAGATAGATAGATAGATAGATAGATAGATAGATTAAATAAATGATTTTCAAAAATAAAGTGAACATATATTTTGGATTCAATAGCATGTATATTTACTTATTGTAGCAATATGTCACTTCTTCAAATGGATTTCATCAGCTGTCTTCCTTAGAGAGATTGCTACATTTAAACCTCTCATCAATATTCCGGAATGACTTAAACTAAGTGAAAGATAGCTGATGGGATTACCTAATGAAAATGTTGCAATACTAATATTGACGACAAATTTGAAATATATGTCACATGTACTCACACTTACAGATTCATATATCAATAACAAATTTGCATAACATTAACATATATAAAGTAGAGTGGGTATTTATTTTACTCCCTTTAGCTTTGAAATAAAAGAAAAACACTTTGATATCAGCAAATAATAAAGAAAGAATGGATTGTCCCACTTAAGTATTATTTCTATTCCAATCGTAAATACATAGAATTCTATTCTTTATAGTTTACTGACATAAAGATGTGTGAATTATTAATTATTTCACAACTAGAGGGAGTTTAGTCAACAACAATTTTATTTCTTTAATAAAATTGTATTAATTATATAATTTTTGATTCTATATGATAATAATAATATTTTTATATCAACAAATTTGTTTGATAGATTAATACTACTTATATGAATTATGATTGTACTATCAGAAATTTTATTGATAATTTTTTTTAAAAGATGCATATTATAACGAACAACTTCATCAAATTATTTGATTTATTATAAGTAGGATTATATATTCTGAAAATTGTTTTGTTTGCAAGATTTGTGGTCATAAAATATGTGTGTTACTACAATGTGTGTTACAATTCTAAGTGCAAGGTAATAATTACAAAATTTTTTATCATCTGGGAATTTATATAAAAAGAGAGATTGCTACTTCTTATTATACATGGATAGAATTAGTCAATCAATACAAATAAAGAAAAGTTTTTTTTATGAAAAATTATAACATGTTCTATGTATATCTTACTCATTAAAAAATAAACTTGATACACCAAAATGCAACTAGAATGTAGAGATTGGTCTGACTGGTAGGATAATGGATAGTTGTTATATGATTAGCTAAGGTAAAAGCTGCACTAGTGAACAAATCACTATAAAATTTATTAATTAATTTAGCTTGTTGGTTAGATATAAAAGGAATAAAAATCCATTTATCACTTTTAAATTTATTTAATATTTTCTTATTATTACTGTTATTTCAATTATATTTTGTAATTGTATTATAAATAATATTCCTTCCATAACCAACATTCAACATATCAATAAAAAATATATTAATATTTTCAATATTATCACTAATAAACTTGCACAGAAAATAATTACTAAGCAAAAATGACTTCAAAGCAGCTAATTTATGACCCATGTGAACTCTAGAATTATACTGAATATAATCCCTAATTTCCACCGGCTTTAAAATCATATTATAATCAAACACATTATTATTTCTTTTAATAAATATATCTAAAAACTTTATAGAATTTTCTTCCTCTAGATTTTACACCCATTTTATATTAATAATCATATTTAACTCACTAAGTAAATTAACTATTATTTCATTTTGTGCACATATAAATGCATCATCAACATATCTACAATATACTTTAACCCCTTTATATTTTACCTGAGGTAATATCTTAAATTCATAACTAGAAATAAAATAATTAGAAATATATTAAAAAGTGATAAATGGATTTCTATTCCTTTTACATCTAATCAACAAGGTAAATTAATTAATAAACTTTATAGTAGTTTGTGTAGGATTTCTTTTTTCTCTTCAAATAATATAAATGATATGATAAACAATTCTAAAACTAAGATTTCTAAGTTAGAATTAAGTTCTGTTATATATATATATATATATATATATATATAGAACTTAATTCTAACTTATATATATATATCAGTATATATATATATATATATATATACTGAGCTGGTATTTTTCTGTCAGCTCATAATCATACATATATATAGACACATATTTTGTAAAAATAAAATATATACATTGTAATAAACTTATATTCTTAGAAATAAATAAACACGCATATATATATTTTGTTCAAATATAAATATCGTTTTATAATACATAATTTAAAAAAAATAAATTAACACTTAGTTTTAAAATGGGGATTTAAGAAGTTAAAATAAATTAGATCAATATCTTGCTTATTGATAAAAGTTTGTCTTTTGTTTAGTCTTTAAAAAAATTCTTAAAGATAGAAAGTAAGAGAAAGCAATTAGTTCTATTGTTGGGACTTTGACAGTGAAGGTATTTTTATGCTATCTATTATGCTGATCAATTGGAATGTTTCTTTGGAATTTTACAATAAAATATGTAATAAAAGAAGAGAATATTAAAGGTGAACTGAGACTTTGGAAGAAAAATATAATTACGGACTTTTCTTTTGTTCAAAAATTAATTAGATTTCTGCCGAGGTCAATATCTAATCTATAAGTTTCAATTCGGCTCAGACTGTTGAATAGAAAAGACCTAAAAAGTGCAAGAAGAAAATGTTGAACGGCTAGAGCTAACAGAACTTTCCTTTTTGGGAACCTCTTGCTACTGCCACCTGGAACTGCCTTGTAAATGCTGGACATAGAGAGCTATCTGAGGAGAAAGGACTGGAAGAAGATACGGACAAACCACAAAAAATATAGACTGAAATTTTCCACCCACACAGGATCTACACTGATTGATCAGGGTAAATAGACTTTTTTTTTGTTGTAATTTCAAGAGACATTTGCGTAATAGATTTAAAAAAAGAAAGAAAAGCCTTCACTTAAAATATATAAAAGATTCAGCAATAGAAAGGGAGGGATATAGTCTTTAAGTAGATGTACTTTTACTTACTAATTAAAATTAACCCACATTATATTGTTTTTTTTTATTATTTAATTTTTTGTTATGGCCTATTAATTAAACTTACCTTTAGTTTCTATGATTGTTGTTCTTATAATGTATAGCTAGGGATAAGAAAAATTGTATACTCGATCTAAGAACAAGTAAAAGATTTAGCATTAGAAAGAGGAGGTTTGAGTGCATTTATTTTTAACAAATGCACTCTTATGGTAAGTTACCCTTGAGTTCACTCATAGATATATATATATATATATATATCATGATATTTGATGAAATATTGTATAATTGGTAAAGTGACGGCACATGATCCTTCGAGAACGATACATGCTAAATCTTTCTTAGAAAGAAAAAGGACCAGGAGGGTTTGATTTGACAAATGCGAGGGAAGGGAATAACCAACAAATAGAATAAAGGTTAATAAATATTTCAACAATATTTAAGCGTCGATCTGTTTTTTTTTTTTTTTAGTTATAATTAATTCTTATCCTTCATTTTGTAGTCTTTTGATCCATTAAAAAGAAAATAATTTTAAGGTTTGCAATTGGTGATTGCCATTTGCAAATAAATTAACTGTTATTATATAAAAAAAATTATAATATGGTCTAGGCAGAAATGTTTAGTGGTTGCCTCGAACAGCCACCGTTTATTGCAATCTTGTAAAATTTAAGAGCGCAAGAAAATGTTTTGTTACAGAGGATAAAAGTGGGTAAAATTAAAGAAAAATGTGGGGCTCATTAACTAAATAAACGGCTGGAGATTAGGGTAAAAGTGGAGTAAGACAGGTTCAGGTGATTAGAGTGAGGAGTTAGTGTCCCAGTAGGGGAGGGTTTTGAGTGTTGGAAGTAAATTGAAAATACTATAGATAAAATGCAGGATAGAATTAAGATAAAAATGTTCAAAGGAGACAAAGAGGAGACTCTATTCAAACACTTGGAAAGTTGAGAAGAGTGTTTTTGTATGTATGAGTCAAGGGAAGAGGGAAAAATAATTATAGCAAGTAATTATTTGGTGGGTATGGCAAGAGATTGGTGGAGAATGATACAGAAAAGACCAGACAATTTCAAACAGTACAAAATAAATTAATACATATATTTTGGAATGTAAAGAGACAAGAAAAGTTACGAAGAGTGATAGAAGTAGAAAGGTATAAAAAGAAGAAGGGATAGGCTATAGACAGTTCTTTTTAAAGCAAATGATAAAATTGATAAGGATGATAGAATATCCTATTGGTAAACAGCAAATTATAAGTATTATAAAAAAAAATTTGCCGCAAAATATACAAGAGAGATTAGCTGTCTGTAGGTGCAAAGGTGTGGAAGATATATTGGAAGTTCTTAGAGAGGAAAAAAATGTACAGAAGAGAAACAAGAACCACTCCCTGGGCTATTAAATGTAGTAATTGAGGAAGAAGAAAAACTACAAATGATGGCAGAACAAACTTGCCCTATGATAATGATAAAAATACAGGAAATAGTGATACAGGCCCTACTAAACACTGGGAGTCAAGTCTCGATAATCTCAAATAAAATATTAGATCAAATCAGAGATCAAAAGAGGGAAATACAGTTGTTACCATTAAGAAAGTCTGAAATAACTATGGCTAATGGCAAAAGTGTCAAGTTAGACCCTATACAAATATACAGGGAAGTACAAGTGGGAAGAAAAAATACAGCATACATTATTATCGATGCCAGGTTTGGTAGAAGATCCTATATTGGGGTCGGATTTTATGCATCAAACGGGGATGAAAATTAATTATAGTGAAAAGAATATAATGATAGGAAATGAAAAGGTGCCATTTAGTGGATATAGCAAACAGAGTGATAACAAGGTAGCTTACATGGTAACTAATGACATATATGAAGAATTAGAATGTAAAATAACTGAGTTAAATAATAATAATAGGGGCTGGAAAAGTCAACTTAAAGAGGCACTTTTGAAAAATGAACAAGTATTAGCCATTAAACCAGGAATTATAAAGGGATATGTTCATCGAATAAAAGTGAAAGAGGAAACTCATTTTCAGGGTAGGTCATACCCAGTTCCTGTCAAATATAAAGAGGAAGTTGATAAACAAATGGAACAATCAGGTATCATAAAAAAACAACAGTCACCATATATAAACCCTTTAGTAATTGGTAAAAAAAAAAGACGGCTCTATGAGAGTATGCTTAGATGGTTGTCAGTTAAATACTATTACTATACCTGATCGGGATGTGCCACCCTGAATCACAAATTTGCTGTTGGAATTTAAAGAAAAAAAAAATTTTTGTCATTCGATTTGACATCAAGTTACTGGCAGATGGCACTTCACACTGAGGATCAAAAATACATGGCATTCTGTTATGAAGGCTTTACATATGTGTTTCAATGAGTTCTGTTTGGACTAGTTAACACTGAATCAGGGCTATTGCGATGTTTATACCAGGTACTTTCTTCGAGGGTAAAAGAATTTATACTCTATTATATGGACGATGTCGTGATTGCATAACGATCTCCTCAGGAACATTTAGAAAATTTAGTTGTGTTCCTTCGTGAGTGTCACAAAAAGAATATTACAATAAATCTGAAGAAAAGTAATATATTTCAGGAAGAAATTATATTTCTCAGTCATCTCATATGTGCTAAAGGGGTGAGACCCCATCATGACAAGATAGAAGCAATTGTTAAATTTCCTCAACCAAAGAATAGAAAACAGATTAGATCATTCCGTGGTATATGCAATTTCTACCAAAGGTTCTACAAGGATTTTTCTACAGATATGGAAGCACTTGTGCATTTACTGGGAAAAGAAAGCAAGTGGGAATGGATGGAAAAATAAGAGCAAGCATTTAAACAGATCAAAGAAAATTTTGTAGATACTGTAACACTTGCCTATCTGGATTTTACCAAACCTTTTAGGTTACAAACTGATAGTAGTAGTGTAGGATTGGGAGCGGTACTGTTTCAAGAGAATGAAGAGATGATACCTCAGGTTTTGTATTTTTTAAGTAGGACATTAAAACCTGCAGAAATAAATTATACCACTATGGAAAGGGAGGCCTTGGCAATTGTTTGGGCATTAAATAAACTTAAGCATTTACTTTTAGGGCCTGAAGTTATTATTATCACTGATCATAAAAGCTTAGAGTTTATAAATAGGTGTTACTTAACTAATGATAGGCTTATAAGATGGGCATTATACTTACAGAAGTTTAATTACAGGGTCATGCATTGCTCCGGAAAAGAAAATATCGTACTGGATATATTAAGCAGAAATCCACTTACGGATCACAGTCAAAATTTAACACTAAAGGAAGCTCGATTAATGCCTCTTAAAGCAGATCCTGCGGTATCGATAGAGAAAGATTTGAAAAGACTCCATTTTTTTTAAAACTTGGACACTATGTGCAGGAAGCTGATACAAGGCTGGAAAGAACCAAATGTCAAACAACAAAAAAATTGCACGCAAGAAAAAAACAAATATCAATATAAAATAATAAATGGGTTGTTGATGTTTCAGGTTAGAAAGGGAGTAGATTGTTGGAGAGTATTTATACTGCAAAATTTAAGGGAAAGGCTAATAAAGTATGTGCATGGTATATATGGGCATTATGGATCTCTTAAAACAAGTAAACTTATACAGAGATGGTATTATTGGCCAAACTTGTATCGGTCAGTGGTTACTACGTTACAGAGGTGTCATGAGTGTCGGCAAAGTAAACCAGCTAATAAAAATTATGCTGGGACACCGGCACCAATAATAGCTAAGAATCCAAACAAGCTTTTAGCCATAGATTTTTATGGTCCAGGACCATCATTTCGTAGATATAAATATTTATTGGTGGGCTTTGATGTTTTCTCAAAATTAGTACAGGCTTATCATCTACGAAAGGCTGATGCCGGGTCTTCCTTAACTGTGCTAAAAGAAAAACAATTTGTTCAAGTTGGCAAATCTCGGATGTTTTGAATGATCATGGAACTCCTTTTATATCAAGAGAATGGAAGAATTGGCTTCAACAAGAACAGATACATCACATTCTCACCTCTATCCATAACCCTCAATCTAACCCTTGCGAATGGGTTATGAAAAGAATTGGGGAACTTATTTTGCATACATTTGAAAGGTAAACATCTATGGTGGTTTAAAGTATTGCCACAAATGGTTAAAATAATGAATTATACATACCATGAATCTACAGCGTTAACTCCTGAATGCTGGCATTATGGTCAAGTTGAGCCTTCTCTCCTCAAGTGTCCCATTCCTACTGCTACTAAAATGATAAATGTAATGAAACATCAAAGCTTTGCTAGAGACAGATTAAAGAAGAAAGCTGAATAGAGAATAAAGAAGGGAAATGCTTGCCCAATACAATTTATGGTAGGTGACTGGGATTATGTTAAAACCTAGCCAGTTAGCAAATTAAGTGAGAAACAATATAAAAAGTTTTTCCCTCTATTCGAAGGCCCATACAGGATCATCCAAAAATGTGGACCTAATGCATTTATAATACAAGGTAAAAGAAATAAAAAGTGCACTTATAATGCATGAAGTCTAAAACCTTTTAAAGAAAAGGAGGAAAAGACCTCACAGCGTGATTAAGGATTTTTTTTTAAAGAGTTTTTTTTTGTTTGTTGGGTAAGGGTGCAATGAGCTAATATTTTTCTGCCAGCTCATAATCATACATATATATACACACATATTTTGTAAAAATTAAAATATATACATTGTAATAAACTTATTTTATTAGAAATAAATAAACATGCACATATATATTTTGTTAAAATATAAATATCGTTTTATAATACATAATTTAAAAAAAATAAATTAACACTTAGTTTTAAAATGGGGATTTAAGAAGTTAAAATAAATTAGATCAAGATCTTGCTTATTGATAAAAGTTTGTCTTTTGTTTAGTCTTTAAAATAATTCTTAAAGATAGAAAGTAAGAGAAAGCAATTAGTTCTATTGTTGGGACTTTGACAGTGAAGGTATTTTTATGCTATCTATTATGCTGACCAATTGGAATGTTTTTTTGGAATTTTACAATAAAATATGAAATAAAAGAAAAGAATATTAAAGGTGTGAACTGTGACTTTGGAAGAAAAAAATATAATTATGGACTTTCCTTTTTGTTCAAAAATTAATTAGATTTCTGCCGAGGTCAATATCTAATCTATAAGTCTCAATTCGGCTCAGACTGTTGAATAAAAAAGACCTAAAAAGTGCAAGGAGAAAATGTTGAATGGCTAGAGCTAACAGAACTTTCCCTTTTGGGAACCTCTTGCTACTGCCACCTGGAACTGCCTTGTAAATGCCGGACATAGAGAGCTAGTCAAGGCAAAAGGACTGGAAGAAGATACGGATAAACCACGAAGAATATAGAGTGAAATTTTCCACCCACACAGGATCTACACTGATCGATCAGAGTAAATAGACTTTTTTTGTTGTAATTTCAAGAGACATTTGCATAATAGATTTAAAAAAAAAAGAAAAGCCTTCACATATAATATCTCAAAGTTTCAGCAATAGAAAGGAAGGGATATAGTCTTTAAGTAGATGTACTTACTAATTTAAATTAACCCAAATTATATTGTTTTTTTTTTATTATTTAATTTTTTGTTATGGCCTATTAATTAAACTTACCTTTAGTTTCTATGATTGTTGTTCTTATAATGTATAGCTAGGGATAAGAAAAATTGTACACTCAATCTAAGGACAAGTAAAAGATTTAGCATTAGAAAGAGTTTGAGTGCATTTATTTTTAACAAATGCACTCTTATATTAAGTCACCCTTGAGTTCACTCATATATATATATATATATATATATATATATATATATATATATATATATATATATATATATATATATATATATATATATATATATATATATATATATCATGATATTTGATGAAATATTGTATAATTGGTAAAGTGATGGCACATGATCCTTCGAGAATGATACATGCTAAATCTTGGTTAGAAAGAAAAAGGATCGGGAAGGTTTGATTTGACAAATGCGAGGAAAGGGAATAACCAACAAATAGAATAAAGGTTAATAAATATTTCAACAATATTTAAGCATCGATCTGTTTTTTTTTTTAGTTATTATAATTAATTCTTATCTTTCATTTTGTAGGCTTTTGTTCCGTTAAAAAGAAAATAATTTTAAGATTTGCAATTGGTGATTGCCTTTCGTAAATAAATTAACATTATAAAAAAAAAATTATAATACGGTCTAGGCAGAAATGCTTGTGGCGCTCTCAAATGACCACTGTTCATTGCAATCTCGTAAAATTTAAAAGCATAACAAAATGTTTTGTTACAATATATATATATATTTGTTGGTATGTGGTTGTGGAATGAAATATATAGGCTAATCAAAATGTACATTACAAAAACGGTATAATGATCATAAGATATTCTATAATTGTATACAGAAAGAAAATGTATCTTCAGTAAGTATGAATACTTCATCAATTATTTTTGATCACAATGAAACATGTAATTATGGTTTTAAATTTGACAATAGAGATGTAAAAATTATTTAAATTGAAAGATGTAATGAAAAATGAAAAATTAAGGAGGCAATGGTGATATCTATGAATAGAGAGAGTCTAATGAATAGACAATCAGCTAATATAAAAAACAATAGAATTGTGAAAAATTTGAATGGGTTGAATTATGGGTAATATAAGTTTATTTTGTGTACATTTGTATTAATGGTTGATAAAGATAGTCACTGATACAATTGAAAGTACTTCCGATAAAGAATATATTGTTTAAAATTTGAATACTATGTTAAATAAATTTGTTTGAATTATTATTATATAATTTAAAAATACAGACATTTAATGTTATATATATATATATATAGTAATGTGATGACATAAATGCTACTAAATTTTCATTTGATAATGCTTTTGTTTCGAGTACATATAATGTTGCAGGCATTTATGATAGATTAAATAGGTATATAGACCGACAAAATAACATAATCATCAAATGTCATTGGCAACAGGATGATGCAAATTATTTCCATCGATATGATTATGATTAAAACAGTAGGAAATTCATTTTATCTGCCTATTTCCATGTACCTTTTAATCCACTCTCATTTTTCGGCAGAATTTGAATTCAAAAAGAATATAGATGAGTTCTAATTCAGGGGAATGATTATATCTTGCTTGCATATCAATTATATATATATATATATATATATATATATATATATCATATATACAATATATATATATATATATATATATATATATATGGTGTATTGGGATATGATGAATTATGAAATAGATAAATAATCATAAATGATTTATAATTATACTATTTAATGAAATCACATCAATAGCAAACTGTATTTATAATTCAGTTTAAACATAGTATGAATTATCTAACAAAAATTATATAAAAACAAAAATGGAATAAATATGATGTTCCTTTGTTTTCGCATCTCAATTATATAGTAAACTATATAATATACTGTTATGAGGGATGCTCATTCCTTATACAAATGTACTAATTAAATATTCTAACAGAAATAAATTGGGCTTTTCTTTCAACTAGTGATCTATACATTATAGTTGACTTTTTTATGTCTATGATATAATATTGTAAAGATATAAACTGATTATTATCTTTTATTTTAAAGTCTATTATTGATGATGTTAAAATATGATAAAGTAGATCATTTATATAAAATATTAATCATTCATTCTGAATATAAAAAAATACCTAATACTTTAATTACAACAAATAAATTTCATTTATAATAAAGATTATAATTGTCATTGTGTGTATATTTAAAATTACATAGAGTAATAAATTTTACGCTTTTAAATTTGTAGATAGTTACAATGGTATCTTAACTCAACTTTATATATTCATGAATTGAATACAGGTCATAGAATATTGTTTGACAATGTTTCGGTTATTTTTTATGAAAAGAATGAGTTAAAAAGAAGAATAAAGGAGACTTTGATGATAAAACTCCTTGATTCTGAGGCTATCAATCTTATGAAGTTTCTTTTGATATTAAGGGAAGGTGGAGTTTGAAATGAATTATGGGAAGGTTTGTTTGTTTGTATATATATATGTTTTTCTTTTAGGTTGATTTTTACTTGAGAAGGTCTATTTGTAGTAGATGAAACCATGGTTGTGTAAGGATTTTGGTAAAATTTTGAATTTAATCTAGTACTGTATTGTTTTATGGTTTTGCATTTTATTTTTTGCTAGTATAGTGTTAGACAGTTTTGGTTTTATATATATATATATATATATATATATATATATATATATATATATATATATATATATATATATATATATATATATATTGTAACCCACCAAATAGTCACATGTCATGGATAGTTTGGACTACATGTTTAAAATTTAGGTTATAAGGGCACCGTAATACCATGGATTTTGCACAGAATATGAGTTCTCCTATATCCTATAGACAACATAATAATTAATTATAATTACTAATATACATGGTCCTTATATTAAATTAAATTTTACCTCAGGTTTTATTTTTGTCTTGTTTAAATCTTTACAATTTTAAAATCTCATCTTAGATTCTAAAATGTCTTAATCTCAGTGTTCAGATTCAAAATGCACTTGGAACAATAAAAATTCTAACAGTAATAAACTTTAAACTCTTAAAACATGATAACTATTATTCAAGCTACACTTTAAACATTTTATATTATTTTTTAATTTTATCCTTAACATTGTTATTGTTCAAGAAAGTAGAAATGAAACTATACAATAATAGAATATTCAAATACATGTATGGATAGCAAATTGAAATATTTCTAAATATTTTAAAGTTCTTTGAGTCTAACTATTCTATTGCTATTAACATTAAAAAATACTCCACTTCATATCATCTGATGCAACTTTTAATCATAAATAACAAAATAATGTAGCAGGCATTAAGGGTATATTTTATGCTACCAACTACATTACAAATGCATTTGAAATAAAACAAACAAGATAGTATTTATTGTTTGATAATACAGGCAAAATAAGCAATAAACAAAATTAATGGCTAAACTTGTAAATAAATAAATTCCAATATGCATGTAAAATGAACAATAAATAAAACAGATAAATGAATTTTATATGCCCATTAAAGTATATTCTTATAGAATAATTAATAATGAAAACTTATTAGATTTTCTGACCAACAAAATGTGATAATGCAGTGCCGTTATAATGGCAACAAAACAGAAATGTATTTAATTAATAGCAAAAAAAAATTATTTATTTACAGCATAGAACAAAGTCTATACAATAGAATATTTATTTACAATAAGATTTTTAAAGAACATTTACACATAACTGTATCTTTCCATAAATCATTCAAAAAAAAATTATAATAGGAATAATTATCTTTACCCAAAAGTTCTATCTATCTGATATGGTCTTTATTTAAAATATTATATAAACAGAGTAAAACATCTGTATGCTTATATTCAGGCCACCTTTATGATACTATATCTTTTAAATTATTAAAACAGGTTTGAAAATCAATGTAGAAATACCTTTATAAGTTTTAGAAAAATATCAAAAATTTTATGCAAAATAGTAACACAAGTATCTATACTAATACCTAGGATGGGGTGACAAAATAATTATGCTCAATAGTCATAATATGTTCAAAATATAAATTGGAGTAGAGCTAAAAGTATAAAGATAAACATGCCTTCAGATTTTGTAATATAGTAAAATATACGTTATATTAAATTCCAGGCAAAGTGGATAATGAAAATATGAATAAGCACCACTAACTAACTTAACTCCACAATATTGAAAATGAAAAATCCATACTCTCTCTCTCATGGAGCATCTGGAAAATACAATATCATAAATAGAGACCTGGTAACTATGTGCAGGCTGTGCCAATAAATAAGCAAATCATGCTTTTAATCATGAAAGGGCTAAATACTTATAAGAAACAATATAATAACCTCATAAAAATGCCTAAACTGATATATGTTTCTATTCTGCAATTTATTAACTACACAAAGCATAAATTTGATAATAATGGTAAATAAATAAGCAACATCTTTCATAGACATACATAGGCATACAACACATCCATTCACTCTAACACTATGTAAATATTTGAGAACCAGACACTCTTCACAAATCTGGGAACTTAATTGTAAGTATAGAGGACTTGAACTCAGATTTTCTACATGTGTGTGGACATATGTATGAGTTGTATGAGATAGTGTGGATAGTTGAAGGGTACTTGAAAATCTGAGTTCAAATCCTCTATACTTCTAACACTATGTGTATATTAACAAATCATCATTCCATAATGATAATAATATTCAATTTTATAAAATATCTAAATTCTCACACACACCAATGGTCCTAACTCTTACTTATTAACTTTTATAATAGTCTTATATATATATATATATATATATAATCAGGATATAATAGTCTTATATATATATATATATATATATATATAAGACTATTATATCCTGAGTACATTCATTTATTAAATTTATAACACCAAATACAACAAATAATAACAAAAGAGGTCATAAAATAAACTTTTTATCATACTTTTCTTACCCAACTTCATTTTTAGGACACTACCATCATAAATATTTATAAATATTATTAATCATAATATGGTAGTACATATCTTATAACTACATAACATTAATAATTTAGTAATAATATGTATACTGAACCCCACCGTTTGATGGTGCTGCTTTTCACCCAATGCACATCAATATACTGATTCATGGGCCTTCGGTTTCTTTACAGAATACTAGGGTAAAAAAATTTATTTTTTCACTTACTATACATAAAACTCTTTTTTTTTGTTTTTAATAAATAAACACTTTGCTTTTATATGGTGTAGAGGGGGGGGGTTGCTTTTAAATTATCAACTTTTTTTTAATTTTGAATTATCAGTTTCTTTACATAATACTATGTAAAAAAATTTGTTTTACCCCTTTCTATACATAAAACTCATATGGTTATTATTCTTTAATACACTTTGTTTTTAGATGGTAAAGGGGGGGGGGTTACCTTTAAATTATCGCCTTTTGGGGGATTTTGAGCTTCCTTTTTAAAACCTTAATCAATTCAGTTTTAATAAACCAACAGTTGGTTTTAGAGGGTGGAGGGAGATTGGTTTGAATTTTAATTCTTGTCTTTTAGTATCTTTTGCTGATGTACTGAAAACTATGCATATTAATTTTAAATGTGTTCAAATATAGAATACATGTAAAGAGATAGATTAACAAAATATACGAATTATTGGAGCAAGGTTGGTTTGCTTTTAAATTATTGACTCTTTTTCTTATCAACTTTTTATTGATTTTGAGCTTTTTTTGGAAAGCCTTATTAATCAATTAATTTTTTATAAACCAACAGTTGTTTTTTAGAGGGTGAAAAGAGGTTGGTTTGATTTTTTATTTTCTCATTATGAGGTTTTTTAAAAAAAATATTTATACTACTGAAATCTTTATATGATAGAGAAAAGTTCTTCATTTATTTTTTGTCTTTTTCAAAAAGCCTTAAATAGTTTATTTTTTAAAAAACATTTTTTACAGGGGCAGGGAGTTATGGTTTGTTTGACTCCAATAGGAGATGATCCTCAAAGCTCTAATTACCAGGATTTTGGAGCCATCCAACCAACTTTCCTTATGCAGACCCCAGGTACACTTGAAGGAATGACAACAAAATTTTCCAGATACTGTAGTTGACTAAATCAATGCTCCTCCTACATACACATAGCTTTGCATCTGGCAGGATGTCCTCTTTTTGGAAAAACACAATAGCATCAACTTCTGTGGCCAGCAATTCACTCCCCTTCAATAAATTTTGAACACTTGCCTCCCACATTTTACTGTTCTCACATGGATTCTCACATAAATGTGCATTTTCATGTGAATTCTGCAGAACTCTGCTGAAAACTCTAACCTTTTCAGGTTGTGTGCAGTTCAAAATCATAGGGAATCATGTGTGACCACTTGACAATTCTTAATATGTAATACTAAATCCACTACACTTTCTCAAAATTTTTCTACAATGAATTTTTTGATAGTTTTGCATCCTTCAAATATGGCCATCATCAAATTACACCATAGCGAGAGTTGAATTGTTCTCTCTTGAGGAATACTGTCGCAAGTCAAAGGGGGTAGTATTTCATTACATAATCGTAGGACATATTGCCCTCTAGGCATCCTGTTATGGCTCAAACAACACAATGTAAGTTAGACTGCTAAAACTATATATTGATGTGCATTGTGTGAAAAACAATGCCATCAAGCAGTCGGGTTCAGTATACATATTATTACCAATAATTATATATATATATATATATATATATATATATATTGGTATATATATATTTATTTATATATATATATATATATGCTATTTTTGTTACCATTTTATTAGATTAAAGAAAAAAGTTTTTTCCTTCTTATAATAAAAATTAGCTCTTTTATTCAAATCATTTTCTCTCTCTTTTAAAATACAGCAATATAATTTTTAATTTAGGCAGATGGAGAATACATATACAAAGATGTATAGTAGAAATTCTTTGAGAAAAATAAAATTTAACAAATTTAAAGATGACAAGAGTAGATACTTTAAATAATATACAGTTCCTTTATAACACCATCCCTAATTATAATACAAATTGGAGGAGAAATGAGCAGAAAGAGAATATTAATTAATAATAATTCTTTATAAAGTTCCATATTATAAGTTTATATATTTTATAATACTAAGTGTGACATCAATCTAAATTTATTTTCGTTTTTCAATGTAAAGTAATATACTTCAAAAAAACAATGAAGCAATTTAGAAAAAATATTCTAAATGAATAGACAGATGAACTTCGAATGTATAATTAGATTTATGCCTTTTCTCCCATTAAAGTGTTGTAAGATAACTCAAAATAATTATATTTTTTTCTATTTTTAATATACTAAATACTTTTATGTAGTTCATCAGTATTATGCATTTAGTTTGATATAAATATAGTCATTTGTTTATATATCTCCAACACACTAAAAGTGATTGTGTTCATAAATAATTTATTAATTATTCATCTTTAGGTTAGAGTTTTATAAAGATGTAAAAAATACTTCATTAGTAATTATTATTATTAGTGTTAATAACTAATTAAAAGATTATTCAAATTGTCAAGGGTAATTAATACAATTAAAGTTCGAATTTTACTAATATATATGTTTTTAATGCTGGTTGATTTCTTTTAATAAATAATGATATTTTTAGCATCTTTTCTAATATTTATTGTCTGATAAGTGAGATGAACATATACTTTAAAAATAGCACTGTTGGATAACTTTTAAAACTTTATATTCAGACATTTGCAATAAAAAATAAAATGTAACACTTTTTAACTGATTCAGAAAAGAGTGAAAATAATAGTTAAACCAAACCAACCAATTTAAAAATAAAGTGAAGTGTGCTTAATAATAACAGTGTGACACACATGCACATTAAGATTTCTACTGCATTTTCTGTAATGTTATATCGTTCAACAAACTGTTTAAATAGGGAGACCAGATATTTAAATTACTAACATAATTTTATCTTTTTAATTGATCTGACCTTGAATTTTAAGTCAATCAACACAGCTTGGCATGTGATGTCTAGACTAAAATTATCCCATAATTAATTTTATTAACTCTAGTTAATTATGAAATAAGTTAATTATTTGACTCTGATAAAATTATTTACTTTTATTTCTAAATTACACACCATTACTCAAAATACACTCTCTACAAAAGCTTTTTCCATATAATTATTTAATGTGCCCTTTGGATAAAATATATTTTTTACTAAATCCTTTTTTTATTTTTTCATGCATTCAAATTCATTCACACATATCCATACATTCAAATGTACACTAAATATTACGAAGATTTTAAAATAAATGAAACTAAATTAGTTTCTAATACTTATTTAAGTTGAAACTTATTTAAACTGAAACTTATTTCTTTTAGTTATGTTGCAGTTAATATCTCTAAATTCTACCTTTAAACACTCTTACATAAATAACATTTTCTACATTATTATTTTAAAACCATTTATTTTCATTTCAATAATAATTTATTGACAATATATAATAATTACATCTTGAAGAAAAATACACTAACATGATTATATTAATGTTATGTTTGTCATTTGGCTAGAAAGTATTATGTGAACATGATTATTATATCACTTATGTGGTTGGGTAAATTGAAGAAAGTTTGTATAGTTTGTGAGATACTCAGAACTTGTTTTACATGGTTAGAATGTTATATATAAGTGTAAGTTTAAAATTACCTAATCTAATAGGCTGAGTTGGTTGGAGATGAGAAACAGAAAGGAGGTAGTGAGATTAATGACCAGGTGTCATCAAAGGCTTTACTGGAGAAAAGGAGCTTATCACATTTCTTGATTTTTTTGAGCGTTTGATAAAACAACGGTTTGGCTTGTGAGATTGGTAATTCCATGAGTGTTTTGCATCTTGAAATCCATATGGCATAAAGGACAAAGGTGGAAAGTCTTTTTATTGAAAATGTTCCATTAGGAATGGCGTTTTCATGTGAGAAAATTACATCAGTTCTTATGTCGGGGTTGATGATGATCATATCTTTCAGTGTTTTACGTTCTGGGCATCTTTTAAAAACTTACAAAGTTTCTAACAGAAAAAAATAACGATAATTTATACAAAATAAGACAACCTTATCTATTGCATCTATTTAAAACATAACAAAATTTAAATTAACTCTTCTTTAGTTTAAATTAATAACTTTAGACTTTTAAGAGAATAATAAACAATCTAAGTATTTTTTAAGTAACTAAGAGTTAAAAAGGCTAAGCAAATTATTTTAATAAATAATAAAACATTTATCTTAAGAGTTTATAGTTTAATAATAATAGAGAAATTTATTTATTATAATCTTAACATTTTTAACAAATTATAGAATATATATATTTAGCCAGCAGAGCAAAATAGAATATATCTTATTTTTAATATATTTTATGTTTCAAAGAAAAGAACTTTATTGATAACCATAGAGTTACATTTGCTATAAGACACTTCGTATACATATATTTACATTGCTAGTGAGTAAACCAAGTTTAAGTTGGTATCTGTGATGTACAAAAAAGGAACTTAACTTAGGAGGGAAACATATTTAAACATTGTTAGGGGGGGTGAAAATATATATGTATATGTTACATTTATGAGTGCTGCTTGCTGTAATCATAGTTCTCCAAAGTCTTGGGTTATCATTGTTCAATTTGCAAAACTTCAACTTTGATGTATATTGCCATGCTGGGTTTAGTTTGCTTTCCAGTATTTGAGGTCTGATTTTGTTGTTACTGTCCTTTATATTAATATTATGCAATCAAAGACAACATTCTGTTTTTTTATTTGTAGATAATTGCCACATTTTTTTTTTTTTTTATATATATATTGGTTGAGGGCATAGATTTTGGTTATTGGGAGCCATCTTAGAGGTTTGATTGTTGTGTTATCAGTGACCAGGTTGCTGCATAGATGTCTGGATGTGCAATTTTATTGTCTCTGGCTCGTAGTTTTGCCAGTTTGATATTGAAAGTTGATGGATGTCGCCTTGTGTTGTTACCTAGAGTGAATGTGCATCTAGTGCACCAGTATGCATAAAGCATAAAAGTGGCTGCACGGACTGATGGAATAGAGCCTTTGCAATATGAATTAATGATTGTTTGAAGGGTTGTGTTAGATTGTCTATATGCTCCTATCATAATAACTCGAATTCTGTCTAGTGCCGGACAAAGATAGAATAGATGTTCCTGTGTTTCTTCAGCCCTGTGACACAGGGGACAAAAAGGATCAATGTTAGTGTATAGTCTCCGATATCTCAGAAAATATGTCGTGGGCAGTGCTTGTAGGTTTAGTCTCAGCAAAAAATCAAAATACTTTGGCTCCAGTGACCATTTTTTAAACTTACGGAGTAATTGTAGATTATTGATTTTCAGCATTGTCAGATTGGTGTCATGGGTTGGATTTGGATGGATTAATGAATAAATTTGCCAGTATGAATGCTTGTATATTGTCTGAAGAGATATCTGTGGAGCTGTGGTTTTTATATGATTGATCATTGATGCTAGTTGGTCATAAGCAGGGGTGGTCTATCTGTTGGTGTTATTTGAAGTAGGCATTCAAGCATTGGAAAGTGTTTGACTGTGGATGTTATTAAGTTTGTGGCCTTCTGTAGATGGAAAATATAAATACTATGAAGTCCTAGTCCATTGTGAATAGGTGGTCTGGTAAGTTGTTTTGCAGATATTGACACAGTCTTCCTCTGCCACAAGAGCTTATTACAGAGAGAAGAGATTTTGTTAATAAAACCTTTAGAAAATGTGATAATGGGTGAGTAATAGGTGATTTTTGTTATGGCTAGCTGGTTAAATAGCTGGATCTTGGAGTATATTGAAAGATATGCCTTTGAGAGAGAAGTAGTAATTCGCTCTGTTTCTTCTTTGAGTTTGTTCTGGATCTTGACCCTCATTGCACTTGCACTCATATAAAAGGGAAATCCCAAGAAAGCAGATGGCTTTCCCGTATATGCCTGTGTACTGCTTTGCATTATAAAGAGACCAAACTGCTGTCTTATTTGGATTGACCCTGAGTTTGTGTGTAGCTGCAAATTCTTGTAGTATTGTATGCAAGGCTGGTAGGTGTTTTTTAGATGGGAGGAAGACAGTTATATCATCCATATAAGCGATACATGTTACCTGCTGAGATGTGTTTGGTATTTGGATGCCAATGAATGTTTGCTGGATTTTTATTAATAGAGGGTTGATGTAAAAGGTGAAAAGTAAAGCACTCAGGGGGGATCCTTGTGAGATTGATTGTGTTGGAGTAAAAGATTCAGAATTTTTGCCACTGAGTGTAATATGTATATCCCGATTTAACAACAAGTTGGTTATAACATATAAAATAGTGCGAGGTATTGCAGTGGCAGCCAACATTTTAATTAATATCTCGATTGCCACAGAATCAAAAGCTGATTCAATGTCTATTTGAACTGCAACTGGGCTGTATTTTTTTCCGGCCTCGCACCGATCCCAATACAGCTTTGAAAAGAAGTGCTGCCTGTCCTGTAGATGATTGCTTTCTTGCAAACTGATATGGTGAAATCAATGGGAGCAGATATGATTCAATCCTGTCTTTAATGACTTTCTCAATGATCTTGATGGCTATTGGGCACATGGAGATATGCCTAATATTATTAAGGGTGGTTATTGGAGCTGGTTTCTTATTAAATGGTACTATTGCAATTGGATAAAGATTTTCAATGTTGTATATTTTTTGTGAGAGATAGTTTGCAAGATTACATAATACTTGATTAGTTGTATGGCTAAGGTGTTTGTACACAAATTTTGGTATGCCATGAGTGCCTGGATGACAGGCATTGGGCAGAGTGGCAAGCTTCAAAGCAAATTCATTAATGGTAAATGGTGTATTTGTTTCAGGTGATCCAAAATAATCGGGGGGTGGGTTGAAGAGTTGATGTGTCTGAAGATTCTGTTTGAAATGCTTATAAATAGGTTCAATCATGTTATGTGCTGCATGTATAGTTGTTCCAATTTGAAGTGCCATAGGTACTCTAATGGTGGAGGGAAAACCCATGGCCCATCTGATGTAGCCTCTAGTTCATGTATGTTGTTGACTGAGGCAGATTTTGCTTTTTTTTATCGCTAAATAGTCTTTAAGTGCTGCACATGTGCTGTTATATGCCTGGGTGAGCTTATATATATGCTGATATGTATTTTGAGTAGGTTTAGACATTGTTATCCTCTTGTGATGTTCATCTGCCAGAGCTAATAGCCTGGAGGGTGGAGGTTTTTTTTTTGGTGACATGGTCAATATTGAATGAAAGTATATTTATGTATGCCTGATATCTCTGCACAGCACTTAGTTGTAGTCCTGCAAGTTTATGGAGCATAATATATGTTTCAGAAAAAAGGGATTCTGGAGTGGATGCTGGTATTAGAATTCTCATTGTTTTCCCAAGTGGTAGTGTAGTTGGCTGAATTTCAGTTAGATCAAGTGTTGCAGTTTGAGCAGAGTGATCTGAGAATGGGGATGGATTGAGCTTGAGGCTGAAGTAATGATGCGGCATTGGTGAATAGAAGCAAAGGTCAATTAAAGATGTGTGTCGGTTATTATGGAATGTTACTGTGTTTGGTGGTAAAAAACCTTCAGCACTCATGAGTGGTATTGCAATTTGATGCAGCCATTTTGAGATGAAATCTGTGTACTTCATGTTAAAATCTCCCATGATGATAGTTGGGTAAGGAGTTGATGCTAGCAGTGAATTGATGGTGAGTATTATGTTTGATATGATGACGTTTCCAGGTGGGATGTAGGTGAAAACTATGTTGAGAGTGTTTGCATGGTGATGAAATGTAGCTATCAACAAGTTTGCATCGATATATATGATTCTGAATGATGTGAATGGGCATATTTTATTGACGTATTTACAGTAAGGGTTCTGGAAAGGATTGGTTACAACAGTTAAATAAGAATAGGTTACAAAAAGACATTATAAAATTCTTTAACATTGTTTACAGTGAGAATTCAGAAAGAAGATTCACAAAAGATTTGTTTTCATTATTAGTAGTATGCTAAAAAAAAATTATATTGCTTCAGTGAATTTAATGGTTGAGCTTATTAAAATGTCTTAGTTTAAATCAGATTTCTTTAGCCAAGAAAGGCCAAATATATAATTGCAATATATATATATATATATATATATATATATATATATATATATATATATATATATATATATATATATATATATATATATATATATATATATATATCATTGTCCATCATTACCAATCCACAGAAGAATGAAGATCTGACCAATTTAATTCCATTCTCTCCAATCTCTAATCTCTCTTCTTCACATTATCCTAGCACATTTCCTTATTTCATCCATGCATTTCACATGCGGTCTGTTTCTATGTCTTTTTCACAATCTCTCAAAATTCAATTTATGATTTCAATGGTCTATCTATTATCAAATAATTTTTTAACTCAATCATACTTTAGTTTGTTAATTCTTTCAATGATATCAGTAACACCCGTTTGTTTTTTTATTTATGTATTTTATTTTCGATGTCTTTTTGTTACTTTAACATGCATCTCTCTATACTTTCTTTGTTGTCTGAAGTCTTTGTATCACTTTTTTATTAAATGTCCAAGTCTCAGATTCATGAATAAAAACAGGTTAAAAATATTTCTTATAAAACTTTTTAATTATAGCAATATTAAATTATTTATACCAAAAGCACTCCAACCAAGATTAATTCTATCATTACCTTCATTCATTATTTTTTATCTGTAGTAATAATATGACCACAGTATTTGTAGTTGTTGCCTTCTTCTAACTCATCATTATCAATCTTTTTTTTTTTTTACTAAATCTATTGAACATAACTTTAGTCCTTTTAACAGTCCTGCTTTATTACTTACCTTTGATAACACTTGCAACATTTTCTGATACTCTAAAGCACTACTTACAAAAACAACTACATCATGTTCAAAATTTAGATGACTTACATAATCTTTACATTTTGCAGATGGTATAATTGTTTTTGAAAATAATGATTTAAATAATGACTTAAGGATATGTATATTAGCTTAACAATGCAATACTGGTTTATTGAGTATGTGAAATATTGTCAATCCAAAGCACAAATAGAGTCTTGGAAAAAATAAAAAAGGATCAAATTATCTCTTCTACCTATAATCATTTATATTGGCTAATTTTAAGCATTTTGGAATGAAAGCATGAAAATGTTAAATTGATCAGATTTTTCATGCTTTTATTCCAAAGTGCTTAGATTAGCCTATATAATTGAATATAGGAAAAAAATAAGACAGGCCATGATCAATAAACCAGTATTAGTATTAACTGCTTGGAAAGGTTGTATATACATATTTCATTATTTCATTTAATATTGTCACACTATAAATTGAAAAATTTTGCGAATATCAAGAGTTAAAATATAGCTTTATAAAAAGAAATATCAATTAAAAATCTTCACTTTTTCATTCCACATTGCTTATGTGTGGCCTATATAAATGAATATAGGTAAAAAGGATAAGACTATGCATTGTTATCTCTTTAAAGACTCTATATTGTGCTTTAAATTGAAAGAATTTTACATGTTTAATAAACCAAAATTGAGTTGTTAATCTATACTGTAATGGTCAGATTCATCTATCTTGCTAACACACTGCAGAATTTAAACCCCAAACATGAAACTGAATACTTTAGGAGGGGTTTCCTTCTAGATATCCTAGGTTTGAAACTAAAGTCTAAATTCCACAGTGCCACCTATGTGACAATGCATCTGATGCTACTAATAATATAGCCTTTTACTGGTGCCTGGTGGTCAGGGAGAAACAAAGAGACTCTATACTATGATATAAGCTTGGGTTTGCTAACTAACATCTATGGATGGTACAAAAGAAATATATAAAAGATATAGACCAAGACAGTGATATGGATCAAGAAAATAAAGATTCAAAAGTTAGTAGATTTAAAAGATTTATTAAAATATCAAAATATATATATTACACCCACCGTCTGCATAACTTAGACAGTGATGTTCACTAAGATTGTATTTAAAACAATATTAATGACAATTTACATGTATAGGTGGTTAATGCATTCTCTATACCTCGGGCTAATATAACTTTACGATAATGTGCCTAGGAGCTTGTGAAAATATGCAAAGTGCTTTGAGTAAATCAGAAATAGTTGAATAAAACATTTGGCATCATTAAAGTTTAATAATTCGAAAAAAGAACAGACTAATGCTTGTTAAGCTATAAGGTGGGGATGTGATTAAAGCATTTATATTTATAGAAATAATTAAGTTATATTGGGAGATCGGTGGTGCTAGTGAGGGATTTCTGTAAAGGATGGAGGGTGTGATATGTTTAAACCACTGAAACTTTGCAAATAAATAATTATATAATAAATAAGTGAAATAAATACGGAGGGCATCTCACCACAAATCCATAGGAAGTGGTGTCACAGGCAGTCAAAGTCTGGACTCATCCAAATCTTAGTGACTGAGTGACAACTGCATATAATTTTCAGGTGTGACAATTTAAGTACACACTCTGCCTGGGAACAGCAGAAAGTGAAGGGGAAATGGTCTTAGCCATTTAAAGCCCTTAGGAGGAGCAAAATGATCTCAAGGCACCCAAGACACCTACTAGCAACACTCAAATAAAGTATATAAAATATTTTAAAAAGGCTTCATTTAGCTTAAGAAAATGCCTAATCAATTCCCCAAATATTTATTTTAAGGAAGTCTGCCTATTCTTGACCTCAAATTATAAGCTTGGAAATTCAGCAGAACAATAAAACATTTTTAAAGTGGGAGAATGCATGATTGTGGGGTTTTAAAAGAAAGCATAAATTAATTACCCAATCATGCATTTGTTAAATATTTACTCATTGACCTCACACATGTTCTCATATTATGTCAAAATCAATTCACATGGATTTTAACTGTAAAATTATTATATATTTGAATAAGAGTAAGATAGCCCTCGAATGAGCGATTCAATGGGATAATAAATGGGACCAAATGACTAATTTAAAATGCCTTAACAGTGGCATCTTGACTTAAATAAAAGGGAGTAATTCACTTGGCTGATGGCTATATTGGCACACCATCATAACAAAAGAAAAACAGATTAAAATACAAAATATTAACCCAAGTATAGAGATATAAACATACTAATTACATTACAGCATTTAAAGGAATAAAACAAAATTATAAGGTAAAGCAAATAGAAAACAATTGAATTAGCTATAGCTTAGTAATAGGAATATGATCACAAGAAATATTGGGTTAATTTTGAGTTATCTCATCAGAAGTAGGCATTTGCAGGTAATTTCAGGTGAAGACCCTTTCCAGCTTGATATTAGCAGCATTCATAAGACTTTGGCAGCAAATTTTGGTAGCAGTTCACATTTTAGCAGCAGAGGCAGCTTTAGACTTCCTACATGGAGGCATCAGATGGTATGGTGCAGTGGTCAGCCATTTCTGAAAGGAAAATAGCCCTCTTGCTGGCTCTACTCAATCATCCTGGGATTTTCAGAACTTTAAACGCAATATTTTAGAAAACAGTAAAGTCTATTTGAAGATGAAAACTTGGCAACAAATATTAAACTTGCAGGCTACTAGCAAACCAATAATATTAAAATAATAAGGATAAATCAGAAAGCTTAGAAAATTCTCATCAGAATAAAATCAGAATGACCAGAAAAATCAGAATGAATCAGAAAATTCAGAATGAATCAAACAAAAAAAACCCTTGTATATATAGCAGAACTGTACAATAGAACTGCCCTGTAGCATTACAAATAATACAAAATTTTCTATCTTATCAATGCTCTAATCAAGACCATCTGAACGTCCAAAGAAATTCAACAAAATTTTAATTAATTTCTATAGTTAATTTTTCTATAGACATTCGGATTAAAACTTTGATTTAATAAAAAAAACTTTTGCTAATTAAAAAAAAACTACCTTAAGTGGACAGCTGCTGTATTTCTAGATAAACTCCAGAACATATTAATTAAGCTATTGTTTCTTACCAACCCTCATTTATTTTAAACAGAAAATATGTGGTGTGATTTCAAAATCTACAAATTATTTTACTTTTAATTTTCAATGTTTAAATCTATTTATCGAGAAACATTACCTTATTAAATTAAAACAAATATTATGTATGCAATATCTCTTTTTTTATAAACAGATCCAAACAGAAATAATTTTAAATAACAAGTTATTATTTTACCTAAGATTTTGAAAATAAATATATCTCAGTGTGTGTGCAATTATGACCTATATAACCTACTTTTGAAACAAATCTCTTATGCGTACAGATATACAATTTACAATATTTATTTATACTGGGAATTAGAAACAAATATATATAACATGAGCATTGTACTTGTGGTTTAAAATTGGGCAGGATTTTCAGAATATAAGTGCATTGCAGACACACTACGATACACGGGGGGTTAAACTAAGGTATGAGGGTAGGAAAGAAGTGAGAAGAGGTGAAATCAAGATCTGTAAAGCAGATCCTACTGTTTCAATATTAACCACTAAGACAGTTTATATATATATATATATATATATATATATATATATATATATATATATGATATATATATATATATATCAGTGACAAAGCATGACTTTTTTAGGAATGGAAGCATACTTCTTTTTTTATATAATATTTTAATTTTACTTGCCAAAACAATTTTTATGTAATAGTGCCAAACTATACATATATATATTACACACATATTGAAAAATCTGAAACTCTCTTATCTATAAATCAAAGAATATATTATCAATATATTTTTATCTTATAATTCCTTTTAACATTCTTAAAAGTTTTAACTATAAATTAGATCTTAGCATTGTTTGAGTTTCTTATAATCAACAAGATTGTGAGAATGAGTTATTCAAGTTCATTCCCAGTCCCTATGTATATAAAAACAATTTGACTGTTGATAAAAAAAAAAGATAGTCAACAGTAATTCTATTCAGAAAATAATGAATCAAAATTGCTGATTCTAATCAGATTGTGATTAATTTAAATATAGATAATACATTATCAATATGTTTATAATGTCCAAATCCTTTTAACATTTTAAAAAGGTTTAACTGTAAATTAGATCTTAGCATTGTTTGAATTTCTTATGATCAATGAGAATGTGAGAATAAGTTAGTTGAGCTCATTTACAATTCTTACATATATAAAAACAATTTGACTGTTGTTAAAAAGAAATTGAAAGTGATTTTTTTAAAGTGAAGTTTAATTAAAGTTTTAAAAAGTTTTAGTGAGATTTTCTATGAAAGAAACAGGGCAAATCCCTAATGTCCACTCCATATTTTCTTGTCATTACTGCTGTTATTACAATGTGATTATTCATATAGTATACGAACATGGATGGGCTGCTCACCAACATGCATTGGCTGACATGGTGAGTTTATTGGCTCTTTACTTTTGAGTTTCAGATCAAGAAACACCATAGTCTTTTTTCTCAGTTGTCTGATAAAACACAATGAATGTTTGTGTAAATGATAAATAATTTTCCAATACATATATACAATTATGAGAGACAAAAATAAATCATGGCCTTTATTCCCAGGAGGCTGTAAAGTCACCAACCAAGGCAGCAGTTGGTGGCTGAAGGTGGAGGGTGCTAAGAATCTCCTGATTGTGGACTCTGGCTGCCATTTGATGATGACTTTTTATTTAGGTACTTACAACTGCAGATCACATTCAAGTGAAGGAAGATTGCAAGAATTGGAAAAAGAATTGTCTTGTATTAAATGGGACTGTATTGGAATTTGTAAAGTCAGAAGAAAAGGTGAAGAGACAATTGATTTCAAAAGTGGACATGTACTCTATTACAAAGGCACAAATATTGGAAATACAAGCATAATAGGATTTATTATAAATAAAAAGTGGAAGAACAACACTGTGGAGATTGATAGTGTATGGACAGAGTAACAAGATTAGTTACACAATTTAATAGCAGATACCAAATGCAGATAATTCAGGTTTATGCCCCAACAAGTTCTTATAGTGATGAAGTTAAAAAAGATTTTTATATGGATGTATAAAAGGCATTTGATGAGAGTAAACAACATTTTAAAATTGTTATGAGAGACTTTAATCCTAGAATTGGTAAACAAATGAAAGATGAAAGTGTTGTAGATAATTTTGGTTAAGATATTAGAAAGGAGAGATGGCGTAGACTTGTGGAGTTTGCAGAAAATGAAATACTTTATATTATGAATTCTTTTTTTTTTTTTATAAAAATGTTAAAAGAAAATGGAGATGGAAGCATCCAAATGAAAGTACAGCAGAATTGGATTATATTTTGATTGACAGAAAATACTTATTTCAAGATTGTAATGTTCTTAATAAATTTAACTCAAGAAGTAATCATTGATTAGTAAGATGTAAGATACGTGTCAATGAAAAGCTAGAGAGACAAAAATTATTAAGAAAAACAATATTTACAGTTGATATTCTTAATTTTCAGAAACATTCTAATGAATTTAAATTAGAACATATAAATTGGGTTTTGAGTATTAGTAGATTTTGAACATGATTCAGATTTGAATGAAATTATTATGAAAATAACTCATACACTTTTAAAAACTGCAATAAAGATAGATGATAGAAAAAAGCAGCAATTGACCAATAAAATTTTTACTGAGACTAGAGAAGTTATGGAGAAAAGAAGAAATATGAAGATATACAAAAATGATGCATTAAAAACAATTGAATATCTCGAATTTGTAAAATGATGCGGAAAAGAGTTGAAAATGATATAAGAAAATATAACTGTGAACTAGCAAAAAAAGCTGTAGAAGAAAATAAAAGTCTCAAGAATATAAAACAACATTTTGGTATTGGTAGGAAATTTATATCTGCAATAAGAAAAAAAAAGATGGAATTATTACTAAAAAGAGAAATGACATCATGAAATGGGTAGAAGACTTTTATCAATTATTATATAGTATTAACGAACAAATACCTACTATATCTATTACATATTCTGAATTGACCAGAATTTTGACCAAAGAAGTGAGACATGCAACTAAATGTATGAAGAAAGAAAAGGTTCTATGTAATGATGCAATTATAATTGATATTTTAAAAAAAGCAGGTGAAGAAATAGAATTTTTTTTATCAAAGTTATATACCAAAGGTCTAAGTGATAAAGATGAACCAAGTGATTTGAAAAATGCAGTAATAATATTAATATTTAAAAAGGTGATAAGAAGATATTAAAAATTACAGACCTATCAGCCTTTTATTAGTTTTTTACAAAATTTTTACCAAGATAATTACAACTCGTCTACAGACAACATTGGATTTCAACCAACCAAGAGAAAAATCTGGATTTAAAAGTGGTTTTTATACAGAATATCATATCCAGGTATTAAGAGAGGTTATAGAAAGGACAAATGAATATTAATTGTTATTATGTTTTGGATTTGTAGATTATGAATAGGCATTTGATTCTATAAACATGTCTCCAGTGAATAAAGCATTGGATCATCAAGATATTGATCCAGCATATTGTTATATTTTAAAGAATATTTATAAAAATGCAACAGCAACAATTATATTACATAAGGATACTGGGAAAGTCAACATTGAGAAGAGTGAAAGACAAGGTGGCTCCATATCTCCAAATCGTTTTAAAGCTGTGCTGCAAGAAGTATTTTTTAGATGAAAATGGGAAATTAAAGGAGTGAAAGTAAATGGAAATTATTTAAGTCATTTAGATTGTGTAGATGATGTAGTTGTTTTTGCAAGTAATGCTTCAGAGCTGTAGAAAATGTTGCAGAAGTTATCAGTTGAAATTAGGAAAGTAGGACTAAAGATAAATGTTAAAAAATCTGAAGTAATGTTTAATCGATTTGCTCAAAATATGAAAATAAAAAATTGATTATGATGAATTAGAAAAACTTAACAGTTACAAATAGATTAGTCAGATTATTAATATGGATGTAAACATAATGGATGGAATTAATCATAGTATTAAACTTGGTTGGATTGCTTTTGGTAGAAATAACTTGATACTAAAAGAAAATATGCCTATATGTTTGAAAAGAAAGATTTTTAACAAATGTGTTTTACCAGTTCTTACTTATGAATCTGAGACATGGACACTTAATAGAAGAAAAAATACATTCAAATCACTCAAAGAAGTATGCAGAGATGCATGTTGAAAGTGACAAGATGAGATCGAAAATGCAATGTATTGATAAGAGAACAAACAGGTGTTACTGACCTCATTGAAAAAATTAAAAGATTGAAGTGGAGTTGGGCTGGACATATTGCCAGAAGAGATGATAACAGATAGACAATTGAAATCTTACACTGAATTTCATGAGATTGTAAAAGACCCAGAATGAGACCACATATGAGATGGATGGATGAAATAAAAAGTATGAAGGGGTGATGTGAAAAAGAGAAACAATAACAAGTACTTTCCTTAGAGCTTCTTCTTTCTCAAATCATAAGAATGTGTGTGGTGAGATTTAAAATTTTTTTTTCTTTTGTTATTTTCTCCTCATTCTCAAATTATATTGGTTGAAAAGCTTTAAAAAATAGTTGAACCTCCAATAGCTTTTTCCAAATATTGTTATTTTTTTTATTTCATACTTTTCATTTATGCTCTTGAGATTTTGAAAATCTCTATAGCTTCTCTTAGCAACCTCTGGTCATATAGTTCATTCTTTTTCCAACTATGTGTTTTATTAAAATTGATTTTATAGTTAGTTAATATATATTGAAGCATTTTGCCCATCTGACTAGACCTCTATCACAATAAATTGCATGAGTTGATCAAGTTATGTCAAAAAAAGAAAGTTGTATTTCTATTTCTAAAAAAAAAAACATAACTATATTTCCTGATCAACTCGGACGAAATCAGTTTTTAATTTATTTGAAAGGTGCCAGGATTCTGGATGGATCCACTGAAATCGTCACATAGCATCTTGCAAATTATAAATGAAAAAAAAAGATGTTTTTAAAAGTATCAGTATTACATCATACCGTGAACTAGAATTGTCTTTTAAATATTATTATTCCTGGAATTTATTCATAACATATTGGCAAAGGAAATTACGTTTTTAAATCTTACTAAACTAATAATAAATTTAATAATAATCACTAATAAATATTATTAATAACATACAAATGAAAATTGGTATTAGAAATATTTTTATTCTAATAGATTAAAAATCTGTTTAAGTTAAATTGTGAATAAAATAAACTGGAGAGAACACACACTAATCCAAATATGAATACATTAATAAAAAAATAACAGTTAAACAATTAAAAGGTTCTTGGTTAAATAAGTGTCTCTTGATCAATTAAATTAAAGTCTCTCTCGGGATCCTATTATAAGCTTATTTTTTAGAATGGTTTGTCAACAATTTAGTCACAATTGGGAATAATAAATCATAGCTTACCGGTAAATTTAGTGGGAAGGTAGTAGATAACTATGCATAGTTTTTTGGGTTAGAATGAGCTTAGCCATTGGTTATTAGTTGATCTTGTGGTCTATTCTCCTAGTCAGTCATGAAGGCTTTTCTGATGTACATCTTCAGGCACAGTGTCCACAGAAGCTCCGGTTCACTCCGACATGCTGAATTATTTCAGCGTAGAGAGATCCTGGATATATTCTTGTTACCCAGGAATAACTATAGATAAACAAATGAAGCAAGACATTAATCCAACTTGATTCTTTCTTTTTATAGTCAGGGTCCAGTTTCCTGATTTCTGCCTATATCTTTTGTTTGTCAAAATATACATTGTTAATTAATCTGGTAATTCCTTATAAAATTTATGTTACAAAGTTCTCTTTGTTTAGCAAATCCTTTGGCCTTCTTTAATTAGCTAAAATATTTTTCTTTTAGCTTATCTTTTTACTTTTGGAATTCTTTTGTTCTCTCCAATTCTACTTTTATTTTTAATTACATAAAAAAAAATACGAAAGAACAATTTAACTTTCATTATACATTTTTTAAAAAAAAAAATTATACTCAAAAAAAAAATCTAAATCTACTTTTTTTTTAGCTTAAAATGCCAATATATTTGTACCATATATAAATAAACGGTACAATATATATATATATATATATGTACAGACAATCTCATTTACTCTAAAAGCTAGGTTTGGCTGGGTTTAAATCTTATTTGTAATAAATTTATAATCTTATGTTATAAATATATGTGAACAAACTGGCTGATTGAGCAGAGTGGAAAATATTATTGATAGCAGAGCTATCAATAATGCCTATGATCAAACTGAGCTATGCAATGCATCACATGATCACATTTGCAGATTGTGGCCCACCTCGACTGCTAGATTTAAACCCACACTATCCAAACACTTTATTTGTTTCAGAGTAACTCCTGGTGCCAGCTAGCTCAGAACTAACAATGTTTGGACAGTAGGCCCATAATCCAGCACTCGAAAAAATCCCTTAACTAGCTCAGCTACTTGTGATCAATAACAAATTATTGTTTTAATTAGTGGCAAACAAATTGACTGACACAATTAAGCTTAAGTTTAAAAGACAATTTATTTTAATTAACACTTATTATACTAATTTTAAATACTTTTATAAATCTTATTTTATTATTATTACACTAGTATAATGATAACTCACATATTAATTCATGCACTATACTATTATATAACAAAGCATTAAATAATATTTGAAATTTAAAACACACATATCAATAGTTCATTTTTGTATGCTATAGAGTTTATATTACTTGACTTTCGGAGGCTTTATGAATGTGATGGCTACTTTGTAAATGAGAATAGGAAAATGTTATTACCTAGGATTTTGAACGTGGATTTAAAACCTTGTTTTCTTCCTGGTTGCTGCTTCAATTTTGAATATTTCCAGCCAGCTGGGATGTTTTCAGGAAAAGTTTTATTATTATTCATTGGTACTATTTTTGGAGACAGTTAAATATTGATGGATTTCAAGTTGTTATGCAAGCATTATTTTCCCAGGCAGGTTTTGCTCTTTCACTGGACTCAGGCTAGAGACAGTAATATGTTTCCATTATTATTTTAACACTGCATTATTGACTGCACAATCTCAATTGTAATCTCAACTGCACAATCTAAATTGTAATCTCAACTCACTGAACTGTACTGATTGTCCACTGAAAAACTGGACTATTTATACTTAAGGCCTGTTGTTGTTTCGATGCCCACCAGCAATATCTGTTATCAAAATTCCTTCATTGCATTCCTCGAGATAAGCTTTTAATCCTGTTGTTGGAGATGTTAATTAGCAGCCTTCACAAATGTGTTATTTTACATTTTTAACAATAGCCATCGCTGTGTTTTTAATGATAATTTTCTATATCATTTTTTTAATATTTATTTACAATCAATCATATATATTTCACTAACAAATTCATATTAATTCATCATTTACACACATATTTAATTTAAGATAAATTTACTATTTAGTTTTTAAGATTACTTTTTTTTGAACTTAAATAAAAGGAGATTTATATTTTTAAACTTTAAGTTATATTTCAACTAATAATAATAAAAAAAACTCTTTAACTTCTTTTAATTTTACGTAACTATGAATTAATTGTTTCTAGCAAAACTCTTTAAACTTAAAACTTTTAGTTTGACATTTCTAAAGCAAACCCACCTCTTTTAATTAATTAATTGTAACTTTTATTTCAAAAACTCTTTGACTTTTAATTTTACATTTTGAAAACAAGCTGCAATAAAAAACTCTTAAACCTTTAGATACTATTCTCTTTTAATGAAAGATTTTATTTTAATAATTTTTTAGACAAAATTATCATATGTACCAACACAATATTGGTACAATATATAATAAAATAAGACATAAATTCCATAACTTGCTTTTAAGCTTTCATTTAAATGATCACTAGATGGAGCTTACCAATAGCTCTAAAGTAGCTGTTGTAAAAGAAAAAATTCAAAATCATGATGTCCATACCTTCAGACTAATTGCTTTCATAGAGCTCACCTCAGTAGAGGGCTAGGACTCTAGAAACTAGATCTAAAATACTAACTCAAAAGTCAGCACTTATAAAACACGTTTCTATCAATCTGAAAGTCTGAACTTTTCAGACACATAAGTGTCTTAAAATCCAGCTTTTCAAACCGGATAGTTATATATATATATATATATATATATATATATATATATATATATATTGTAATCAGTTGGATTACATAGCACACAATAATATAGTATGTGTGCATAAATATATATAGCTGAAAGAAAAAGTAGAAATAAACACAGACATAAATTGTAGTAAATATTTTCTACATTTACTAAATAAAAATAATAAATAAAGAGTTATAACTCTGGATTTAAAATAATATTTTATTATAAAATTAAATATTTACCAAAGATCTGATAAATAAAAATTAATATTTTTATTCTGATTTTGAAAATTTAAAAATAAGCATGT
Source organism: Epiperipatus broadwayi (assembly GCA_028023455.1). Lineage (NCBI taxonomy): Eukaryota > Metazoa > Onychophora > Udeonychophora > Euonychophora > Peripatidae > Epiperipatus > Epiperipatus broadwayi. The sequence continues at coordinate 305,379 of JAQFVV010000462.1, forward strand.
TTTCTGATAATTATAAAAATATCTATTTTTGAAATCTTTTAATTAATTTGTAAATTTCTACTATCAAAGTAAAAACATGTATGTAGATTACAAAGGATTAAAGTGAATTGAAATCAACTTTTTTCAATCACACTTTGATAAAAATTTCAAGTTTGTTTTCAAAAGGATTAGACAGATTGATAACAGTCACTATGTTTTTATCACATGACCTAACCAAGCGTTAGTTTTGCTTGCAGTTTTGTAAGAGTTAGCCAGAACAGTCTGGTTTCAATATTTTAAGCAGTGGCCTACTAGAACAACTGCAAAGTTTAGCTTTAATTTTTTAAAAAGTAGTTAGCAGAAGAGCTAACTGCAGAGCTGGCTGTAAAGTTGGCTAAAATATTTTGTGATGAGTTGGAAACTGTAGCAGAGAATGGCAACAGTAAAGCTAGCTGCAAAGATGGTTAGTAGAATTATACAGAAAACTGCCATGAGGATGTAAGAATGAAAGGAAGAAGCTGCTTTTCAGTTCAATAATGGATTTTGAATTCACATGGAGATATTACCTACTTCTTTGTGTTGAAATTCATAGCCTGAAAAGTGTTCTGAAAAACAGCTTGCTGATCTGAAGCTTATCAAATTCAAGTCTAAGTGGAACTAATTGCAGAAAGGATTAAGCCAACCATACCTAAATTATGTACTTTTCACCTGATAATGACAATTACCTGGATTGACCAAAAACACCTTCTGGACCTAAACCTTACCAAATCCAAGTCTAAGTGGAACCAACTACAGATGGGAAAAAGCCAACTATACCTGAATTATATATTTTTACCTGATAATGACAATTTCCTGGATTGACAAAAAACTGCATGCCCAAGAAAAACACCAGCTGAATAAAGAAAGTTATATGTATGCTGTTGGGTCTATATGTGGAGAAATACAGATAAATGTATATAAAGTGAATTGTTTTTAAATAATTCATTTGATAGACATTTTAAATCTATATTTTTAAATTTAAAGACATTTATAATTAGTCAAGGGTTAACTTGATAAGAAGCTTTCTAACCTTTCCAAAATTGACTATACTTTTTTAAAAAAAAAAAATTAAAAAAAGTGTAATAGAATTTGATAACTGATTTAGAAATTATATTTATATGTTGTTTATGCACATGTATATGTGTGAAATTTTCTGTATGTTTTCAAAATGGAATTAATTAGAAAAATATAATATTATTGTAACAAATTAAATAGAGCATGTATGTAAAATTTAATCTTTTTTATAATGATTGAATATAAATTGAATATATTAATTGTATATTAAAAATTGCCATTTGTGCGCTCATATATGTAAATCAATGTAACAATTTGAATGTTGAATAATAATTATTTAAATCAAAATGTGATCATTTGAAATTTTGTATTGTAATCAAAATCAGAAAGCTTATATGTGTCTAATTTTAGTTTTGTAAGAGCTTAAATTCATTTTTTTTATTGTTATTAATAAACTTGTTCAATTGTTAAAAATTGTTTTCATCTTCTCTTGGTCACATACTGTAATAGAGCTTATGTTCTCTAAGTTAGATTCTTGCACAGGATGAATATATGAATGGGGGTGTGTATTTAGTCCTTTGGAGCATCCAGCGATGATCAATCATCATCATTCTGGTTGGTACTTAAGATTATATTCTTTAAAGCCCATCTTATTAGAAGTTAAGTTTATAGTTGGCCACTACAAGTGGCCTGAGAATTGATGATGATCAGCATGTTTTTATATCCCAGCATTATTGTTTAGATTTTTCTGATTTTTTATTATTATTATGTATTCTGATGGATGAGAACTTAGTTTGTGTCTCCAAATTATTGATTAAATAATTGCCCAAGCTGGCAATGGCTGAATAGTTAGCCTGGTCTACAGAAGACCCATTTCTGTTTCAGTCACAAGATTGACTGTTGATTTATATTTTGTATTGTTCAAATCCAGCCACAAGATGGATTGTTGGTTTTATTCCTTTTGATACCACTTCATCCTGTTACAATATATATATATATATATATTGAAATGGGCAGATCGGAGAACCGATCTTCGTTTCAGGTGTTTTTATGTACGGTAATTCGAACCACTGTTCGCCCGCAGTGAGATTTTGTCTATTTTAATTTATAATAAAAATTAGTTATATATTTTATAGTTTATCAGTCAATGTGTAAAGACGCCGTATATAAATGTCGCAAACCATGAAATAATATTTGTGTGTGCGTGTTTTGCGAATTTGTATCAATTAATTTAAAGTGTCAGTGCGGGCGTATTTATTTGAATTTTGGTTTTTTTAAATTGTATAAAGTCGTGTAAAAATACTGATCAAAAGTCACATTCCTTTGATCAGTGTTTTTAATTAAAATCTAATTGCACAAATGTTCAGAGCAATTAAGTTGTATTCAAAATTAGTAAGGAATTTTTATATGTAATTACTGTACCGATTTAAAAGTGGAATATTAAATTAAAAGATTGCTAAAAACAGATAATTGATTATTGGTCAAGCTGCATCGCTAGAGGCTAGAGAAAGTAGGCGGAGCCTAAAACAAAAACAAGTCGGAAAGGTCAGCAGTGGCTATTTTAGAGGAAAACTTACATTCTAACTTTTGTCGTGTTTGAGAGAGGTAGTCTCGAGACAACACATCAGTTGAGTAATTCAAACATTTTATATTAAGAAGTTTACCAGTGAATCGCAATGTTGATGGGCTAAGTGCCAGGAGCTGGTCTCTGCCCCGCCAATATGGATCTTCATGCCGCTGTTTGATCATGTTTCATATACTTCAGAATTTCCAACTTCCAATCTCAAAATTTACTATGCCTTACAAATAACTTCCAAAAATGCGTGCCTACGTTCGTCACAAGCCAAGCTGGATGAAGAAAGAAGAGTAACTTTGTTACACGAACTTTAATTTTCTTCCATGCTTAATGTTATCAATCAAGTGAATCATATGTAAGTTTTTATATCATTTATAATGCTATTGTTTAATCTGTCAGTAAATTTTCTTTTCTTTTTTTTAATCCTCTGCTCTAGTCTTTAGAAATCATTTATAAAATTGTAATTAATAGTAATAATATTTCAACTGAATGCATTTATATTTTCTTATGTTGCTTATTTCATAGACAAACATTGCCAATAGTAATATTTCCAATTCTGTGTAAAATAGTGTGTAATAGTGATCAATTTAATTTTAAAAGTAATTTCATTTTCTGAATTAAATATTCTTTCACATTCCGAGTTGATAAATGTTAAGTCACTTTATTATTCTATGTTAAGTTGTTATAAAATTACAATCTAAGTTTCAATATTAAATATATATAATAGTTTCAAAGTGTTCATTAATGTTATGTATAATATGAGAAATAATTCACTGAATAATTTGATACTATCGCTACCGCCTGTTAACCCGAAGGGTTAGAGTTTCAGAGTAAATTTAACTAATTATTGTTGTCACCGTCAGTTTAAGTCCGCTACGTTTTATTGGGGTAAGGATCTCAGCCTGTGGCATAGAAACAGACAAATAGTTTCCAGGTTTTATATAATTTCTTTAAAAAAATCCATTTCAAGTTCTCGTCCGTGATGTCTGTGGCAATGCCTTTCCTTCGCTGAAGTTAGCGTCTCGCCATACTACCATTGGGGAATGAAAGCAGTTTTCTTTCCCGGTAATCTCTTGGATCACCGGGGTTCGAAATGATCCCGGCTGGTTGTCGTGTCTCGGAGCTACTTGGGGGCATTAAGCCTTGTCAAAGTACAAGCCGCCCGGTATTCCGTTAATGCACCGCAAGTGATTACTGTAGGGCTTTTGAATCCAGGCAGCCACCAGTTCATCTATCTTCCATGTCGTATTTATATAAAACCACTCGCACATCTATCCTTTATGTCGTCTTTCTATAAAACCATTCTCCAACTGTTCGTCTACGTAACGGCTCGAGCCTATTCTAATAAAATAAGTTAATAAAAATCTTTAAATAAATATTTTTCCAGTGCTCAAATACTCTGATTCTCTTAACCACCCGTCAATCATTTAACTACCCAGCTATTGGCATAAGTTTGTTTACTAAATAAAACGTTTACTAAAGACTAGTAGCCAAATACAAGAGGATTCATGGAAGTCTTACCGTACTGTTAACATTATATTTATATGCTTTGTATTTTCATGTTGAACACTATATTTATCCGCTTTCTATTTGTCTTATTTAACACTATATTTATATGCTTTATGTTTTGCTTATTAAACACTTTATTTAATCTTAATCTTTGTGTCCTCCACCTTATTACTCTCTAAGTCTATTTAGCCACTTACTGTCTGTATTGGCAACTTAAATATATACGTTACATGAATGACCGTTCCAATATCTAGAGTATAATAAATCTATATATCATTAACTGTAAGAATTAGTCTATGTTCTGAGCTGAGCTAGAAAAGGGATAACCCCGTGCTGTTATAAAGTCATCATCGGTTAGTCATACCGGGGTTTGGGTTTGAATTCAGTTGGCATTTTGGAAATTATTCTTAAACGTGGACTGGGTTTGAACTCGGGTACTGTGTATGATTAAGCGTGGTGGATTTATACCGGTACAATATATATATATATATATTGTAACCTAGTGTTATTGACACTTGGTTTACTTGGCATTATTTCTGCAGGAAAACAATGCTATTCTTTAAAGAAATAAAAAGATAAAATAACAATAGTAATAATTGATTAATAAAGTATGCTATTCACTTATTTTGGCATGTTTTGGGTGAATAACTAATAGATTTAATAACTCAATGTCATTTTTAAAGAGTGAACATGAATAATTTAATTGAGATATTAATAATTAGAGCAAATTAATATGGTATAAAAGCTAAACAGTAATTGATTTTTTGGATGGGTAGAGAGGGGAGTGGATGAGGGTCTTATCATAAAGCACAATAACTTCTGGTAATTTCTTTTTGTAAAAAAAAAAAAAAAAAAGAAAGAAAAAAAAAAAATAATGTTTAAAGAATTATACATCACTGATTGTTAATTTAATGTATTTATTATTATTTTTTATATTGTCAAATTACTTTGTAATCCAGGTAAATAATACTAAAACTATATGATTGTAATAGGTTTTTCCTTTCTTTTGTTTATGTTATAATCAAATGATTATTTTTCTGGAAGAGGTCGCTAAAGTAAAAAAAAAAACAACAACAACAAAACAAAACAACCAATTTCATAATCAAGATCTTTTTTTTTTGAAATAGATAGTCTGCTTTTAGTTTTCAAGGAAGGAACAGTGCTGAAATTTGGTAACTCAATTTTTTCATTTTATTTTGCAGAAATAAATGTAATCAAAGTAAAATTTTAATAATATAATGTGTGGCTAAAATTTTTTGATAAGATATCCTGATTTTCTTTGCCATCTACATATTTAAAGACCTTTTATACTTAAAAATTTATTGTCTCATGCTAAAGTTCAAAAATGACAGATGTAACTAAAAGAGTCACGAAAAGTGTTATTATGTCTAAATTAAGGAAGATAAATGATTTCCAAGAAAGAAATAATTATTTATTAACTTTATGTCATTTATTGATATTTTCTTGGTATAGAAAAAAAAAATAATTGAAAGAAATATTTTGAAACCAAGGAAAATCAACTAGAAACATTTTCGCGCTCTTTCTCAATATCGTCTGCCTTTACAAGTAATGTAGTTACATACGTTAAAATATGTTTTATTCACCAAGAATTGTCTGGAAATAATAATAATGATAAATAAGATTAAATTATGCACCTGTATATTTTTTAAAAAAAAATATAAAAAAGAATATAAACTTTCTCAGAGTAAATATAGGAAAAGTTATATAGGGACATGCTTACGGAGAAGTTACCATTTAAAAAAAAAAAAAAAAAATTATAATTCCTAAAGTATGAACAAAACCAAATATCTTAGTGACTTAATGATAAAAATAAATGATATGTTATATTATACATCAGTTGGAATTATTAAAACTTCATGTACACGTAAATTGACTGCAGTTATTATCATAATAATCTCTCGGAAAATTGCGCATTTTCGTCCATAAGTAAGCTAGCTAATAAGTATACGTATCGTCAATAAAAAAAAATATTGTGTATGTTTATCGTCTATAGTCAAATATTCGTCAATGTTAGAAGTCTATTTTTTTTTCTTGGATCCCCAAAATTGTAGTAGTTTAATTCAAGTAAGAATTAATCTTCAATTCTGCTATATGTTTCTTTACCTAATTTATTAAGCGCACAAAATAAGAGAAAAACTTTTATTTAAAGGAAATAATACCATGCATTTATTGTTTTTAAACTTGCTTCGTGAAATACGACTGGATAAAGCTCTTCACCTGGACCAATTGCTCAACAGAAAAACATTTTCTAATGAGAGAGTATGCACTTGTTAATTAATGATTGTTTAAAACTAAGTTATAAATAATATGTATTTTTTTTTATATCACATAGATTAAAGTCTGTATGGTCAAGTGATATTTAATAGCCTTGTAATGACAAAGGTATGTTTTAATATAATTATTATAGGTTAAGTTGATATTTAACACGGAAAAAAAAAAAATCTATAAAATATGTTTTAATTATTACATACAATTGTAGGTAGAAATTTTGTATGTTAGATACGTAAAAGAAAAATATTTAGATATTTAAGGGGTAAAATAAATATTGAAAATTATCAGAAGTAACTAAAAAAAAAAATGCTATAACAAAATATTTCTTGTTAAAGTTTTGAAACGAATTTATACTGTATTAATTGAGGAAGTTATTCCTAATTATTCTTAAATAACACATCCACTTTATTTAGTTTAAGATAGTATGCTACCAACTATTTTGAATGTTCCTTTATTAAAATTAAAATTATTATACTTTTATTCTATGATGTCCATTGATTTCAGATGTTGATCAAAGTATACCTGGTAACATAAGTTTATTATAATCAATGTATTTACTTATCCTGCCCAGATATAGCATTGGTATATGCTTAATATTCGCATAGGTAATAATTATAATGTATTTATTTTGTGGGATGAAAAATGATCTCCCCAAAAGCTTTGTTTTCCATGAGAGGAAGATTTTAAATATAATGTTCGGGTATGTTTATAGCCCAAGTGATCGATTCTCATAGATAGGACGATCAAGAATTTATCTAGCATTTAGTATGTTTCATTCGTTTAAATCCCAGGAGAGGATTATATTTGGTGTGTGTTCATTGTATGCCCAAGTAAGAGGCAAGAAACTACCAAAATATTTTAATGTAGTAGATTACTTTACAAACCTTCGTGGTTATTCCATACTCCTCATGTAAAAATAAAGATAGCTCCACCATGGAAGGTGTTGATTATTGTGCTTAATTTTGAAAGTTCGGGCAAGATAAAGGTTATATTGGAGGTGTTAGTTCCTCAAGATCCACTTTAGTATAAATAGTGCGTTAGTAACTAGGGTCAATATCTGTATTGTGCTGCTAAATATTGCTAGTATTTGACAAGTAAATCAATGGAGAAAGTAATTAAAATTGCGTAATTTAAAACGCTTATTTACTGAAGGAATATTCAAATGCAATATTTAATTCTGGTTAGTAATTAAATAATACTCATATTTAAAATTATACGTATGAATAAAATTTGTATCATAACTTAAGTTAGCATTAAGTTAAATGTAAGATGGTAAGTGTAACTTCTGATAACTGGCATATAATTAGAATAGATTATCCCATTAAAGACCATAAATAAAGTAAATGTATTAGAAATAAATTTAATATTTTGCGTATTGCATATGATGGGATTAATCATTTTTTAAAAAAAAAAAAAAAAAAAAATAGTTAGTCAATAATTTTGAGTAAAAGCTTCTACAAGGTTATCAAAATTTAATAAACAATGTATTGGTAATGAAATGTATTTTTAGTTAATCAATCCATATGATTGCATACAGGAGAAGTAGTAACCTCTAGTCCATAACCAAAAGAGTATACAGATTACTGTCAGTTATATTTTATATTTTTGTATTACTATGGGATTATTGAATAAATGTTCATATATTTTTTTTTGTGATAATAATAAATTATAGTCTTGTTAAAATTTGTTGTAGATTCATTTTTTTTGTTTTTATATGCTAAATATAAGTGTTTGCACAATATTTGCAAAACCTTTTCTTGAGTCCGAAATCATTCCAAATTCTTAAAAACTTAATATACCAGATAAATAAAGTTAAGCAGATCGGAATATGTCATTATATTTTAGTTTAATGATAATTATTTATGGAGTTGAAAACTTAAGACTAAACATTCACCTTTGTATAAAAAAAAAAAATGAATTTATTCCCAAACCATTAACTTTGGTTGCACATTATTCCATTCCCATTTAGTTAAATTGACTAAGTAATAAATCTTAGTTATATTATTGTGTTGTCATGGATGATGGAAGGACACAAAAAGCACCCTTGTCTTTTTATTATTCTGACTGAGATTCTGAAAAAAAAAAAAAGGGCTGTGTTATTCAAAATTATACATCATTATTGAATAGAATTATCATCTCTTTAAATAATATAGCAGTTGATATGAGAGATGAAGACACATTGAATTTAAGTAAAATAAATGTTTCCTATAGCCGACCAGAATGCCAATCATATGCGACAACACAATACTGCCGAGCATTTCCTTACATGAAACAAAGAACCCTGAGATTAATATTATTATAATTATTCTTTAAATTAATAAGTGATCAATTATTATTGTTATTGCAATCGTGGCATGGCTTAAGAGAATTAAATGTACAATTGTATTATATGAAAGGTATTTTAGATCATATTGGAAAATTAATGGATATGTTGTTTTATTTTGGTTGCCTTAACGACAACCAGAAAAATTAGTGTCACAAGTGCAAATAGATAAATAAATAAATTTCCAATAATTAATTAATTAAAAAAAATTGGGTTAGAATATATATATATATGAAAAAGAAAAACAAGTTTTATATACGTAAAAACCTGCTATTGCTTGTATTAATGATCAATAGATGGAGCTTTACCAAAACCTCCAAACAAGCGTATTCGGTTTACATAAATGTCAGAGTCAATATTCACTGTCTCTTTCATTTTGCTCCACCCTCAGCTCAGCTGATTTCAAGCTGATTTGCTCCCATCAGTGAAGGGATAGGAATTATAAAACTAGACCTAAAAACTGACTCCAAGCGTTTATGCAAAATGTTTCTATCAGTTTGCAAGCATGAATTTTTTAGACACATTAATATCTTCAAACTCAGCCTATCAAACAAGGTAGCTATATGGGTCTGATTTCAGTTCAGTTTCTCCACATAGTAAAAGTTTCTGCAATCTATATCATTGCAAAAAAACTTTAAAGGTACATTTATGAAAAAAAAAACAAGTTTTATATACGTAAAAACCTGCTATCGCTTGTATTAATGATCAATAGATGGAGCTTTACCAAGACCTCCAAACAAGCGTATTCTGTTTACATAAACGTCAGAGTCAATATTCACTGCCTCTTTCATTTTGCTCCACCCTCAGATCAGCTGATTTCAAGCTGATTTGCTCTCATCAGTGAAGGGATAGGAGTTATAAAACTAGACCTAAAAACTGACTCCAAGCATTTATACAAAATGTTTCTATCAGTTTGCAAGCATGAATTTTTTAGACACGTTAATGTCTTCAAACTCACGTATATAAAACTTGTTTTTCTTTTTCATAAATGTATCTTTAAAGTTTTCTTGCAATGATATAGATTGCAGAAACTTTTACTATGTGAAGAAACTGAACTGAAATCAGACCCATATAGCTACCTTGTTTGATAGGCTGAGTTTGAAGATATTAACGTGTCTAAAAAATTCATGCTTGCAAACTGATAGAAACATTTTGCATAAACACTTGGAGTCAGTTTTTAGGTCTAGTTTTATAACTCCTATCCCTTCACTGATGAGAGCAAATCAGCTTGAAATCAGCTGATCTGAGGGTGGAGCAAAATGAAAGAGACAGTGAATATTGACTCTGATGTTTATGTAAATAGAATATGCTTGTTTGGATGTCTTGGTAAAGCTCCATCTATTGACCATTAATACAAGCGATAGCAGGTTTTTACGTATATAAAACTTGTTTTTCTTTTTCATAAATGTACCTTTAAAGTTTTATTGCAATGATATAGATTGCAGAAACTTTTACTATGTGGAGAAACTGAACTGAAATCAGACCCATATAGCTATCTCGTTTGATAGGCTGAGTTTGAAGACATTAACGTGTCTAAAAAATTCATGCTTACAAACTGATAGAAACGTTTTGCATAAACGCTTGGAGTCAGTTTTTAGGTCTAGTTTTATAACTCCTATCCCTTCACTGATGAGAGCAAATCAGCTTGAAATCAGCTGATCTGAGGGTGGAGCAAAATGAAAGAGACAGTGAATATTGACTCTGACGTTTATGTAAACAGAATATGCTTGTTTGGAGGTCTTGGTAAAGCTCCATCTATTGATCATATATATATATATATATATATATATATATAACTCTGAGTATCAATGATTGATTTATTATCCATGTAAAAATATGAAAGTCAGGTAAAAGTGGTTATTTTTTGTATAACTAACAAATTAGCCTTGACATGAAAGATGGGGCATTATTTCAAAATTTATTAAAGGTTACTCCATTAAATCTGACTTGAATTTGCTTCTTCATTAATATTATATATTTATATTTATATTAAAGTGATGTGCTCTTAAATTCCATTATTATTGTTTTTTTTTATTATGCTATTTTATATTTAACGCAAGTATTAATGATCATCATAATAAGAATCAATATTTTATTTATTTTTATATTATTGATCTTTAATATTTTTATGTAGTTAAAACAAATTGATTAAAGTGCTTTAGTTAAAGTTATTATAATGTAATGTTTAAGTATAGGTAACATAAATATAATTTCAAATGTAGAAGAAATTAATACTAAATATTAAAATTAAAAGTATGAAATAAAATAAATGATTAAATAATTGATAATTAATATATTTATAAACAAGAATAGATTATACAAATAGATGAATAAATACTCCATGTTGAATATATTAATGAATGAATAAAACCAACAAAAGTGCACAATTTGTCATTCAGAATTAAATAAATATTGAATGAGAAATTGATAAACTAATTAATTCTTATCATTAAAATGTTTGGGGTTATGAAACTCTAATCATAATAATGAGTTTGTGTTTTCATTTTTAATTTTTTTATTTCTTTTATAAAGGGGTCTTCATTCTAGAGTTTTTTAAGCAATAAAAGATGAGAAAATAAAAAATTAATGAAAATTATTAAGTACTTAATTTTTTAATGACATCTAATTAATTATTATGATATAGTATGAGTGATTTTTTGAAAAAATGTTAGAAGTATTATAAGTAATTAGATTCAACTTGTTTAAGCTTGCAGTTTTTTTAAAAACAATTTATTTCTGATGTTTATATTATTTGCTTAATTTTCTAGATTAATTATGCTTTTATTTATTATTAAATATAATTCATAAAATTAAATATTTGGTAAAGATTCTTACAAAAATTTTTAAATGATTTGAATGCACAAACAAAGCATTATTTGTTAAAATAGGCAAAACTCACTATATATATATATATTGCCACACACAGCAAGCTAGAGTAATCAATGGATGCCGGAAGGCTTGTGCATAAAATCCCCATTTAGTGCCTACTCATCCAATATCCCCAGACTAGTTTTTGGCTTATGGCCTTCATCAGTGAGGAGCCTTGGATCTGAGAGCACTGCACCTAGATCTTAGGATCTAATGCAACCTCCAGCAAACAGTTTTTATCTCCATTTAACTACAAAACTATGAGTCTTAAAGTGAAAACACCTTAATGTTTTCAATCCAAGCCCATTAGCTTATATAGTCATATGGGTCTGAAACCAGTTCAGTACCCATACATTTTGGTGTCTTTGGTTATTTAATAACCATAGCCACCACTATCCTATGAAGCAGGATTGGTTTTAAGCCAATTACCATCACATGACCACCACCTCTTATGCTTGTGTATAACTGTTATTAATAGGATAGTGGTGGCTATGGTTATTAAAGAACCAATGACACCAAAATGTATTGGTACTGAACTGGGTTCAGACCCATATGACTATAATAAGATAATGGGCTTGGATTGAAAACATTAAGATGTTTTCAGTTTAAGACTCATAGTTTTTGTAGTTAAATGGAAATAAAAGGTGGCTGCTGGAGGGTTGCATTAGATCCTAAGATCTAGGTGCAGCACTCTCAGATCCAAGGCTCCTCACTGATGAAAGCCATAAGCTCGAAACTAGTACAGGGATATTGGATGAGTAGGCACCAGATGGGGATTTTATGCACAGGCCTTCTGAAATCCATTTATTACTCTAGCTTGCTATGTGTTGCAATATATATATATATATATATATATATATATATATATATATATAGTGAGTTTTGCCTGTTTTAACATCAGTTATACACAAGCATAAGAGGTGATGGTCATGTGATGTTAATTGGCTTAAAAGCATTATTTGAACTTTAGATAGATAATCTAACTTCAGTGTTTCTTTATTGCTACATACATATTATTTTTTTATAGTTTAATATATGGTAAATGAATGCTTAATCACTCCTCTCAGTTTTGTAGTATAAACTTAAATCTATAATTTAAGTCAAATACTTTTGAAAGATAATCCATTGACTAGTAGGATTTCAACAGCCATGTACTTATTTTAATAAATTAAGAATATATTCAACAAACACCATAAAATGATAAATATGTAAATTAACCAATACAATATTTTAACTATTAGAAAAATTAGTTTGTATTCAAACTAGACTTACATGTGTATACTTGACCTAATAAACTGAATTTAAAATATGCTTCATTAGACATTTTTCACCAAGATTTTCAGATTATTTAAATGTTTCTATATAGTAATGAAAACAAGAATAGCAGATTATGAGACTATTTAATCAATACAATATGAAAAAAAACAACAGATTATCTTAGATAAATAAAGTATTATGAAAGCCAGAATATAAAAAGATGCTAATCCAAGCTAAGTAGCTTCTTGATGCAAAAACCTCTCCAGAATATCTCATAGAAAGAGTAAAGATTATTCAATTCTGGAATCAAATAATGAATGATAAGAATCTTCATTTTTATTTTTTTGTTTTACCCACTAGTCAGAAATAGTTTGATTGGATTACTAGTTAATTTGTATGTATATTACCAGCTAATTAAAAAAAAAATTCTAAGTTTCTAAAATATTTTACAAAAAATTCATGTTTCTGATGTATGAATCCTAGTTCAAAAGCATGGCATGTTAATTTTTAATTCTATATTATTGTAATATTGCAATTTTAGTGTTGCTTAAAATATATTTTTTAAGAATAACATTACCTCATTATTCCGACATTATAGTTCTAATTAACTTAGGTTATTCCTTTGAATTAATCATCCATAGCTATCTATGTAAGCTACTTATTATTGGTAAGCAAATAAGTATCTAGTTATCCTTAGCTAGAAAATAAACAAAGATGACTCGGCATTAATGTCAACATCTTCTGTGTTATTCGAAATGAGGTTCTTGGAGGATGTATTTACTGCTCCATTGTATAATACTATTTTACGTTATATTATTTAACTAATTCAAGATAATACTTTTGAGTAATATGTATATTTTCACGCACACACAGAGAGATGTTCATTTGTATACAAATAAATTAAAGCTTTATCATCAAGCAACTTATATTTGCGATAAATTATTAGCAACAGAGGTATGAACATCCAGATGTTTTTAGCCTTTAGCGTGTTTGATGATTGTGGATTATTTATAATATACATAATAGTCAGGAATTTTTGAATTATATTGGAATTTGAGACGGGTAGTGAGCTTATATAAAATTGAAAATTGCTTACTTATCTATTAATATGTATATATTTACAATTCTATATATATATATTACTGTATATAAATATATTTTACAGATATATATATATTACTGTATATAAATATATTTTACAGATATATATATACATCTTTTGGATATGTGTTTGTGTGTGTGTGGAATGTTTAATAGTTTTCGTTTTCTTTAGACTACTATATTTATTTTCAAAATAAATATGTTATTAATTTAATAAATAGCACGTATATCTCTAAAATCGAATTAATTATATGTATAATGTACTTTTAATATATATAACATTATTCAGAACAAAAATAATAAAATTCAATTGTATGTTATTAAGATACAATATTATTTTAATATAATTTATAAAATTTCATAAAGTCTTTTGGTTTTTTTTTTTCAAATTGTCTTTTATTTAATATTCTTTTATATTGTAAAATACTTCTTATAATTGATATTGAATTATATCAATGAGTAAAAAAAATTATTTGAAAGCTAACTGTTGTAAGCTTCCCACTATAAACTTGTATTTTCATGTCACAAGACCTAGTCATGCATTCTTAACATTGTTTGATGGAAAAGAGAGCAGCTAAAGCTATTCTTTCTGTTTCATTCACAGGTAATGGCCCTCATCACTACTAGCAGAACAAAATTGAGGAGGAAATCTTAAAGCTTTGCAATCAACAGCTAGTTGAAAAATCGTGGGATTTACTTTCTCAACCAATCTTTTATTATAGTTATTGTAGTCATTCTTAACCTGGAGATATTTTAAAAATAGTCTTTAAAAATAGAATATTTGAATTCAATATCAAAATTATTTATTATTATTACTGTCAAACAGCTATTATAGGTAAAACCTTTATATTTTTGTTTTATTATTCTTGTTTACTGCTGCTATTACTATCGTTACTTGAATATTAAGAATTATTTTATTCCTATTAACTAGTGAAAAATAATTTTATTACTTTTTATTGATCTTTTCTTTTCATTTGGTATTTTTCATTTTTTCCATCAATATTAATATTTATTTAAAGTAATTATTTTTCTTATTATCATTATAATCAGGATCGACTAATAGTTAGGGCTTCTCTAATACTATTCCACATAGTTTACTTGCTTTAACATTTCCATATTATTTAAAAAAAATATGTCATTATCACTAATCCTACTTTTATCACCATTATGTTTCGTTTTTATTGTATTTCGTAATATTCTTAAAACTCCTGCCTTTTTTTTATTTATTAAATAGTAATAAACTCTGCGAATTTCTATCTAGCTAATTACTATACATTTTAGTATTATTAATTAGTTGCCCTAAGTAGATAGCTCAGTGATAAAAGTGATGGGCTTAAGAACTAAAGGTTCCTGGATTAATTTCCTATAAAGAAATGTAAAAAAAAAAAATCATTGTGATCAGTTAATAGTATAAATATTGTAAGACTAATCTTAATAATCGGAAAATCTTTCGAATTATCATGCGATAAAAATAAATTAGTTACTAGTAGAGTGATAAAATATGTTTACGATCAATAATTTTAATTAAATAGTTGTTAACAATTATGAATTTAATCAGACTTTTGAGGAAGTGAATACATCATACTCCTGCAGAGCAGAATATTTGGCTAGTAGGTCAGTAGTATATTAAATGAAAATAACAACTTTGAAATGTAAACTTTTAATTTTACTTTTGACATAGAACTTATACAAAGCTTCAGTTATATCTTACTCAGTACTTGTAGCTGACAGATGTGACAGGGATTCTACATATATTATCAGCAACGGCATGGGGAAAAATACCTTAACATATTGACTGATAATTCAAGTAGAAAACAAAATAGCTAGAGGTAAAATTCCAGCAGAAAATCTCAACTAAATTTAAAAAATATATATATTTAATTATTTGTAATTTAATCAGTGATAATAACAAAAATAGAGAAAATAATCAGTTTTTGATAACTTGAGTAAATGCTTTAAGATTTTTATTCATCAAAAACAATTATTTATATAATTCAACAAATTTTATTAATATTTTAAATTTATTCTTAACAGATCTTTATATGAAGATTATATTAATCAAGACGTTTCTTTGATTGATAAACAGTCTAAGGCAATTCTCACTAGATGTCGTCTTAACATAACTGCACTTGCTTTGAATTTTTTAAACGTAAAATAGTTAAGTGGTAATCTATGATTTAATAAAATATATTATCTTTAATAAATAAAATCATTGAAAGTAAATTATATAGTTTATTAAAGAATTATATTAATAGTCGAAAATCCTGATTTTGCAGATGGTTTCTATTCTTTTTTTTTCTTTTTTAATTAAAAAACTAAAAATATATTTTTAAAATATATAATATTGTGTGTATATGAAGAAATCTACAGTAAGTAATAAAATGCTTGATTTTTAACAATCTTAGTTTATCCCTGCTTTCCGTTTAATTTTAATCAAAATTATTATATTATCTAAGGATTTTTATGAAGTAATAATTTCGTATAACTCTTGTTTAAAAAGCACACACACACAAATATTTTCATTTCTTTAAGGCTAATGTACGTTGTATTAGTTATTTATGTTAACAATATATATAAATCTTTGTGCATTTATACGGACGTAAATTTGGTCAAAAATAGGTTTTACAACAAGATCAATGTCATAGAATTTTAAAATTCCAAATTATTATAATATTTAAAACACAGAATATGCAATTAAAAAATATTTCAAACTGAAGCTTAAGACTAAAAGCTCTTATTTATAGCATATTATAACTAGTTCAGCTAGGGTGAGTTAAAGCATCTTTTGATTAAGAATCTATTTTTTCTTCAATAAACTGTTGAAATAATGTTACAAAAAAAAAAAAAAAAAAATGGAATCATTCAAGTTAACAGCTCATTTAAATCAAATATAATACAAATGAAATAGACTAGCCACACAAAGTGAAAACGCATTTATATATATATAAACATGCAAAATATTTAAAAGCATAAACCAAACGCAAACCTAAAAATTGTATAAAGTTCACAAATGTTTAATAAAATAAAAATGCTTTTAGAAACATTTCTTGTTAAATGATAATAAAATTAAAATATTTGTTTATAATTTTATAGTAATATAGTTATTTGAAAATTACTGGTGATTTAAATTTCAGTTCACAAAGCAGTGCCGCTGATATTTAACAATGTAGAAAATTATTCGAAATATATGGATTGATGCTGACAATGAATTATATGCCAATATGTGTGACATTACACTGACTCTAAAAGTTTCATTTCTGTAGTTTCATTAAATTTTCTGAAGTCATTTTTACTTGCCTTATAAATTTTTGTTTTACTGATTCATTGGCTGTTTTTTTATTATTATTTTCAGTCGTCCCAGATTCTTTTTTTTTTAAATTCTATTTTGCTAAAAGTTGATCGTGGCTGTCTTATGGTTATAAAATTATAAATATTTAATTAACTAAATTAAATAATGAATAACTTTTATTACTCTATTAAATGTAAGTATTTATCTTCTTTTTCCCATCAAATCTGAAAGAAAAATTCTATACAGTTAGAACAAAAATATAAGCAAACTTTTTTCTCAATTAAAAGTTATTTTTGAATTTTTGATCATTGACAAACTCAACATTGCTTTTTGCTTTCACAATTTTATAAACACACTATCTTTAATTATTAAAATGTTTGATTTCTTTAATTTTATATTGGAATAAAGTTGTCAAGATAAACTTTTTATATAATATTTTATTATATATAAAAACAACAGTAAAGTATTTGTTATGAATGAAATGTTCTTAGCAATAAATGATTTTTTTGCAAGTTTAATTAGAATTAAAAGCAATAATATGAAAATTAAGATTATATTTTAAGCAGACAGCATTCAAATAACTCTTTTTATATTACAAAATAATGGTAAATCACTCATTACTATATGAAAAAAAAGGGCTGATAAATTCTTTTTAAATTAAAAAATTAGTAAGTACGTGAAGATGTGTACGTGAAGATGTTACTGAAACTGAATGAGCAAAATAAAAACTCCAATTACTCTTATTTTATTTTTATTTAAATGAAATTTGAATTAAATAAAATATTAATAAAGTCTAGGATAAATAAAAGCTATCCATGGACAATGCAAACTTTTCCCCTCAATTTGAAAAACATATTGGTAAATTACTTTTATACTTATAATATTTATATATTGCAGTACTTTAATTTGTAAAAGTGTGTGTGTGTGTTTATTAGATCTTAGTTTACTTTATTGTTTTGATATACAAACTTGAAATATTAACTTTTTGCAATATCTATAAATTTGCCATTTTTTTTATTAATTAAGCATAAATAAAAATATTTTGTATAATTAATATGTTAATTAAAAAAAAAAAAACAACAACATATGATTCAATGAGATTATTCAAAAATTTTAATTATAACAGATCATTATATATATATTTATTATTAATATTTATTGCCCTCTTATTTTTTTTATAATTATTTAAATAAGTAAGTACTTCTAGGAGACTTATTAGAAAAAGACATAGATTTTTGTGAACGATGGCAAATATTAAAATTTTTAAATTATTGCGAATATTTTTATTGATACTTATAAATTATCAGTAAAATACTAATCATGATTTTAAAAAAATAAATATAAAAATGTTCCATAGTTATTTTAAAATTCTTATATGTGATATACACACTCAAACTATTTACTATTTCCATGTTTGGATATTAATACTTTAAAAAAAATTAAACCTATATTGACATAAAGTAATATATATATATTATATAAGGGATTCTAACTCAGACTTTCACACGACCCTCAACTCTCCATGCCATCTGTGAAAGTCTGAGTTCGAATCCCTTATATATTACATTATACATGTGCAGGTGTGTGAAAGCCTGTACAGTGTATTAAATAAATATAAAATGTAATTTACATAAAATAAAAACAAAACTGGAATATTATATATTGTTGGAGAAAATGGGCATGCCATATTTCTGTTACATTCAATCTGTAAAAAAAAAAAAAAAAACTGAAAATAGTAATAATATATAGTTTGATAAAAATACATTTTTATGATTTATAATAAAGATATGGTAATATGTTTTCTTATGATAATATGATTAATTATTAAAATATACTTAGGATTATTATCAAGCATCAGAAATATAAGTCAAATCAAATTCATTTCTTATTATTGGATCTAACTGTGTGTTAATAATATACAAGTATACATAGTGAGATTCACTCATTATTTTGCTAAGACTATCACCTTTACTTAAAACTTGGATTGGTCAATATTAAATTCACTTATCAGTTTTCTATTATTAGATTTGCTTTATTAAGATGAATAATCAAATTTAAACTTTATTTCAATAAAAAAGGCATTTTTTTTGTTTTTTTTAAAATTTGAGGTTAAGTCATGAGTATTCCAAAGAAACCAAAGTGGATTTTATATATATATATATATATATATATATATAATTATATCCACTTTGGTATATATATATATATATATATAAGATTGATATAATTGTAATTCATCTATAACAATTTCAAAAAAGATAATATCAAGAGATATTTTCTATCATTAGGTAAAAAATATGAAGATTTTTGTAAAAATTCACAATTGCACAAATTTAAAATTATAATAAAAAAAATTGATTTTTTTGGGCAATAAAGCAGATTTGCAATAGCAATAGACAAAGCAATGTCAATCATTGTTGCTTCTTTAAAATTTTATTTTTTATTAATTAAAGCAAAAAAACCATTTAAGAAATCATTTTTTAACAGCATAATATTTATGTTTTGATTTCAAAATAAAAATTAAATAATTTTTAATATTAAAAGTTCTACAACTTTTCAGAATAACAGTTATGGAAAAAATTGAAATTTTAAGTATCAATATGAATACTATTAAAAAAAATCAAGTCAGGTGTCATATGACCTAATTTAATAAGCTTGTATTTACAAATGTTATATATAGAGCTCACAAAATAAACCCTTAACAAGCTTTATAGAATATCCTCAACGACAGATAGGTTTCTGAGAATGCCAGTAGCAGAAACCAGTCTGAGGTTGGGGATATTCTACAAAACTTATTAAGAGCTTATTTTGCAAGCTCAATATATAATAGTATGAATACTGAATTAAGACAAACAACATTATTGTGTGTGTCACCTTGTTATTACAATTTGATGAGTTAAATAATTTCACTAATATTGCTTACATAATGGTATTTATGTGATATATCAAGATTACTTAAGTTAAGAAAATATATTTTGCAGCATTTGATAAATTTGTAAAACAATATTAAATTCCTCTTTTTTAAACTAATTTTCAATATTACTAATATAATAACCAAATACAGCTCACAAGTTGGGTATCATTTTATTCTGCAAGAAAATGACAAATATTCAGATTTTTATGTCCATTGTATTATCTTGTAACAAATCTTGTTGGCAAAAGATGAAATAAAAACAATTTTTGGGGTTTATAATTAAAATTGTTAACTAACTATTCAAATTACAAACTAAAAATGATGTCAGAAAAAACATTTTGTATAATAAGATTGGCTGAACATCAGAAGTAAATTTATAAAAAAATATTTTTGTACTAATTGACAATTTATTATGAAAAACATTCTTCATGAAAAAAAGATATTAATTCACAATTGTATGATAAAAAATGGTTATAAAATTTAATATTTTTGTACATTTCTGCACAAAGTTAAACAATTTAAATTTATTGATGCAAGAGAAAAAATAAAATTTTTATTAATGTGATCAGTATTTAATGATGTTAAAAAATATGACTGCAAATAATAGACTCTTTCCTTACTTTTAATAGTTTTTTGATAAAAATTGCAATATAGATTATAAATTTATTAAACGCACATTGATTACGTAAGTAATATTTACCGAGGCTGTAACCTTGAGAATATGCGTGTAAAATGCTATAGTAGGGACTTCTACAGGTATTTAACCACAAGCTTATGCTATGGAAGAAAAGAGGGTTATAGCATAAGCTTGTGGTTAAACACCTGTAGAGGTCCCTACTATCGCATTTTACATGCATATTCTCAAGGTTACAGCCTCGGTAAATATTACATATGGATTATTGTAAATTAAAGGAATTTATAAATGAAATAGAAATATTGGAAAATAAAATTAATCCATCGTTTAAAGATTGTATGCTAAAGTGAAATGATTGTTTCTTTTATCAATGATTTATTTTAGAATAATTTAATCATCATAGAAGCTTTAAATAAAGTTGCTCAATTATTTAATTTGAACCAAGTTGAAGTAGAACTTAAATCAAACAAAATATTTAAAATAATTTACATTTGAAATCAATGAAAGAAAAAAGACATTTGGAAATGCACATTGGATAAATGTCCAATAAAACCAAGTTGCTTGAAAAGGGTAATTTATTTGGATTGACTTATTTGTTAGAATCTGCTTTTTGAAGTATGAAAATTATATATATATATATAAAGAGAGCCGTAGTTCAAAACTGGTCTGGTGATGGTGGCAATTCTAGATAATGATGTGATAATTTAAATGCTTTCTCTTGTAGCATTTATCACACACACACATATATATAACAAGTTAAAAAATCAAATAGTAAATGAACGTTTAGAACTAGTTTACAATTGACTATGTCTTCTTATCAACTGAATTATAAAAATATTGCAGACTCCAGTATTGTCAAATTCCATAATAATTTTTGATGATAATTATTTTATATTATTTTTATATTTAAAATTCATTTATTAATATTATTATCACTTGTCCAAAATATCTATAGTTTTCTATAATTATTTTTATCATATTATCAATAAATGTTTTATTTAAATTTATTTACATCGTATTTCATTAGTATAAATTGGAAATATATTTCTACGAAAGATCACCAAATAATTTGATATACAAAAATAGCTCTCATATTAAAAGAAGTTGAACATCACTGCCTTATTTAATTTTGATGCATTAAATTTTATAAAATTAGTTATAATTTTTTATTATTATTTATATGTGTATAATGTTTTAAACCATTTTTAAAGAAAAAAAAAAAGTTTTTGTTACTACAATAAACATCTTTTTTTTTTCCTTTCTTTAGATGACAGTACAAAATTAAATGTAGTTTTTGTACTGCTACAAGAAAATATGCAATTCTGAATAATAATTATTCCTTTAGACTGTTCACTATCACTATGTGCATACGTAAATATAACATACAATAGTTGTATCTTTTACTTTTAATATAATCTTTATTGATAAAATATATAATTACATGGTTTACAGTGTATAGTGTTATATTTTAGGTAGTATAAAGGGGTTAATATTACATATCTATATGCATATAAATATTCATTTGTTATTAAAATATGTTTCAAAAGGGATTATATATAAGTGATGAAGAATTAATCAGAACAAGAAATGTGCTAATACATTTAAAATTGTTTTTATGCCTTAATATTTAATTGGGTGGTCAATTTAATATAAATTAATTTTAAATGACTAAACTATATTATTATAGATGAGTACTGTTGGAAAATGAAGCAAAGATCATATCCTAATATTAGTAAACAGTAGTTACGGTAGTGTGGGTAAGGTTATTAAGGTCCAAATGGTTGAATATATATTTGAAGGTATAAGAATTTGATCTCAAAGTATAACTTTGATTATATTATTTTGTTGTAGAAATGTGACTGCAGCTTTTAGAGAATGGGCTGAAGCATAGTCAACAGAATAAAAACAGTTGCTTTAATGATGGGAAACAGACCCCTTGATAAGTAATGAGGCTGTTTGGAACTTAATTATAGATGTAATAAGAATTTGATATATTTGAAATGATGGGAACTTAAAAGAAAGTTTTTGAATAGATTCCTATTTTGTGTAGAGATTGAGCAAGTTGAATCTATATTGGTAGAAAATATGTTTAGATAAAAAGCTGCAGGTTGATAAAGCTTTCACATTCATAAAAAAAAGTCATGTATTTGGGTTCTAAATATCACAATTTAAATTTTCTGATAATCTGTTTATTTGTACAATGAAGAAATGGTGGGAGTGTTAAAAATAGTTTAGTTTTATGGAAAAGATTGTAAGCTTCTCAGAAATTTACTTTAATTGATAGAGTATGTTGTTTGGGTAAGGATTAGGTGATAAGGGCATTGAGCAGGTTTTTAAGGTAATATATTTTAAATTGGTGTTGATATGTCTGTTGGGATGATGTGAATATTTTTTAATCTGGGAAAGGAATTAGAAATTTGACTGTTCTTTGGAGGAGAATTATATGGAAAGAATGAAATACGAGTTTGTTGTTACTAGTGTGTTTTTGCAAGATTCTAATTCTAGTGCATTCTTTCTTCCCTGCATCAATTTGTTGCATAAGTTGCCCTTTTTTGATAGAGATTGTGTAATTAATGGAGGGTGAATAATATGTTGTTTAGGGAAATGTTAGTATATTATTGAGAGTGATTTTGGCATGTAATGATAGGTAGGATTTAGATAGAGAATTGCTTATGGTTTCAATGGATGTAAATAGAATATTTTGAATTGAAATCTCATAGCATTTGTAAATTTGTTAATGAAAAAATCTACAATGTTGTGAGGAAGTATACTGTTTCTAGGTAAGATATTCTTTGTAGATGATATATTATGATTATAATGAAGAATTGTTGTTAATATTGGAATATTTTGTAAAAGAAAAAGGGTGACAAAGGCATTTATATAGGAAATGTGATTGAAGTTTTTATTGATGAGTGGGAAGTAGATGCTACCTACATATTTGATTCTCAGTTACTGATAGCAAAGGATTAATATAAGATATAAATAGTAACCCACTAAGGATGGATTCTTTGGGGATGAATTGTATGAGTTGAAGTCAGAGAAGGGAGAAGGCTTTTCCATTAAGAGTAATGCAGATTTCTCTGTTTATGAGATTGGTGAGAAATATATAATATAAGGCAGTGATGTTGTTTGTTTTTAAAAACTGAATCAGATTTTCAATTGGAATAATGTCAAGGGCAGGTCCAATGTTAATTTAGAAGCAAACAATATTCCTGAAATGCCTCACTTGATGTATAATAGTTTTAAATAGAGTAATGGCTGCATTAGTGGATGATCCTCTTTTTGCAGAATGAAAAGCCAATACAGATAACAGAATAATGAATTTGATGATGGATTCTATATTTTGATGCCAATTGGAATTGTGTAGATGAGGAGATAAGAGAGGATGGAAGAAGTTTTCTTTTTTTTGATAAAAGAATTAAGGAGAGAAGATATATTTATAAAATTTTATAGACCTCCTTAGAAAAATGATTGGGAAGATTTAAGACTATGTGGATAATAAGAATCTTAGGTGATTAAATGAAATTTGGAGGTTCCATGTGTACCAACAAGGTTGTATGTTATCTGAAAATGAATTGGGCTTAAGCATAATTTCATTTTTTATAATTATGGAATTAGTATTACTGAATCCAAAGTGATGAGCATCAGCACACGGGAAGTAGGGAAATAGAAGTTTGGCCTCGGAATAGCAGAGTAGTGGTTGAAGCATCTGTTGACTCTTGAACAATTGATTATTTTTTACATGGATGAAGAGATAATTTTTGTTGTTTTGAACATGAGAGTGCAATGTATGTATCCCCTGGATCAGTTATGAGATTGAGTTAACAAGGTTTTTGTATTTTTAGTTGAGAGATATTCAGCAAATAGTAATTGGATTCTTTTGTATTGTTGTTTAAGATGGATGATAAAGGGAATGGAAGCACAATCATATGAAGTAACTTTTAGGTTTTGATGTAACAAATCAAACTCTTTGATTAATGTTGTGGTGATTTGTTTTTATTTGTATAGTGTTTGATAACTGAGTTATTAATATTAATGAAGATATGCCAAGCCTAGTTTAATAAAAAAATGTTAAATTTTTTTGAAGGTGTCTAAATAATGCTTCTGGTATAGACATCTTTAGGAGAAGTCCAATAGTATTGTTGCATTGAAGAATAGCTTGAATTTGAAAGTTAATGTTCAATTCAATATTACAATGTAGATTGTTAGAAAGCTGATAGGTTGGAAAGAATCATTAATAGTGAAATGGAGATTTGACAAATAAAAAAGTAGTTTAATAAGAGTTGCATGTTTTGGATAAAAATAAAAACCATTATTAGGGGAAAACATTTAGCATTTATATTTTTAATTAAGGAATTGAAGGTATTTCAAAATGAATTCAGAGCATGACATGTTAAAATTCTCAATCCCCAGGTTTCACCATACTTGTGGTATTCTAAAGAATTGAAGATAAAATGACAATTTATCTAAGGAATTCTTTGGTGAATAAGTACGAGTAAGTATAAAGTATATAGATTGATAAAGTAGAATGGTGGAAGAATGAGATGATCATGTTTTGGTCAAGATGTAAGATTTTACATGCTATGTAAGGTACTAGATAGTGGATTTCTATCCTGCAGCATATGTTAGAATGTTGGAAGTAATCAAATTTTTCAAAATATTTTTGAAGATCTTTCTTGCTGTTGATTATGTATTTAGTTTTACAGAATAAATATGAAGAGAATATTGAGTAATACAGTTGCTAACTGAAAATCCATAACAATGAGAATTGAAGTTCTTTACTTTAATTGTTGTGATGTTTAAAGACATTTTAAATCATAGAATAGGCAACAGGATAGTTTGAATAATAAATATAGAAAGTTTGAAAATGTGCATGAGATTTTAATGTTCTCTTATTGAATTGTGTAAACTGGTTGTGTGGGTTTTATTGTTGTAATCTATTAAACTTACCTTAATAATGAAATTGTTAAAATTTGCTTCATTAAAATCAATTATGATAAAAATAATACTAATAGTGGTGATTGATTTGAAATATTGTATTTCTGGGTTGTTTTCTAGATTTAAATTTTTAAATTAGAGAGCTTTGCTTTTTGTGATTTATGTGCATGCTTATGAATTTCAATTCCCATTCTGGAGATGGAGTTAATATATTTCTTAATATTTTTCTAGTTAAGTATTTGTCATAGGTTATGTTAAAATCCATATTTCTTAAAGTGCTAATTGAGGCTTTTATTATCTTTTTGCTGGTGTGTCTAGGGAAGGAAAATCATAAATCTAGTTTTAATTATTGTTAGCATTTGTGTTTCTAAGCTTGTGATTGATTGGAAGTGTTAGTTCTGTTGTGTTTACATTTTTATAAGCTTTTTATTTTTAAATAGTTTGGAAGTAATTTTCATCAAATAAAGTCTGGTCATCATCTGTGAAGAATGTTAGCCTAGATTTATATTATGATTCACTGTTTGAATCAATTATTAAAGATTCAGCAAGTATGTTCATTTTGTGTTTAGAGTTTGCATATATTATGGTCTTGTTAATGGTGTTCTTTGTTATTTCAGACATATTACTTGGATTTTTATTAATGGTTAATTGTAATTATAATATGTCTATAATTTGAGTTGGTTTAGTGGATTTCCTCAGCAGTGCTTTTGCCTGTGATAATGTAGATGTGGCACATTGATGTGTTTTGTGCATTTTAAATCCATAGAGATTGCAAAATCTAAGGCAGTCTTTAATGAGATCATTTCTGGCTCAAATAAAAAGCAATGTGGAGGGAAAGGATGATTTTAAACATGATAAAAACTGTTTTACTTATCTTAATAAATATAAGACTATTCAATATCGATCAGTATTTGGGTATTTTAAAGAGTTTTACTTAAATGATAAAAAAAAAAAAAATTCTTACTTCTGGTTGACAAAAACGGTCTTCTCTTTTATTAATCTTCTATAAAGGACTGCTAATGAGATCCTTGTTTTGCATTAGAGCATTTCATTAAAAAAATATTTTTAACTTTTACATAATGTTATAACGTTAAAATGTATTACTGCATATATCCACAATTTAAATTAATGTAATATTAAAAACAGTTATTATTTTCTTTTTAATCATATATCCAACACTTATTAAATTTATCTTTATAATTAAATTTAGTGTTGACTTATAATTTGAAATACACTAACAATAAAATAAAATTTGATATTGAATGCTTCAATTAGCAAAACTTATTTTTAGTTGTCACTAAAATGCATTAATCCACAATCTTTAGAATATCTCAAGTGTTTACTTTTCATACCATAACGAATATATTCTCCATGAGTATTTATAGCTCCATAATAATTAAAAATAAACAACTAATGAAATTCCAACAAAAAAGTATTTATTTACTTGTATTTATATGTATATAGTCGTATGATCATTTACTTGATAATCAAGTGTTATTCATCACCCAGCCCAATAATTTTATTCAGTCGTCTAAAGAGTGATTTTTCTTCAACTGGGAATCAATTCAAGCTGTTGTTGGATTTTTACTCCACTAGTATATGATTGCACAGAACATTTGTTTATAATATTATAAATTTTATAATTGAGATTTAACGGATATAAAACATTTTATGCTTAGTTGAGAATTATTTATTTAAATGCGTAAAAAATTAAATTGCATATAGTTCGCAATAATATATAAGTATAATTCAAAAGATCTTTTAATTAGCGATTAATTACATTTTTGAATAAAAGAATTAAAAAATGTTACCTGTCAAGCATTGGTGGTTGAGAGGTCAGCACAGCTGTCTTACAAGCAGTTGTCCAGGGTTAGCGGGTTCGCTTCCCGGCCGATGCTATGACACATGAAAAAAAAAGTTTACCTATCTTAACCTTTAATTTTTTTCTTTAGATGTCTGCAAACGTCAATATATATTTATATGTGTATGTATCTAATTACAATCCATATGACTTAAGTTTGAAACCAAGGTGAGTAAATTTGTTTCTTTTTAACATTGCATCATACTGACATTTCAACTAGATTTCATTAGCCATGACTTCTATTACGTAAAAATGACTCTTGTTACTCATTCAAAATATTGATACAATAGTAATGTAAACAATGTCAAATCTATATATGGATAAATCCAAAATAAAAATTCATAAATGTACAACTATAAAAATAGTTATTTTAAGATTTTAAAAACATAAAATTTGCCAAATAAATCAATAGAAACAAGCTGCTATTTAGTTATAGGATACCTATGTAAAAATATATCCCAAACAAATTGTCTTTAGCTAAGATATAATTTAATGAAACCCTAATGAAAGTAGAACATAAATTAATAATTTACAATTTTATTATAACTAAGAAGCAAATAAAATATCTATTTAATAAACTTTTACCAAGAGGATATTTAACAAAATAATAAAATTTAATTATTTATCAGATGTCAATGTTAAAGATAAATGTATAAACAAGTTAAAATATTATAATGATATACATATATGCTGTTACATCATGTTCAAATGAAAATATAAAAAAAAGATTAATAAATAAAATTTATTTAAATTGATATAATGCACATGCACTTTACAGATTTTAAACTATATGTAAATGAATACTCTCATTTTTAAATGCAAGATAAAGTCTTTTTGAAAAGATAAAATGAATCCATCTATCTTTTCATCCCAAACATTTAAGTGTGGGCCAATCTTATGTGTTTGGAGATGATAGCATGAAGATATTAAACAGTCACTTTAAACTACTTTATTATGCTTGAATGAATGAAATTATTTAAAATTTACTATATGTCATTCTTAGTTGAAGTTAAACATATATTTAATAAGGTATTTATTTATATAGCACTATTTAATAAATTGTAATTGTAAATTAGTGATCAGGCTAATACACATGCACTTTATGAAAGTCTTTTTGAAAAGATAGAATGAATCCATCTATCTTTTCAACCCAGATATTCATTTTCATTTTCAAATTTGGTAGTTTATCTTTAATAATAGTCAATACAGTTTTACAAAAACAAACAAAATAAAAAATAGGCACTTGTAAACTATTCACTGTACAGCCTGCGGTGGCACTGTTTCTGTGTAAAAACACAGAACAATACTGTTTTCGTGGCCAAACCTTACAGCTAATACATGACTAGCAATTGTATTAGTCACCTAAGGCAAGAGATAATAGATGTAGTGCTTAGAATTCACGGCCAATTACTTCCGTGTTCCTAACCCTACATCTAAACTAAAAACACTAGACGATCGTCTAGTTTGCCACTTTTTCATTGCAGCATGAATTCCTATGCATAGGGAGAAAATTTGTATTTTTGCTCAAATTTAATCTGAGTGTGTGTGCACTGGAATAGTTTGCAACTGTTTGTTGATGTTTATGATTTTCTGTATTTCCCAACTGAGATCTTTTGGCATACTAGTAATTATCAGCGTATTCTTGAGATTTGTCTGAGCTTTTTTTAGGGGGGGGCTGTTGTTATTTGGAACCCAAAAAAACTATATCAATGTCTCTGTCAGATGATTGTAGTTGTTGGCAAAAAAGTACCATTTCTGTCATGACTCGGACGAGAGTAACAAAAGAAGAACAAAATGGCTACCAGTACATTCTTGCAATTGGGGATGTGCCAAAAAAGTGAAAAAAAGATAACGCAGTTTATTTGGTTTAGTCATATGTGATGAATAAAATTTATTATTTGATTTAAAAAAAATCTGTGTTTTATTTGTGATTCTTTTGATATGTAAGTCAATTAATTAACACCCAGAATGCCAGTGTTCAAAGGGTAGGGCTTTATAGCTGAGTGTGAGTGCAGAGTTGGTTGGACAGCTTCGTATTCTTCTCAAATCAATCAACAACATGCTTCTTTCAGTCAGAAGAGAATTGACTCTCTTGATCGATATCTTACTCAAAATACCAAACAATTCTTTTCGTTTCTAAGCAAAGACGAACATCTGAGGTGGACTTTGTTGGACAGCTTTGTTGTTTTTTTTTTTTTTTGTTAAATCAATAAACAGCAACCCACATTTTTAACAAATTCAAAAAGAAAGTGTCAATTTTAATTTTAAATAACAAAAAAAAAAAAAAGACGTCTGTTTACAAAAAAAAAAACAAACAGTATATTAAAAGGCAAAAAAAAAGAAAATTGTATGTAAAAATTGTGTATATTTCAGATATTCAACAAAAAAAGTTAAAATTGTCCCTTATACTTTGAATTGTATCGAATCCAAACCAAAAAAAAAAAAAAGTCGTCTGTAAAAAAACAGTAGATTTAAGAATGGAAATGCAAAAAAAAAAAAAAAAAGACGTATGTAAAAAATTTACTTTTGAGATCCAAAAAAAAAGTTAAAGTGTCCATTACAGATTTAATTTTATCAAATGAAAACAAAAAAAAAAATAATTATGTCTAAAACAAAATACAATATATTAAAAAAAAAAATACTATATCTGTATGTCAAAATACGATATATTAAAAAAAAATCGAGCAGCCCAGTAATGTTATATCGCTCTGTTTTTAACTAGAAACAGCACCACCAAAGGCTGCACAATGAATACTTTACAAATACCAAAAAATATTACATGAGATATTTTTCCAGAAAATCTACTTTTTGGAATAAATAACAAATTCAGCATCTTCATTCAATTACAATTAAATAATAGCAAACTTGTATATCCTTCAATTGGTTTCAAGAATAATACCCTTATTATTATTATTATTTACATTTACAATTTATTAACATAGCACTATTTAAATAAATACCTTATTATATATATATATATATATATATATATATAAGGAGAATATAATATATATATATATATATATATATATGTTTAACTTCAACTAAGAATGATATATAGTAATTTTTAAATAATTTCACAAGTATCATTCATTCAAGCATAATAAAGTAATTTAAAATGACTGCTTAATATCTTCACACTTTCATCTCCAAACACTTAATATTGGCCCATACTTAAACATTTGGGTTGAAAAGATATGATTTATTCTGTATTTTCAGAAAGACTATCTTGTGTTTGAGAATGAGAGTATTCATTTATGTATTGTTAAAATCTGTAAAGTGCATTTGCCTGATCGCTAATTTACAATTACAATTTATTGACAACACTATATAAATAAATACCTTATTTAATGTTAAAAGTGATAAGGAAAAGTTAAAAATCTAAAAACAAAAGATTGATTTAAGGAAGGTAAAAAATAATGAAAACTGTTAATTTATTTTCTTTTTAAAGTTATTTGCAAACTATAGTAGCATGGAAATGAATTTCTATTGAAATGTAATGGCAAGCAGGAGCTTGGGGCATTTAACAGATTGTAAGTTAGATAAAAAATAAATTAAAATTATTAGTAATAAAATATTGATGTTTCCCCACTCTAAAGCAAATTGACCAATAAAGATGTGTATAAACACACAGTCCAGAGAGAAAAATCATCATCACCATTGAGAACTGCACTAAAGATGAGAGATTGATCCTGAAATTCAGCAATAAGGGATATGAAATTGTGTAAAAGGAATAATTAAATTACATTAAGGAGTATTGATTTTGATTATTTAATTAAAAATATTTTTGTGCCTTTATTGCAGACATCTGCAATGTAGAGATCATGCAATAGACTTCATTCCCTCAGTTGTGCTGACTGAGTAGCCTCCAGAGTAACAGTTTTCAAAGAATAACAACAGGTTCATCTTCAGTAGAAAAGATCTATTAATTAATTATGGACAAGGCTATGAACTGGATGTCAAAGATCATAAAGATGACCTTCAACTAACCTGCCACAGTCTGGAGGACCCCCTGAAATAAAAGAGAAGTACGAACTTTTAAATGAAATTTGAACTGTGAACTATTTAACCTGAAATCTGAATTTTCCAGTTTAATAATAACTAAATCTGATCATTATTTATTTCTCCTAAAGAAAATCTCATAGCTGGTGTTATTTTATGTATAAAAAGTTTGCCAGTGTCATTTCCATCCTCATGTAATTAAATTAATAAATTTAAAGTTATATGTAAAGAGCTACATTAACTAATTAAGATTATGTTTGTTTAAGTAGGGTTAATTTTGGGAGAATTGTTTCATAGTTGAATATATGCTGGTGGATGGATGTGCAGGTGTTTTATGTCAATGTAATCTGGGGAGGCGCATTGGATTCTCATTCCTTTATGCCACATTAGCATACAGGGTAGCTTATCCAGATGAATGCATGACCCAAAAAAGCCATCATGTTGCCAATAGTAGTAGAGATATTTCCTATACTACTGTTTTTCTTACACTGTGGATGGGAACTATAAATTGGCAAGGTCTGTTCTCCCCCAAATATAGAACATTTCTTTTCCAAATATATTGAGGTGATTCCCTTGCCAGATAGATACACATTCCTGTAGTAGATGAGGTTCATTATGTTTCTTTAATAATATCAGGTTGCAGATGTAAATATCTGTATTCATGATATTTGTTATGTTAACATTCTCATTTTGCATTGATCACATTGGTATATCAGTAAATTAGCATTGGCTTGGATGCAAATTTTTGGCCAGGAGTTAAAGGATTTGAGTCTTTTAAAATGCATTTTCTATGCAGTATATTTGTGTTAATAAAATATAAAATATTAAAATATATAAAATTTCATCCGTGAAATTTTAGATAAATATGAATTAAATCTATTTAATAATATCATATGATCACCATTTCTTATGCTTGCATTTAACTGTTATTAACACAGAAAAACTCTCTATATGTATTGCCACTCAGTGCACATCCAAGACTTCTCAGTGATGAAGGCCACAAGCCAGAAACTAGTCTGGGAATATTGGATGAGTTGGCACTAGATGGGAATTTTATGCACAAGTCTTCTGGCATCTCATTGATTACTTTGGCTTGCACTGAGTGGCAATACATATAAAGAGTTTTGCCTGTTTTAATAACTATTTAATAATAAATGTTAAAGAATTAAATTCTCAAATTTGTTTTGATATTATATGTGTGTAATAAATGTTTGTCTCATTAGTTCTGGCAGTGACTTATCTTATTATCTTTATTAATTCTATTTTGAAATCGATGACTAAAAAGTTTAAGTTTGAAATGTTATACTTTAAAAGCTCAGCTTCTCTATGAACTTTCAACTAAGGCTATTGGTCAAATAAAAGTTCATTCTTACCTGTACATTTCTGTCTTATTAATTTTTCTAGATTCAAATTGCCTAGTGGTACCCTGGTAAGGCAGGCAGGATTAAAGAGGGCACTGACCATTATAATAGAAAATAATCAAATTACACACCCTTATTAGTAGTAGAATAATTAATGAAGTGTTATTTATGAAATAGTAGGCAAGTTATTATTGATCTGAATTTAAAATTATACATAGATATATTAATAGAACATCACTGGTTTTGTCTACTATTTATTATCCTGATTTGCTAATTTTGCATTTTAGTATAGAATTAGTATATAAATTTAATTGAATCCACAAGTTTTACAACATAGCACTTAGAAAAAAAAGAATATAAATATTAATGAACATAAATATCTATACCAATATAATGATAATTTTAGTTTAGAACAAAAAGTGGCTCAATATACACAACTATATTATTGAAAAAACTATAAGTTTTTGATAAGTGTAAACATAAAATGTTATTTAACCAGTTCTTGGAAACTACGTTTATACTTTTTTTTTCATCAAAGGACAAGAGAAAAAAAAAACAACAGATACAATTATATAATAGAAAGAAAAATATTTCTGTTGTTCAAAGTTTTGTAACCAAAAAAGGGCAGATGTTATCTATAAGAGGAGGATATATGCAGAAACAATGGCTACAGATTTTATTGTATATCAATAAATAAAATATTATCAAATATATCATCATATAAAATATAATTTTTGAATAATAAATGTAATGGTTGAGTTTCAATCCAGGAATCTTTAGCTAATGTTTGTTATGTCACCACTACACTAAACTATACAAGACATATCATTAATCTCGATTATTAATTAAAATAAGTTCAGGAATTAAAAATTCATCTTTAAAAATGCATGTAAGTATCTGCTAAGATATATATTAAAAAGTACTACACGAACAAAAAAAATTAAATAATGATAAAAAAAGGTTCATAAATTAATTATTGAAATATATTTTTTTATACAATTTTTGCTTGCATTTACTTGAAATTGGTGTTTTGACTTTTGATTATAAATATTTATGCACTGGCTGTTTACTTTATTAATTAAGCATTAACTTTCATCATATACAAATAAAAATAGCTAAATGTAGGAGAAATTAATTTTTAAAAGTATAGTATAATAGTTAATTTTTAAAAATCTTATATTTCATTTCAAAAAATAAGTATTCTAAATTATATATTTAATTCAACTAGTTTTAAAATGGTGCCTCATGTATTAATAATTAATTTTTAAATAATTTACTAAAATAGATTTTTTATGTTAATCTTTTTTTTCTATCAAAATGACCAATAGCTTCAACAGACACACATTGTAAAAGTTATATAGGTAATTGCCTAGAACTGATTATTAAAATCTCAAATGTTTAAAAATCTGTATTAAAAATGAGATTTTTTAAAGACAGCTGCAGATGTGTACTTCAAAATTTCCATTTTTTACACACATATTCCATATATAAATAAAGAGATTTGAAAAACAGCAAAGAGCATTTCTGGATAAACAGGAACTCTTCATTTGGCCTAAATTACTAGTTCTGACATTTTCCATTGTTTGTTTTTCTCCCCAGTTGTCTTTATTCAAATGTTTGAGGCAAGTGTAAAAAGACAAAGAGTTTAAAATACATATTTAGCTAAGATAATACGCCAGGGAGAAAAAAGGATAAAGTTAAATTAATGATATCGTGATTGCATTTACTAAGAATAGATAAATTAGCATTTAATTATATATATATATAGGCTAAAATGAAGTAGTAATCGCTACATTATTAAATGATAAAATATCTAAATATATTATTATCTAATAAGTAAGATTTAAAACTTGTAAATTGTAATAATTTGAAATAAAATGCGTTTTAAAATATAAAAATTGAGTATACATATATCTTTCAAATCAAAGTTAACGCTAATTTAATATTTTTATTTTCTGATTTAATCATTTTTGATAATGATAATTAAATACGAAATTAGTTCAGACAATAAATAATAAGTATCACATTAATACTTTCAAATATATGATTAATCCACAAATTTTTAAACCTATATTTAATATTAAACAGTATAGTTTCTTAAACTATTAATTAATCAGATGTATTTGAAAGTTTATTAAAAATTAATTCTATTACAATTAATTACTGTTCTATCAGATCTTAAAACACAGGCAAGTTAAACAAG
The DNA here is from genome assembly GCA_028023455.1 of Epiperipatus broadwayi. Lineage (NCBI taxonomy): Eukaryota > Metazoa > Onychophora > Udeonychophora > Euonychophora > Peripatidae > Epiperipatus > Epiperipatus broadwayi. The sequence continues at coordinate 340,539 of JAQFVV010000462.1, forward strand.
GATGAAAAAGATGCTTGTTTCTTTTGCTCAACTGAATCATTTTTAAATCTTTATTCAGATTCGTTTCTTCTCCAGCCAAATGAGGAATATTCTATCAAGTAAAAATAAAAATCTAATATTATAAAAATGCTTTAAAATAATAAAACTTAAGTAATCAAATTAAATAATTATTTGTAGCAAACACAAAAGACTAATTAACAAGTAAATATTTAAATAAGCTAATATTAAAAAATGAAATAGAATCAGAAATTAGTGCTTCAAACTTTATCATACTAGAGATTTATTTTTTTTGAGAAATTAAAATTTATTTAAAAATAAGAAAACCAAATCCATATGTTTTAGCTTTCTACAAAATCAGCAATTTGCATGTATAAAAGATTTAAAAAAATTCTAAACATTATAATGATTTATTTGTGAATTATTAAAATTATATTTTGAAAAAAAAAGATGATTATTACGTTATTATTAAAACATCTGAGTGAAAAATTAATAGAGAATTATACAATATGTCAAAATACATGTACATTTTTCCATTTAAAAGTTCGCCATTTGAATACTTCACCATATTAATCATATTATATTTATATAAATTATATTTTTACTATTTTGTGTGTGTATGTCTAGTCATTTTATCCCATAAAAATAAATAATTAATTATGAATTTTTTAAATATTTATTTGACTAAATATTATCCCATAATTTTTGAAATTCTATAATTAAATAAAAACTTAATTGTAATATAAATAATAATAAATCTGAGTTAATTTTCTTGATGTTTTTAAATTTAAAAAATTGAAGAATTATTTTTTTGCAATATATTTTTGAATGAGATATAATTTGTATATTTTTATATTAATAATTAATATGAATAATAAATCATCACAATTTAATAATTTATATTTTGTTTTGTCTTATATATTTTCATATTAAATTGCCAAACTTTCTTATTTTATGTATGGGTTTTTGACTATGTTAACCCCTCCAAATACCAATAGGCTTATTAATAATACTAAAGTAAAAAAAAACATTGAAGAAACCCCCCAGGCAGTGTATAGAATTGTGTGCCCTCAAATAGGATGTGATTCGGTTTATTATGGAGAAACTTGTGCCACAGTGGGCAATTGATTGGCTAAGCACAAATATGTATATACAAAAACAATAACCTAAAAAGAAGGCAGCTCTGTATTTGCTGACCATCAGAAGGAGCTCAACCACAAATTTGAGCCCTCCAATGCTGACATTTTATGCACGGAAAGAAACAATATCAAGAGGAATGTGCCAAATCAATAAACTGAAGAGACACTTGTTTTGCCATTTCTAAAAAATGGATGGTATAGGAGGCAATTTGCATACATTTGCATATAACTAATAATCTGAAAAGATTATGAATTTGGAGCAACAAGGGCTCTGAAAGCACTAAGGCTGTAAAATAAAATATATATAAAAACCCTTCAAATTATTACATAAAAAAGTTTCACTGCAATGCATCTGCGTATTATTAATAATGTTAAATAATAAATGTAGGTAGATACATAGTTTATATTAATTTGGCTATTATATATATATATATTATACTTTAGATTGTATTAAAGGAATTAATATATATATATATATATATATATATATAGGTAGAGGGATTTGAACTCAGCATTTTTCTGTCTATTGTTCTCCACTACATCTCAAACAACTGATACACATGACTACACACATGCCAAGATGATATATGACTCACAATATACATATTTTATGCAGACCCAACACTTATCAGTTGAGTCTGAACATAATCTCTCACACATATAAGCAATCAATGTTCAGTTTATATTAAGATAGCAATTTGTTAAACTTTAATGGACAGGCTTCAATCTTCTCACCTTTTCAACTATTTAACCATATATTTCATTGAAAAATCAATTATGAGAATGTTCAAAGTTCTTATTGTATTTGATATTGTAGTCATACCCATGTAGACATTACATCAATTTAACCCTTCATATTATCAGATCATTATCTATCCATGTATATTAATAGGAGAGGAATAGACTGAAGTTATATACTAAGATGTAAGCTATTTCCCAAGTAATGCCATAATTCTAAAGCAGTATGTAACTTTTTTATACTGAATATTTTTATACATGTAAATATACAAAATATTCAGTAAAAGCAAGTATTTGTTACTTATATCACATACAAAGAGAATTATATGTAAGTAGTGGAGGGTTCATTAAAATATGAGTTGTGTTGTTAAATTTAAACTGATTTTATGATTAGTGTTCAATTGGGTGGATTTTTAATTGCATATGAATTTTAAAACAAAACTGTTTAATGAAAAGTATTGGGTATTAAAGCAAAATGAACATATAATTTTTAAATATCAGTGGTCATAATAATGTAGATAAGGCTACTAAGCTCCATGTAGCTACATATATATCTGGAGGTGCAATACATTGCTCTCTAATTTTAATTTTATTTATTTTGTCTAGAAATGTGATTGCATTATTTTTAAGATTGGCATAAAGTAGAAATTGAATCTCAGTAACTTATTTCAGTTGACAAAATATATTAATCCAAAGTTAAAATGATAGCTGCAATCTTATTCTCAAGTAAATTGAAATTTGATCTTTGGAAGCATATATTATTTATGCTGAACTTAACATCACATAAACATTAAAATTGCTAATGTAGATTTTCAGAATTGTGCATTTCTAAGATATAGAATTCTCTGAAAGAGTATATTATAAAACCAAATAAATTTATTTTTGACTTTATTAAAAAGAAAATTCATAACCAATTTTCTGGCAATAATCTTATTATTAATTGCTAAGTAATCAAACTCATGTAGCACTTTTTGCTCAATGGAATGATGAAGTGAATGTGGAGTTTTCTAGTAAATATAGTTATTTTTTTCATATGTCAAATGCATTGATTGGGAAGTGAATCTGGGCCAGCTGCTTGGAAGACTTACAAATGTTTGGTCAATAGTAACATTTACTGATTGTTATCACTTTAGAATTTTGTATGCATTGAAAATAATATATTGACATGAAAACAGTATCATAATTGTATTAAATCCACCACTGGAATATTCTTATAATGGAATTTCAAATAGATGCAAGGAATATTATGATCATCTTTGAATAATGATACAAGAATTGAGATGATTACTTTTAATGATATATTCATTTTATTGATTTTTTTTTAGATTTAAACAAATTTATTCAGCTGTATGAAGATAACGTTTTATAATTTTAAAAATAGAAAGATTGCAGCTCCTGGTGAGATACCTAAAAGTTTTAAAATGAAATGTAATATATTAGCTTCAAAAATATTGGAATGTTTTAAATATATGGACTCATGCAATTCTTTTGCCTGATGTTAAGAATGTTTTTATTGTTCCAGTTTTTAAAAATAAGAGTATAAGTTTGCAGTAATTATCATGGATTAATATTGTTGTCTAGATAGTTTCAAGCTTTTGCTGAAAGAGATTGCTTCCAGTCAAAAATAAATGCTTGCCAGAAAGTGTTATTTTAGAGACTCAAGCAACACAAAGGATATGATTTTTATTTCTAGACAAATTCAAGAAAGATACTAGGAATATAAATGTGATTTATACATTTCTTTTATTGATTTCATCAATTAATCAAATAAGCCTATGACAATGATAGAAATTAGTTGATGGTCTACCAAACTTTATTCATAATATACAGCATTTATATAATGGAATGAAATGAAATTATTATTACAAATAGAAAATCTGAAAAACCAAATTTAAACTGGTGTTAAACAAAAATGTTTTCATGGTCCCATTTCATTTTCAAGTTTTATTATAGAAAATTTAAGAACTGAATATAGGTGGCTTAATAAATCAAAGAGAAAAGTGTAATATAGAATTTAATGTGAAATTTTTCATTGAAACTAATTAAAAGAAAAAACAAAAATCATTTCTTAATTGTCAAAATATGATGAATATGATATTTTTGTCAGTTCAAAAGATGATTTTTAGAATGCACATAATGTTTTGAATGCTATATATAAAGATTATGGTATAGTAATTAATGTTTAAAACCTCAAATTTTTATCTGCTAGATATGTAAGAAAAATATTTAGCTATTTTAGCTTTTATCATCTTGGTAACTTTTCAAGCAGGAAGATGCATTTAAATGTTGAGATAATGCATAGATTTTAATATTATACACTTGATTTTAACAAACTTTAACATAAGGCATTTCAGCACAGTGAAATAATCACTGCAATTAAATGACTCTTAATGAGTTAAACTTCATCAGAATAGAGTTAAAAATAAATATAATAATGCAGTTTTGTATATTTATGAACTGAATACACATTATAAAATATTAATTGGCAATGCAGAGGTTATCTTTTATGAAAAAGTGAATTGAAAAAGAAGAGTTAAAAGAAACTTTGTTGCTAAAATATGTTGAATATGAGGCCATCAATCTCATGAAGACATACTTTGATGTTAAAGGAAGTTGGGTTTTGAAGTGCATGATGGAAAGTCTATTTAGTTAGGGTATATATAGGTGGTATGTTTAGTTGAATTTCATTTGAAAAAAGTCTATTTGTTAATAGATGAACCCATAATTGTGGAATCATTAGTAATGCTTAGTTTTTTGTCTAGTACAGTGGGGAAATCGCTTTTATATGATATAGGCGGTATTAAAATTTCTATATATATAATTTATTATATGAAAGTGAGATTTGGACAGCTTATCAAAATAACATTAAAGTATTAGAAAAAATATTTATTTGAGAATACCCTATAAAATTATAAAAAATATAATGGCAAGGTCATTAGGCCAATTAGCTTGTAAAATCACATCTTCAGAAGTAAAACAATTTAGACAGATTGCAAAATATTAGATAAACAGAATCATGAGTCACACATATTTATATATAAATATATTTGTGAATCTGAATTGAGAAACCCATCTCTAGGGTAGTCTATATTTTTGTTTGTTTTGTCTTTTTATCTTTTAAATCCAAAATGATTTGTGAGTGAATATTGATGTTAATAAAGCTTCTATTAAGCTGCATTTGCAAATATAGTATATGTTTCTGCATATTGTAACCTGCACTTACATTAAAATAATTTATTCATTTTATTTTTATTTATATAACTAAAGTCAAATGTTAATTACAGATTATATATAAACTTAAGAAGTATATTTACGCAAATAAAAACGTAGAATAAAAAATAAAGTAAATAGCATATAATAGGATTCATTAGAAAATTGTTTAATATCAGATTGAAAGATTTTCACTGATAAAATCATTATTATAAAAGTTAAAAAGACAAATAATAGGGGAAAATTTTAAGTATTACATTTATATTTATAAATAATTTTATTAAAAAAAACATATGTAATAATGATACAATTGTAAATCAAAAATAATAGTTATCCATGTTAGTCAGGCAACCAAATGTTCTGATGTGGTTACTGGTGTTGTTAATCCAGCTTAATCAGGCTCCACGTGTTGTCAAATAAAAATCTGGAAGAGATTATTCTGTCCTTATGGAGAAATTCCTTTAGCTTGGAAATGAATGTGTCTTCAGGCTTGGGATGAGGAAAGGTAAACTTGTTGCGACATCTGGCCAACCAGATGGCATAAGTCAGAAAGGTTGAGAGTCTTATGGTGACATAATCCCTGGACAGGAAGCAGCATTTAATATTTAAGATTTTGTTCAGGGAAATGTGGCAGTGGTAAGTAATGAAAGTTCTGATTTTGTCATATGCTGGGCAATCATTTATCATATGATCAAAGGTTTCACAGGTTCTATGGCAGTTGTGACACATAGGATCTATATTCTTGAGGAATCTCCTGTAGTGCAGGAACCAGTTTGTCTGGAGTGAATTCAGGTTGATTTTTATGAGAAAGTCCAGGAACCTTGGCTCCAGCTTGAGATGCTTGAAAAACCTGGTGACCACATGATTGTTACCACTGAGGTAAGGAATGGTCGAGTTTTGTGTGGGAAATAGCAGGCCATGAGCATCCCAAATGGAGATTTTTTGTCTGAATACTAGGGAAGAGTGGCCATTGTGAGTGAAAAGGTAGTCAAGTATCTGATTTAGCCAGCTTATCTTTGAAGGTGGAGGTCTGTCAGATGGAATGACTGGTTGTTCCACTACAATCTGGGGAAATTTCTTTTGTAGGATGTGGATCAGAGAGTGGCACTTTTGGTAATATATAGAAAACGTAGCATGCAACGACATACCATTATTTTTACTATGTCGCTGCATGCGTTCAATTCCTATGGCCGCTGTTTTACCATTCCACAACAGCCGTGCACAGATTCGGTTGATTTTTGTATTGAAAGCCTTTGTCATGTTAATTATGGGTAGATAGTAGCTAATCTTTGCCATTACCTTGATATTGAGGAGAGAGATTTTCCCTTGCAGTGATAAATAAACCTTGGCAAGGTTTTTAACTGTGTTGGTGGCGGCTTCAATGATAGAATTCTGTATTTGTATCGACATGGCTTGCGGTGACTTGTATATGGGAAACCCCAAAAAGTTTTGGGGGTCTGCTGAGAAAGGCGATGATATCTTCTTGCCGGTGTTGATTTTCCAGGCCGCTGACTTGTTGAGGTTGAAGGAAAGTTTGGAGGATTCGGAAAATTTGTTGATTATTTGTATGAGAGGTTTTAGATATTTTTGGGAAGGTAAGGTGACAAGGACATCATCCATGTAGGCAAATGCTTTACAGTGTTTCTTCAGCTGGGGTATATAGATTCCTGGAAATTCTGCCTCAATCTGTTTAAGAAGGGGGTTTAAGTAGAGTATAAATAGGAGACCGCTAAGTGGAGATCCTTGGGGTATGGATTTTGAAGGAATAAAACCATCTGTAAAGAAACCATTCAGGGAAATGTGGACCAATCTGTTGTTTAGTAGATTGTCCAATATCTGAATGATTTGAGTAGGAATGTCTAGTGCTGAGAGGCAATTGAGCAGGATGTTGACATCTACTGAATCAAATGCTTCAGAGATGTCTAGCTGAACGGCAATGGGTTTGTATAGATTCTTGGATCTGATATGATCACAGAGAATTTTTACCTCCCCGATTGCAGAGAGTGTGGATGAGCCCTTCTTTGCAAATTGCAACTGGGATATGTTGTCCAGAATAACATCTTGTATTTTCTCCTTGATCACACCTTCAATGACCTTTAACAGGATTGGGGTCATGGAGATTGGTCTTATGCTAGATAGAGCAGATGCATCCCGGTTTTTCTTAACAAAGGGGACCATCGCTATGGGATAAAGTTTGGGGATGATTTTTTTGCTGTTTGCAAGATGGTTAATTAGTTTTAATACTATGGGAGCTGTGAAATTCTCAAGGTGCGTAAGTATGAACTTTGGAATGCCGTGTAGTCCTGGATGGACATTGGACGGTAGGGTGGCCAAGCGGTTTTTGATGTTTGATATTGTTATTCTATGTTCATTGTTTTGTGATGTCTCATGCCACTGAATTGTGGGGTAGGTAACAGAGTTTGATAGGCGGTTTTTAAAATATGACTCTATTTGAATGAGCATTTGGTTGCCAGAGGTATGGCTACCACTGATGAGGAGGGACAAAGGAGATTTTTGTTTCTTCCTTGCCTCTAGAGCCCATCTGAGATAGCCACGTGTCCAGCAGTGTTGGCCAGGTAAGTATAACCTAGCATTCTTTGTTGCTATTATTTCAGCAATCACAGCTTGTTTCTGCTTGTACTGTGTTTTAAGTAATAGGAGGTTGTCTGTAGTACCATCACTTGAGAAATTTTTAATCCTATGGTGAAGCAAATCAAGCTCATTCATCAGGGTTGTTGACCCTTTATGTTTTTTGGTGTGCTGTATGATTATGGTTTGGAGGATGCCTGTGAAGGTGAACAAGATGTTAAGAATGTCAATTTTTTCAAAGAGTATGTAGGTATCTGAGAAGACAGCTTCCGTGGCAGTAGCTTTAGTTATGATTCTGATTGTTTTATTGTAGTCTATGGGAGTGTAGGAGTCCAGATCTAGAGACGCTATCAGGGCAAGATGGTCTGAGAAGGGAACAGGTTGAAGCTTGGCTTCCAAACCATAGTGCAGCTCTGAGGTGTAAAGCATTAGGTCAATCAGTGTTCTAGAGCTCTTCGTATAGAATGAGTATGCATCCACAGGGAAGAAACCTCTGCCATTTATGAAACCCCTGGCTAAGAGATGGAGGTATTTCCGTGTGAACACATCATATTGCAGGTTGAAGTCCCCCAAGAGGATTGTAGCACCTGAGTTGTTTGCAGTGATGAGATTTATGGTGTGTATTATTCTAGAATAAGTCAATGGGTTGTTCTGGCAGTATACGTATATTGTAATAAATTCACTAGATTGGTATATAAGCTTGATTGCAATGAGATTGGCATCATGGTAAAGCACTTTATAGAAAGAAGGTGGTTTCCTGTTATTAATAATGATTCCTACCCCTCCAGCAGCTGATGTATTAGTAGACAGAAGTGTGAAGCCCAGTTTTGAAAGTTCGAGAATTATGTGAGGGTTGGAGTTTAGGTGATATTTGGTCTCTCCTAAGAATAAAATATGAGGAGATGTAAGAAGGAAAAAATGCCTAATCGCATATAAACAGTCAGTAGAATTAATTCCCCTGATGTTAAGACCAATGATTTGGCACTTGATCCTATCCATAAAGATTATTGCTGTTTGGTTTTACCGCCAGCGGAATCTTTGATTGAAGGTTGTAATGGTCCTTGTGATCACTGAATTTCTGATCTGCCAAGGATGGCCTGTGGAAATCAGCTCTAAAGAGCTCAGTTTCATTGTGTGATTCATGACTGAGAGAGTTTTTTGGTGTGCTTTGTACCTTCCTCTTGTTTTTTTCCAGAATAGAATTTATACTGTAGGGAAAGGAGAACTTTAGGTAGTTTGGCTCGGAAGCAGGAGATAGGTGTGAGTCCTCTTCTTCAGAGTAGGCCTTTGAAAGTTTGGAAGATTTTTGTTTATTATTAGCATTAGGGGGTAGGTTGAGATCCATGTCTGAGACATAGTCAGAGATGGGTGGTGAAGATCTATTTTTTGTAGGTGTGGGAGCTTTCATATGGGATGAATTTGTATAGGATATTGATAGTTTCGATGCGTCCATTATAGATTTAGTGTTAGAAACCGCAGGTTTTGATCTTAGAGGTCTTGGGGTTCCGAGTGCATTGTTATGGTCTTGATGGTCCATGCTGAGAGGTGCATCATCTGTATTGTCAGAAGAGATTGTTAGATTTTTGTGTCTAGAGGCATTATTTGGTTCTTTTGGTTTTGAGCCTTTTGGTAAGTTGTCTGGTTTCTGTGAGTTATCTCTGGGCTTGGAGCCATTTGGGTTTTGATATGCTATTTGTATCTGTTTGCTGTCATTGGATGGTTTTCCCTTGATTTTATTAGGATTCATAAAGTCTTTGGTGTTGGTTACTCTACTGTAGGATTCAACTTCAGCTTCAACAGTATGTAGGCCTGGAGTGTTTGTGGTTAGCATTTATAAGTCTCAATTAAAGAAAATATTTGTAGAACAAGTTTTATAAAGTCAAGAGTTAAGAAATGTATATTATAAGAAATGTTATCTTTTGTAATGACTATAAAAATTGAAATTTCTAGTTTATTCATTTTACAAAATGGATATATTACATTAATTCTTCAAATCACATTTTAATTTTTTTTTTTAAAGAAAACTAATTTTATTTTATTGTATATCTTTTTTTTTCTTCATATGTTATAGCATAGGCTGGGAGGCGAATCCGTAACAACTATCTGCAACCAACTGTTTGCTTGCACTGACCTCTCGGTTAACATCTGTTTGGTTATGGATTGTATAAAATTGAAACAAATTTCAAAATAGGCAGGATTAAAAAGAAAAAAGTTTATATATGCTGAGATAAATATATCTGTAAATGATTTTCATCATCTTAAGGCTTTATTAATTAATGAATCTATGTGATAATAAAAAGAGCCATTTTTTAAAAATACGATTCAAATATTGTTCTTAATATTAAATAAAATTTATTCTTAGATTATTAATATAATACAGGAATTATAGAATCTTATATTGAATATGACATGAAGAATTTATCTATGTTAATTAATATCATATTTCTCACAAACCATTTAGAAAAGTTATTAATATTATTTTGCAACAAGATGAATCATGAAAACTGTAAATTCATTTACAAATTTGGCAATCAACAGAATGCAGATGTGAATATTTTAGATTGATTGTGAAGTCACTGATTTAAATACTAAAAAGAAGCCAAAATACATTTTTGTGTTTTCCAAGATAACAATAAACTTTTCAACAAACTTTTCAAAAGCTGTCTTGACTTTAATAAAAAATTTGAATAAATGATATTTACAATTTAATGAGAAGCATTTTGTTATCAGCTATATCAAATATTTTTGACATGTCAAAATATATTACTTTCCTTCATTATCTTCATTATCAATAGCATATAAAATATGATGAAATATAGTAATAAAATTTGTTTCTACTAATTTATTGGGAGCAAAATCATGCTACCCAGGAATTAAAAAAGAGCTAATATCATGTAAAACATTTATTGTATTTGCATATTTCAAATAACTTTTATAAATATATACAAAACTGAAACTTTAGCCTATGTTTTAATTCTCATTCTTGTATTTCCTCAATTCAATTAAGGATTAAAAATTAAATAATTTAATTGTACAATATTGTGGTTAAGTTTAATGTGTCTCCAAGTTTCTGCTTAGTGTTGATGGGATTATTATCAAATAATGAATAAAGATTTGAACCTGGATTTGTGACAATTTGATGGATTATTATAAAATAATGAATAAAGATTTGAACCTGGATTTATGACCAGTCCTCAAAGGATTCATGAGGTGTTGTTGTAATAGGCCTTGGATAATGGTGCCCATCTCAGACACATTCACCTTATATGTAGTTATAAGATATACTTTTGATAGATGCATATATCTGAATAAACAATTATAAGCAGGAAATACTATCATTGATTGGCCAATATTATTAACAATAGGATCAAAAACTGGTAAAACCCTTCATTAAGCTCATCACCAATCTTTGGAATGGAGTTCATAGCAAATATATATATATATATATATACTTATATCATAGCAAATATATATATATATATATATACTTTTTTTAAAATAAAATAAATTTTTTTGTAATTGTTAGCACTTTTTGTTTTTGGAATAATGCATTCATTTTTTTTTCTGCTTGCTTTCCAAACAAAATACTAAGGTTTGATATATATATGTTCTTTACGCTGTTATAATAATATTAGTTTGTCTACCAACAATTTGTCAACTGGTCGAGAGGCAGCACAGCAGCCTTACTAAGCAGTTGTCTCGGGTTAGCGGGTTCGCTTCCCGGCCGATGCTATAACACATGAAAAAAAATATGAAGATGCTATTCAAATTTTCATGATAATATTATTTTAGCACACACCACAATTTATATAAAAACTTTTTTGTAGGGCTATATGCCCTACAATAAAATTTTTATATAAATTGTCTGAAAATTAATAAGCCTATTTGATATTAAATTCAGTTTTCTACTTTGTTTTTATTTGTCCAACAACTCTACTTAATTAACAATTTTCATTTTATCCTAGAAAATAACAAATGAATACTTCCATCATTAAATAGTTGATCTTGATACTTTTAATTGCTAAATCTTCCAAATTATTACCAGAAATAAAATTAAAAGTTATTAAAATTAATATTTCAAATGTGTTTAATACTTCGGAACCATGTAAATAGTTTTAAAATAAGAGAAATTTATAATGAGTATTACTAACACATTTAATATATTATTTACAAAATATACAATAGAAAAATAAATTCAGTATTCAGGAGTTGTCTGTTGAATATTTCTCTGACTAGGATAACTGCTATTATAATATATTAATATATTTTTTCTTTCAGAAGTAAGATAGAGTTTGCATCAAATTGTTTCAAGCGTTAGTTTTTAAATCTGATTATGTGTTGTAGTTATCTAAATATTCAATCAAGAAGTTTTCAAACTTTTACAACGACACATACATTATCAACAAGGGAAATATTTGAGTGGTAAGGTATGTATATATTTTTTAACTACTATAATTTTTTTTGTTATTTATAATTTTAATTAAGTACTATAAAAAGAATCTTTGTAAAGGTATAGATATATTGATGAATTTGTTAATAAAATAAAATTGTTTAAGAATATATTAAATTTACAAATAATAGACATATCTAAAAACAAAAATAATAGCAAAAAAATAATAAAATAGCTTTAAAGTCAAGCATTGATAGCAGAGAGGTTAGCGCAGCAGCCTTGCAAACAGTGTCTTGCAAACAGTTGTCGCGGGTTTGCTTTCCGGCAGATGCTTTGACATATGGACAAAAAATTGTTGCAAGAGAAATGTTTTTAATTATATAAATAAGTTTCTGGGGGAGAGAGTACATGAGTATTTCATTTAAAAAATAACTTTTAAGCCAATAAACACCACATGATCACCATTTCTTATGCTTGCTTATAACTGTTATTAAAACAGGCAAAATTCTCTATATGTATTGCCATTCAGTGCAAGCCAGAGTAATCAATGATGCCAGAAGGCTTGTTCATAAAATCCTCATCTACCTTCTCGCTCACAATGGCCACTCAACCCTAGTATTTAGACAAAAAATCTTTTTTGGGTTGCTCATAACCTGCTATTTCCTGAACAAAACTCTACCATTCCTTACCTTGGTGGTAACAATCAGGTGGTCACCAGGTTTTTCAGGCATCTCAAGCTGGAGCCAAGGTTCCTGGACTTTCTAGTGAAAATCAACATGAATTCACTCCAGATGAACTGGTTCCTGCACTACAGGAGATTTCTCAAGAATATAGATTCTATGTGTCACAACTGCCATAGAACCTGTGAAACCTTTGATCACATGATAAATGATTGCCCAGCATATGACAAAATCAGAACTTTCATTACTAACAACTGCCACATTTCCCTGAACAAAATCCTAAATATCAAGAGCTGCTTCCTCTCCAGGGATTATGTGACCACAAGTCTCTCGACCTTTATCACTTATGCCATCTGGATGGCCAGATGTCACAACATGTTTACCATTCCTCATCCCAAGCCTGAAGACACATTCATTTCCAAGCTGAAGGAATTTTGCCATAAGGACAGAATCATCTCATCCAGATTCTTGTTTAACAACACATGGAGCCTGATTAAGCTGGATTAAACAACAGTGACCACATCAGAACATCTGGTTGCTTGAATAACATGGATAACTATTATTTTTGATTTACAATTGTATCATTATTACATGTGGGTTTTCAATAAAGTTATTTATAAATAAAATCCCCATCTAGTGCCTACTCATCCACTATCTCCAGACTAGTTTGTGGCCTTCATCAGTGAAAAACCTTGGATCTGAGAGCAATACACTTAGATCTTAGGATCTAATGCAACCCTCCAGCAGCCACCTTTTATCTCTACTTAACTACAAAACTATGAGTCTTAAATTGAAAACACAATAATATTTTCAATCCAGGCTCATTAGCTTATATAATCATATAGGTCTGAAATCAGTTCAGTACCTATACATTTTGGGGTCTTTGGTTTCTTAATAGCCATAACTACCACTATCTTATTAGGCAGGATTGGTTTTAAGCCAATAAACATCACATGACCACCATTTCTTATGTTTGCTTATAAAGGCAAAACTCTCTATATGTATTGCTTCTAATAGGATAGAAAATATATGTATTGCTACTAATAGGATAGAAAATAATTGATTTAATCTACTGAAACAAATTATTTAAGCTGCTAATAATAATAATAATAATAATAATAATAATAATAATAATAATAATAATAATAATAATAATAATCATCATCATCATCATCATCATCATCTAGTTTGGTGATCATAGATATCGGTAGGATACATTATATATTTTTAGTAATAATAAAACTTAAAATTCTTTTATTTAAAATAAACTGCATTGGCTCTAAGCAACCCAATATTCAGTAAATATAGTTTTTTAAACTTAAGAAAACTCCTCCTAAGAGGAATTTGTGTGCAAGCGGTTATTTTTTTTACTCCAATATGGCGATCTCTTTGAATGCAGCAAGCATTTTTTATGCTGATGCCCTCAAAGCATCCACTAAAAAAGGACATTTTCCTCAGAAGGTGGAAAAAAATCAAACTCCAGTTTGAAGATTTTGTCATTCAACAATGAATGATCTAATGAAACTAGATATGATTTCAAAGTCTGATCCATTACAAGTTAACACAATAGAAGAAAAGATCTGGACTAATGAAAGTCTAATAAAAATTTCTGAATGCTTTAATACGACCATCCCATGTGATTTGTTTATGTCATTTAAATGTTTCTTTACTGATCGGTCTGTTATCCTTGCAATTACAGATATAAATTGTTCACTCTATAGATTTCCTAAGGATTTGCTATACGAAGAATTAAGCACAAATAATTTATGGGATTCTATATTGTGCATTGCAGATCATCCAAACCCTCATTATCTTGTTATTGAATTCTATAGTGAAGAACAAAAAAACAAATTTGATAAAACAATTAAAACATTAGGAAAATATGCGTTAGTAAAAGTTAACCAATATAGAAAAAATTTTATTACCAGCACAATCAAAAATACATATTTTAACTATACAATAAATGACCTCAATAAATTAATGCAACCGTTTGGAGCTGTTGTTGCCTTTCAACCTATATATTTAAAAGGAACTCCGATACCGATCTATGACAACAGTTATCATTTTAAAGTTAAATACAATCAAAATGTAAATCCAAATGGTATTCCCACTTTTATAACCAACCACAAAGTGATGTTACTCTTAATAATTCATGGAACTAAACTGCAATATTTTCATTGCAAACAATGAGGGCATATTATAAATGCATGCCCAAAACTTAAATGTAAATATTGTGATATGAGAGCAACCTCAAGTCATCAATGTGGAAATGCACCAGTAAATAACACAGAATTCACTCCTCAGCTGACAAGTGAATCAACTACAATATGCTATCAAAATATTCCAATTAATGACAATGTAACAGATGGTCTAAACATCACCAGAAAAAAATTAGTAAATGATGAAAGTGAATCAATTTTTCCCCAAAAATCAATCACTGAATGACGAGGATAAATCAGTGTTACAAGAAAATAGTTCAACTCAACAAGAAATATTAAAAAGTGATTGCCAAAATCACAAACAATCCAAAACTCCCCTTAACAAAACTTCTCAAGATATTATAGACTATCTGGTGCCTTGCCTGCCACCTACAGACACAAAATTAAATGTCACTGCCAACCCAAAACAAGGCAGACCACTTAGCAAAGGCAGCAGGAAAAATGCAGCAGTGCCTCTTGATCTCAGTGAAGATGATATGCCCCAGACATTAGATCATAAAAAAAATTAGAAAAGAAAATATGAGTTCAATGGATATCGAGTTTTAATACACTTCAGATGAAGACCTTAGCATCAATAAAAAAGCATCTGTGCAAAAATTGTCACAGGAGGGAGGAAGTAGAACCTCCAGACATAAAAATTCTTGGTCATAGTTTGTGCAAGTTATTTAAACCAGTGGTATTCAACCTTTTCACACCTGCGGACTGGTAAAAATAAGGATAAGGTTTCACAGACCAGCAAAAATAAGGATAAGATTTCGCAGACCGGCAGAAGTCTATAGATAAATTTTCTTAAAGATAAGCATAATTGTTATAACTGATCAAAACAACAATGTTAAATATATAAGATAAAGTTTTATATATATATATAAACTTTTTTTAAATTTTTTTAGAAAAGTAATAAAAAATTTAATTCTACCTCCCCCCATAAACATCTATGATAACTAGAAAAAAAAAATTAATTTATGAATGATTGAGTAGATTTTGTTTTCATTCTGTTTTTTTTTTTAATTGGGTAAAATGAGATGAAAAATAAATAAAAATTGGCTATATTAATTAAAAGTTTAAACTCTTATTATTTACTATTACAAACTTTTTACTGCCCATCTAGCACACGGACCTGCAGAAAAGTTCCGCGGCCCAGCACCGGTCTATGGACCAAGGGTTGAAGAACACTAATTTAAACTATATAAAATTACAATCTATCTACTGCAACAGGTGTGTTCTGTTTTTATTGAGTGAAACTGTAATGAAAATAAAAATAGCATCATTAAACATCCATGGATTAAACTCACCGGAAAAAAAACTATCAATTAGTAAAATGGCTAAAAATTATACAGCCTCATTTTCTAGGGCTACTTGAAACAAAAATTTATAATAAATCTCAGATTAATCCATCTACCTATCTTAATAATCAAGAATACTCAGCATTCTCCCAAGCATCATTCTTACCCTCAGCAGGAATAGGAGTAGTAGTAATGAAAACCTGCCCCTTCTATTCATTCAAAACAATATATATAGATGCACACATATTAATTATAACCTTATATGATAAAACAATTACATTGAATGTAGCATTTGTCTATTTACCTCCAAATCATACAGCAATTAATAAATTCATTCAAATTATAAATTCCAAAATAGCATCCTCATCACATCCATTAATTTTACTTGGTGATTTCAACATGTCATACAATGGGTTTATTACAAAATGGTTGCACTTACTAGCCATACCATTCATGAGTGGGGAAGGCTATCTCCCACAGAATTCAGTAACATTTAATAATGCCAGGTTTTCATCATTAATTGACCTGGTCATCTACTCACCAGTGTTACATCACATGATCAGCCTAGCAATAAAAAACTCATCATTATCAGATCATTCTGTAATTATTGTTTCACTAAAGAATGATTTTATACACAGATCAATAACATCTATTGGAAACACAATTAGAGTGCACCTTCCATGTTGAACCCCAGAGTATTTATTTTCAGATATATATATATATATTCAAACTTCGAGACATTGAAATGGATCCAGTGCAAACATGGATTGCCTTTGTTAACATTATTTCATATTCAAATGATGTCATAACAAGGTCTACCCCAGCCACCTCAAGGCTTCTAGCTCTTGCAGATGAAACACACAAAAGAATGACAACCAGTACTACAAATAAACAAGGCTGCTCAAATGTGATTGCCCTGAAGAAACTTTATCAATCAGTCTCTGATGAATTAGAAATACCTGGCAATTAAAAAAAGAAAACTCTTTTTGACACAGACACAAACATGGTCCAGACACTATATTCACTGGGCACTGGGACAAAAGCCATCAACTCGCATACCAACAGCAATTAAAATACAAGAAAATATAATTTCTGGTTACAACATGTTGCAACCTCTCTACACACATTTCAAATCCAAACTTCAAGAGAAGAAAAAATTCAATCTTGCACCATTTTTTCTCGGTGAGCCAGAAAAAGATACAGTATTTATTCCTGAAAACTATATTCAAAAATTAGCATCAACACCAAACTCTAGTCACTTAGGAATGAATGTATACCTTGCTTTTTATTCAAGCATTTAGAAAAATTTACTGCACAGCATCTATGCCATCTAGCAAACTTTCTAACAAAAGAGGTCCATTATATATATATGGATTATACCCTATTTTACTAGTACCATTTATCAAAACACATGAAAAAATAACCACACTAAACAATCTAAGGCCCATATCAATGAGCCCTCTGGATATCAAACTGCTGGAGTCAATCATTAAAGACAAAATAGAACCCCATATTATACCTACATTATCTAAAATGCAGTTTGCTAAGAAAGGTTCATCTACAATGCAAGCAGCCTTTCTATTCAAAACAGTTATTGATTCTGTCAGAAATAATAAAAAATATAGTCCAGTCGTAATCCAACTGGATATAAAGTCAGCATTTGATATGATTCCAGTTGAACTCCTTGTTGAAGCATTAGCAGACACAACAATACCAAGATCCTTAATATATTTAATCACCAATCTTTTATTAAGTAGAGACATATATATTACACTTAATGGTAAGAATTTCCCCTCTTTTGTACCTTACTGTTCAATTCCACAAGGTTCATCACTAAGTGCTTTTTTTTACTTTCTATATCAATCTCTTACTGAATATAATAGAAAAAGAATTATCAAGCATATACCTATCTGGTCTGAAAGCAAACATTTCCTGTATTGCCTACATGGGTGATGTCTCAATTTTTTTAACTTCTAAAAAACAGATCCCAACTCTATTGAAAATTCTTAATTCATACACAAACAAATACAAGCTGGAGTTTAACATGGATAAATCTTCTGCATGGTCAATATATAAAGGACAATTTCACACACAACATTTTAAAGGAAAACCCAGCTCTTTTGTGGGATTCCCCTTCTAATTGAGCAACCTAGAAATGTGTTGACAAATACTAGACAAAATTAAAAATAAAATAGAAAACATAATTGATTCACTTTCAAAATCTTACCTTTCATTGTATTCAAAAATATCTTTGTTTAATCTATTAATTATGACTCGAATCACATACTATTCTCCAATAATACTATACACTAAATCTTTTATTAGTAAAATAAACTCATTATGTAGAAAGTTGCTGTGGGGGAAAAAAGATTGTTTCAGTTTCACTAAAAGGTATTCAAGCTCCTCTAATACAAAATGGTTTAGGACTACATTCGATACATATTTTTAACATTCAAAAGTCATTAAATTTTATTTCTGCATGTGCTTATTTATTTCCATACGAACCACCACCAGTCAGTGGATATTGGAAAACCTTGCTTACACTAATTCTTAATATTCCAAACATTACTTATTCACCACCTCAAGATAAGTTTAAATATTGGGATGTATACCAGATAACTTGCTCTCCCCTAAATCATAAAAGACCAATTTTAAACATTAACAATAGACAACTAACCCGAAAATCTGAATTCTGGTCATTAGAACCCAAATATTATGATTTTCTACTCAAATTCAATCTTGAAGCACTGCCAACATTACACTTTTGTAGATATAAAAGGCATTACATAAATACAGAAGACATATGCTGGTTGTGTCATAAAGAGGCTAAGACACAATAACATTTTTTTTACATGATCTGCATTTGATAATATTCTCTCATCCATCCAATCATTGTACAAACAAAGTCATTGTGACATTCAAACATTTTTACAATCATTTGTTAAGGGTAGCTACCCACATATTCGAGCAAGTACTTTTATATTACTTACACTATGGTGCACAAAATGCTCCTTCATGTACAACAATAATCCAAGAAGACATCCAAACACATTCTGGAACAAAATGGAACAGCTCTGCTTAAGGGATGAAAAAATTGTATCCCAAAAGATGTACACATCCACCTGGTTTATATTACAACAGCACTCAAAATTATAGATAAGAAAAAAGACTAATAAAAAACAGAACTAAGAGCCTTACCATTGCACAAAACTATTTGGATGTATATATATATTAAAAAAATATGTAAACTCAAATTTGTAAACCACATGCATATTCTTTGTCTTTGTTGCCCCCTCCCCCCCAAAAATTGTATCAACTTATTTATACTAACTTCAATTCATCTGCATGTGATAAAATAGTTATAAATGTAACCTTTTCTTGCTATATTCAATAAAGTCCTTTTGAAAGATGATGATGATAATAATAATAATAGTAATAATAATAATAATAATAATAATAATAATAATAATAATAATAATAATAATAATAATAATAATAATAATAATAATAATAATAATAATAATAATAATAATAATAATAATAATAATAATAATAATAATAATAATAATAATAATAATAATAATAATAATAATAATAATAATAATAATAATAATAATAATAATAATAATAATAATAATAATAATAATAATAATAATAATAATAAAAACATTAAGTGAAACAAAATATTAAGATAAGAATGAACAACAACTCAAAGTCTCAGAAATAATTTCTCTATTTTCTTGTGCTAGTCCCTATGCAAAAAAATCAATTATACAAATTATTATTAATTACATATATTAGAAAGTGTATTACAAGGTGGTCTTGCTAGAGGAAATATGCTATTGAGTGACTAATACCAACTCTCATGCCAAAAGAAGTGTTATCATGTATATACGATGTCTACATGGTTGAATAATGCTCAAGAACCTCAATCTCTATTGGCCCTCTATGCATTATTCCAAAGGAACAACTGGATAATGCTGATAATCTACTAACTTGGAGTAAATATTTACCAATTGATCCATTGGACAAATACATCATTCTAGAGATTTGTCAACAGAATCAAAAGACTTCTGGTATAATGAACAATGCTTGCTTAGCTCATAAATTTATTTATTTTTTATTTGTATATATATTTTTTCCTTATTGTAATATTTTTTTTTTCAAGTTTAGTAGGTTACATTTCAGAAATGGGATAAATCATTTAAATATATAGGGGAAGCATCAAATTGAATAAAGATTAATGGTGCTAAATAAAGTTAAATCCACATTTCCCTGCATAAGCTTGACACTATTCATATGAAAATGGGAGGTAAGAGTTTGACCATACTTAACATTAACCATATACTATAGTGAATAATAATTGTTTTTCTCTTCACTAGTGACTAAATAAAACTATAGCTGTTTATTAATTAGACTACTAAACCTAGTTATATATTTTTCTGTATGCACAAGTAATTTCCTCAAATGAAAGAATTTTTTTATTAATTTTACTGAATTATACATGTACAGAGAGGGGCTCTTCCATTCAAAGAAAGGTGATAATTATAATTATGAATCAAACATAATGAGAGTATAAATAAGTTAATTAGCAAGATAGATAATCTTTTGAAATTTTATATTTTTGTTTATTATATATTTATATATTATTATGAATTAATTTTGTACATAGAGACATCCAAACTATGTATTTCTATCATGAGTTTGGGATTGGGATATTAATTATATTAATCTATTGAAGTGATAGAAAGCCATCCTTGTCTCATATCATTTATTATTATTATTATTATTATTATTATTATTATTATTATTATTATTATTATTATTATTATTATTATTATTATTATTATTATTATTATTATTATTATTATGATTATTATGATTATTATTATTATTATTATTATTATTATTATTATTATTATTATTATTATTATTATTATTATTATGTTTCAAAGAAAAGAACTTTATTGATAACCATAGAGTTACATTTGCTATAAGACACTTCGTATACATATATTTACATTTAGTGAGTAAACCAAGTTTAAGTTGATATCTGTATGTACAAAAAAGGAACTTAACTTAGGAGGGAAAGATATTTAAACATTGTTAGGGGGTGAAAATACATATGTATACGTTACATTTATATCTGCTTGCTGTAATCATAGTTCTCCAAAGTCTTGGGTTATCATTGTTCAATTTGCAAAACTTCAACTTTGATGTATATTGCCATGCTGGTTTAGTTTGCTTTCCAGTATTTGAGGTCTGATTTTTTTTACTGTCCCTTATATTAATATTTGCAATCAAAGACAACATTCTGTTTTTTATTTGTAGATATTGCACATTTTTTTTTTTTATATATTGTTGAGGGCATAGATTTTGGTTATTGGGAGCCATCTTAGCGCAAGAAAATCAATGCCCCCCTACCGCCCAGTGGAATAATGAGGATTTGAAAATAATATGTGAACAGTTTAATAATACGATCCCACGTGGCCTTCATACGTCTTTCAAAAGATTTTTTTCTCCTCGTTCAATAATATTATCAGCTACAGATGCAAATTTATCGCTATATAAATTTCCTAGAAATTTACTTTATGAAGCAATAACACTACACGGACTTTGGGATAGCATACTAAGGATTGCCGACCATCCTAACTCACGGTATTTAATCCTCGAATTTTACCAAGAAAGCCAAAAACCCGGTTTCAAACCACCATTAAAACTTTAGGCAACTATGCACTCATTGCAGTAGATCCAGATCAACATAACCAGATTACTGGCATAATCAAGAATGCATACCTTGGATATGACATCAAAATCTTTCAGAAAATGATGCAGCCATTTGGAAAAGTCACAGCATTCAACCCAATTTATCTGAAAGATACGCCAGTGCTTGTATACAGCAATAGCTTTGACTTCAAGCTGAGATTGCATCCAGAAATAGATCCAAACAATATTCCTACACAATTTGAGATCAGGAATGCTGAGCTCTTCACAAGAGGGCTTAAATCCATATCTCACATGCGAGCGACACTTGCACCAATGTGACACCAAAAAGAATCCACAATCGCAAAAACAAATGGAGTGGCCATCCAAACACATACTGAAGACACAACCATATATATAATGATAGCATAAATCCAAATATGTACAACAATATGCAAACAACTTCTCCACCTGAAGAAACACCACCCCTCTCATTAACAAAATTCCAATGAGGAAAATAAAAACACAGATGAACTAAACAGCGACCATCTGAAAAAACAATGTGATAACAGAAAGAGTCTACAATCACAGCAAACAAATAATCAGCTCAACCACACACAAATGGAAGATATCAGCCACACTAACATAGTCAAGATAAATTCAGATATGAATAACCGATGCAAACAACTTCACTAAAGAAGACAAACTACAAAAACCAAGACAACAGTATAAATGAACCAAACAGAATGCAGCACTTAAACCAAAGTCACACAAGCAACAAAATACACAAGCAACTGTCAAAACATACAAGCACAAGATCAAATATTAACCCAACTGAAAATCACAAACAATTACAGTGAAACACAAAGTACCAATAGAACAAACACACACACACAATAAAAAATAACAATCAACATATATCATGGACATCATGCTTCCACAAGTTGAAGTAAATACAATAGAAAAAGGGCAGGCCCAAAAGACAAAAACAATAAAAAACCAAAAACAGAAGAGGACAACAACTCACAAACAGAAGTACAACACACATCATTAACCAGAATCAAACAACTGTCACCAATGGACACACTTCTATCTAACCAACCAATTAAAACCCAACAATGTAACTCATACAATGAAAACCACACTAAATATTTAAATGTAACAATCCCAAAATACAACCATAATGAAAGCAAAATAACACTTTTAATGGGGTTTGAACTCGCAAACAAACTGCATCAACTTAGAGAATGGACCAAAATCACACAGACACATATATTGGGACTTCTGGAAACAAAAATATATAGTGGACACAGATTGACCAACAGTGCATTTTCGCACTGAGGCTTCTTGCTGCTCAAAACATGTCACACCTCGGTGGAACGCCTATACCTTGCTTCACTTCAGAACATATATAGATGCAAACTGTTGAAGCTCTTCATCCGCAAACACTCTCAACATATTTCACCTACCCCACCTGGAAACCACATATCAAACATAATACCACCTCAATTCACCTAGACAACTCCTTACCCAACTTCATCTGGGTTAACATGAAGTCAGTTCACCGCTCATCAAATTGCAAACCACTAGGTGCGTTTTACCACCAAACACGTACCCATAATCCGACACACTCTTTTGACCTTGCTCTTCCCGCGCATCATACTTCAGCCTTAAGCTCAATCCATCCCCATTCACAGATCACTCTGCTTAAACTGCAACACTTGATCTAACTGAAATTCAGCCAACTACACTACCACTTGGGAAAACAATGAGAATTCTAATACCAGCATCCACTCCAGAATCCCTTTTTTCTGAAACATATATTATGCTCCATAAACTTGCAGGACTACAACTAAGTGCTGTGCAGAGATATCAGGCATACATAAATATACTTTCATTCAATATTGACCATGTCACCAAAAAAACCTCCACCCTCCAGGCTATTAGCTCTGGCAGATGAACTTCACAAGAGGATAACAATGTCTAAACCTACTCAAAATACATATCAGCATATATATAAGCTCACCCAGGCTATAACAGCACATGTGCAGCACTTAAAGACTATTTAGCGATAAAAAAGCAAAACTGCCTCAGTCAACAACATACATGGACTAGAGGCTACATCAGATGGGCCATGGGTTTTCCCTCCACCATTAGAGTACCTATGGCACTTCAAATTGGAACAACTATACATGCAGCACATAACATGATTGAACCTATTTATAAGCATTTCAAACAGAATCTTCAGACACATCAACTCTTCAACCCACCCCCCGATTATTTTGGATCACCTGAAACAAATACACCATTTACCATTAATGAATTTGCTTTGAAGCTTGCCACTCTGCCCAATGCCTGTCATCCAGGCACTCATGGCATACCAAAATTTGTGTACGAACACCTTAGCCATACAACTAATCAAGTATTATGTAATCTTGCAAACTATCTCTCACAAAAAATATACAACATTGAAAATCTTTATCCAATTGCAATAGTACCATTTAATAAGACTCCAATAACCACCCTTAATAATATTAGGCCTATCTCCATGTGCCCAATAACCATCAAGATCATTGAGAAAGTCATTAAAGACAGGATTGAATCATATCTGCTCCCATTGATTTCACCATATCAGTTTGCAAGAAAGCAATCATCTACAGGACAGGCAGCACTTCTTTTCAATGCTGTATTGGGATCAGTGCGAGGCCGGAAAAAATACAGCCCAGTTGCAGTTCAAATAGACATTGAATCAGCTTTTGATTCTGTGGCAATCAAGATATTAATTAAAATGTTGGCTGCCACTGCAATACCTCGCACTATTTTATATGTTATAACCAACTTGTTGTTAAATCGGGATATACATATTACACTCAGTGGCAAAAATTCTGAATCTTTTACTCCAACACAATCAATCTCACAAGGACCCCCTGAGTGCTTACTTTTCACCTTTTACATCAACCCTCTATTAATAAAAATCCAGCAAACATTCATTGGCATCCAAATACCAAACACATCTCAGCAGGTAACTGTATCGCTTATATGGATGATATAACTGCTTTCTCCCATCTAAAAACACCTACCAGCCTTGCATACAATACTACAAGAATTTGCAGCTACACACAAACTCAGGGTCAATCTAAATAAGATGGCAGTTTGGTCTCTTTATAATGCAAAGCAGTACGGGCATGTATAGGGAAAGCCATCTGCTTTCTTGGGTTCCCTTTATAGAGTGCAGTGCAAGAGGGTCAAGATCCAGAACAAACTCAAAGAAAACGGCAATACCTTTCCAAGCAACTTTCAAAACTCCAAGACCAGCTATTTAACCGCACCAAACAAAATCACCTACACCCACACTCTAAAGGTTTTATTAACAAAACCCTCTCTGTAATAAGCTCTTGTGGCAGAGGAGACTGTGTCAATATTTGCAAAACAACTTACCAGACCACCTATTCACAATGGACTAGGACTTCATAGTATTAATTTTCCATCTACAGGCCACAAACTTAATAACATCCACGTCAAACCTTTCCAATGCTTGAAGCCATCAAAAACACCAACGATATAAAAACCACACTCCACAGAACTCTTCAGACAAAACAAGCTCAACTGGCAAATTATTCATTAATCCATCCAAATCCAACCCAACACCAACTGACAATGCTGAAAACAATAACTACAATACTCCATAAGTTTAAAAAAGTCACTGGACCAAAGATTTGATTTTTGCTGAGACTAAACCACAAGCACTGCCCACGACATATTTTCTGAGATATCGGAGACTAACACTAACATGACCTTTGTCCCCTGTGCACAGGGCTGAAGAAACACAGGACACTATTCTACTTTGTCCGGCATAGACGAATTCGAGTTATAGATAGGAGCAAGACAACAACACAACCTTCAAACACATATCATTGCAACCTTTCCATCGCCGGCAGCCCTGCTTGCACTGGTGCACGAGCACTCACTCTAGGACACACGCGAAACAACTTCAAACAAACGCAAACCGCGCAAAAACTATTATTATTATTATTATTATTATTATTATTATTATTATTTATTATTATTATTATTATTATTATTATTATTATTATTATTATTATTATTATTATTATTATTATTATTATTATTATTATTATTATTATTATTATTATTATTATTATTATTATTATTATTATTATTACATCATGTTCTATTATTGAATAAATGTTACTGAGTTATTAATATGATCTCTAGTTGATCATCATCATCCAGCATTCATACTAATAAATAAGTAGCTCAAACATCGATACCCACATATTACTAAATAAATACATTGATCATTTATATTCACTACATTAAATAAGTAGCTCAGTTATTAATATCTGCACACCATTTTTATATAATATGTGTTGATGTTAAAGATTTTCAGTGATAATATGTTGATTAACATTCACTTACATACAGGAGCAACAGTAAATGAAGCTATAAATCCATACCTGAAGAGAGCCAATTCTGAATTCTCCCTAAGTTCAAATATTGTGACATAATGAAACATAAAAGAGGTATGTGATGAGGATGAACTAGTCCAAATTATATCTGAATGTAACTAGTTAATGATGAGCTAGCATATTGATGATAGATGCAATCATGGGCTATGCATTTCATTGCACAATCACAAGCATCCTATTTGAAGACCCCAGCTCCGATTATAGGAAGATGTGTTTCCCCTTTCTTGTGAAAACTGATGCCTCATTGCAATATACTTATATGCTCTCAAATTTCTACCTAGAAGAACTATGAACAAAAGGCTACCTTCAATGCTATTCTATGAAAATCATATAAATTACATATTTACTTACATAAAACTTGGTCATTTCTCATCTGCTTTCAAACACTAATTGCATTGCTTATGTTTACATAAGTTGTGCATCGTATATCATGTAAATTAATTATTTTTTCTATGCATATAAAATAATTCTTACCAAATGGTCAAGTATATTAATAAATATATTTATCCATGATGGTACTTTCAAATAATTAACAACAATGATTTCAACACAATTGAAATTAAATAACTATTTGCAAATAAATATTTATTTATTATTTATTTTCAAATAGTTGTTTAATTTCCAATTGCAGTGGAATCATTACATGTAATAATTGTATACAATTTGTTATTAATAAAAACATTTTTATTTAAAAAAAGCAATTGAAAAAAATAGTGAAAAAAAATTAGTAAAATATGTATTATAATACTGAAGGATTGGAATGATATGATAATATTGGAAGAAATGATAAAATTATAGATTATCATCAATTAGGTTATAAGAAAAGTGAAACAACAATAAGTTTTGTAAAAATAATAATACTGGTTATGAATGAATAGTTTATGAATAAGAAAAAGTGAGTTTATTTGACTCATAATATGCATATTTCAGCTAGATTATGTATTGATTCCAAGCAAGTTTATAATTATATTTAAAAAAATTGTAAATATATTTAAATAAATATAGATATAACTTACTAATGATAATAATAATTAAAAAAAGAAGTGAATCGAAAATGAAAATGTTCAATTTCTCAATAGTTAAAAAAAAATTCAAATGTATTTGATAAGAAAATAAATGTAGATAAAAGACTAAACAATAAAATTATTTCAAACAGAAAGAGAAAGAACTTGGTTTGAATGGGAGATTGTAAGAGAAAGAAGAAAAAAAAGGTAAAAAATAAGAAAAAATATTCTGATGTAAGTAAAAGTATACTAAAAAGATTAATGGTAAATTAAGTCACAAAACTGTTAGAATTAGACCAGTGATGTTACAAAATGAACACAGAAAAATAATAGATAACCTATTCCATTTGTAATATAATAAAATTAATTCTGAATGGAGAAGCAGAATATGAGAAGTGAATTAGTTATTGAAGAAAAATATGTTATGATTGGTAATAAAAAATGAATATATTGACAAAGTGAGAAAAGTGTACACATAGTTGTACAATAGAATTATTTAATAATCCAACTCACATTGTCTAATCCAAGGTTATTTGTGTAAAGATAAATAGTCAGTAGATAGTAAATGGTAGAACCAGCCATATCCATAATATATTTTATTTAGTAACCTTCTTCATCAATATTTAGCACTTTTCCATCCAGTGCTTTTAATATTCTTTCATACTAAGAGCTTAAAAATTGCAAATATTTGAAAGCTTGAAAAAAAATACTTATGCTAATGATTTTATATTAGTCTGATAATAGTAGCAGTTCATATATCATTAAACTTTTGGGCCAAAGTGATGTTATTTAACATCACTATATTTCATCTGCATTGCATAACAGTTTATCTTATCAGTCTATCCCAAACTATCTATATCTGTTTGTATAATCAAAAGATACAAAATAATAATGTCATGTACAAAATATATTTTTTTAATGTTTTGTTTGTTTATAGTTTATTTCATCACTATCTGCTTTGTTTGCCATGTAATTATTAAACTTTTTAAGAGAAAAATTTTTAAAAAATTAAAAAGCATAATTAATTTGTAATAATTTTCAGAAGCCAATAAAATATGATTGTTGTATGTATAATCGTCATAATCTTCATTTTTAAAAATTATCAATGCACAGAAAGATAAAGATTTCTCCAAGTAAATTGCAATTTTTCTGATCTTTCTTTTATCTCTAGCATCTTTTCTTCAGAAAACAACACATACCACATATGATCTCTTTCATCTCTATCGTCTTTTCTCCTGAAAACATTACAAAGTTCTTATTTCATTTATTCATCTCACACATGGTTTCTTTCTAGGTCTTTTAGAATCTTTTTGGATCGTTTAAAACTTAACATCTATTCTAGGAATAAGTCCAAGCCAGCTGCATATTAGACTTTTAATTATTTCAATGTCTGCAGGTCATTTATTCATGTATTTTGTTTTTGATACTGATACTCTTAACATAATCTTTCCCTGCTTCATTGAGTGGTTTGAAATCTCTTCATTGCTTTTTAGTTAAGTGCCCAAGGTTCATATCCATAAGTAATATTGCTAAAACACACACACACACACACATATACATATATATATATATATATATATATATTCAAACACATAAGCATACTTTTAATTTTAAGTTTTTTTCAAAAAGCACTCTATCCAAATATAATTCTATGATTAATTTTATACATTATGCTTTTAACTGTAGTCATAATCTATGCAATTTTAAACTTTTTCTAATATCAATCTCTATTCTTTTTTTTTTTTTAAAAAAAAAAAAATACATTCAACATTCCTTTTGTCTTTTTAGTAATTATTTGAAATCCTTCTTTCTTACTTTTTTGTGATAATTCTTGCAACATTCAATGGAGCTCTGAAGCATTCTTTGCAAAAATGATCATACTATCTATAAAATTACTATGACAAATAATCTTCATTTATTTTTATTCTCTTAGTTTCTAATTTTAATTTCCAAAAATCAATGAGATATGGATTTTGTTATATATTCTTCTCAATATTGTAATCTAATCATTGGTGCTGAATTTTGATATATAACTTCTAAAATATGACAATATCCAGGTCTATATCTTGATGATACAATATTTCACTCACGATAGAGAAGCTCATGTAATCAAATGCCTCTTTATAATCAACAAAATTAAAATCATAATAGTAACTGAAAACTTCTCTTATTGTTTGTATGAGATCTACTATGCTAAAGCATTTTTTAATCCAGCTTTTTATTTTAGTTGGTTAAAATCAAATGTTTTCTATAAAAGAGATGCACTTAACCCGATAAAGATTTTGCATAGAATTGAGCTGATAAATCTGTAATTTCTACTGACTTTTGTTTAATCAACTTTCTTAAACATTAAATTACTCCTGCATTTTTCCATTTATTTAGTATATTTCTATCATTTAAATATTGATATATAATGTTGCTAATAATTTTTAGACTCTTTCATCTGCTTCTTTTAAGATAACATCATTTCCGGAAACATTTTTGCACCTTCTTCATAGATTTAATTTTATGCCTCATTTTTTCTTTTAAAATGCTGGACAATTCAAAAGAGGTAATAAATATAGAAGATGCTTTTTATTTTTTTTATTATAATATAATTATATTATAGATTTCTTCCACACACTTCATGATGTTATTTCTTTTTAGTAATAGTTTCATCTTTTATTATTACAGAAATAATTTTCTTTTCAATACCAAGATGATATTTTACTCTTTTGAGACTTTTATTTTCTCTTCTATAGCTTACATTACCAATTCACAATTATATATTTTTTATATTGTTATTTTCCTTTTTGTACCATTTTACAAACTCTGCATATTCAATTCTTCTTAAAAGAATCTTTTAATGAAATCCATATCTCTTCTTCTTTTATCGCACATTATTTTTTCAGTAACAGATTTGATAATTATTGTTTTTAGTACCAGTTACCTTTTTACAGTTCTTAATAGTTTACTAATCATCTTAATGATTTCCTTCAAGTCTGAACCTTCTTCAAAAATGATTTGAAGTATAATTAAAATTTATTGGCATGATTCGGATGATTATGAATATCATGTATTAGTACTGTTTTTTTAAAATAGTTTTCATCTCTCTGGTAGTAATCACTCTATGTATTGAATCTATGAAGAACATAACTTAAAATATATATTTTCTGTTAGTGTACCTTTATTTGGATACATTCATGTCCATTTTTATTTATAGTTTTTCAAATAAAGAATTTATAAAATAAAGTGCTTTTTATTTGCAAACTTCAAAATTCTATGCCCATATCTCAATTCTGTCACCATAACCAAATTTATCCACATTTTTTTTTCTTTTAATCATTTACCAATTCTAACAATAAAGTCTCACATTAAAATTTAAAAGTGTTGTCTAATAAAAAGCATTTTATACATCTGGAGAAAAATCTTCTACTTTTTAATTACAAAAAAAAGTGTTGGACTATACAAGTGAATTACATGCATTTGTTGTCTTCAATTAATTTCAATAATTATTCTCGCTATTCTGATATATCATCAAATTTTCACATTGTTGTTTTTTCCATTTTTATTATTTATAATAAATTATATTCTACTTGTGCTTCCAAATTTTTCACATTGTTGTTTTTTCCATTTTTATTATTTATAATAAATTATATTCTACTTGTGCTTCCAAAATTTATGCCTTTGTAGTAAAATATGGGTCCACTTTTTAAATCAATCTTCAACTTTTTTTAATTTCACAAAGTTCAATATTGATCCATTTAATGTTAGATGTTTTTTAATTCATGGAATCCATCTTTACTTAAAAGAACTTCACATGATCACTATTTCTTATGCTTGCTCTTAACTGTTATTAAAACAGGAAAAACTCTCTATATGTATTGCCAC
The DNA here is from genome assembly GCA_028023455.1 of Epiperipatus broadwayi. Taxonomy (NCBI): domain Eukaryota; kingdom Metazoa; phylum Onychophora; class Udeonychophora; order Euonychophora; family Peripatidae; genus Epiperipatus; species Epiperipatus broadwayi. Next base: position 371,851 of record JAQFVV010000462.1, read on the forward strand.
TCAGTGCAATCCAGAGTAATCAGTGGATGCCAAAAGGCTTGTGCATAAAATCCCCATCTAGTGCTTACTCATCCAATATCCATAGACTCTTTGTCAGTGAGAAGCCTTGGAACTGAGAGCATTGCACCTAAGATCCAAGGCTCCTCACTGACAAAGGTCACAAGCCAGAAACTGGCCTGTGGATATTGGATGAGTAAACACTAGATGGGGATTTTATGCAAAAACCTTCTGGCATCCACTGATTACTCTGGCTTGCACTGAGTGGCAATATGTATAGAGAGCTTTGCCTGTCTTAAAAAACTTTATTGGTTTTACAATAAGAAGATTCTTAATATCTCCATTTTCAACCATCAACCACACACTAACTCATAACTTTATAGTTTTCTGAAATTAGAGCTGTAATTTAGTTTTTTTATGTCATTATTGTAAATATATTTAAAAAAATTCATTAACACTCACCCTCATCTTGTCTTAAAAAAATCAAACAATATTTAAATTAAGAATTATCAGGCAATTGAAAAGAATAATTATATTTTTTTGGTCTTAAGTAAAAACCAATAAACTCATCATAATTATTTATGTGTATTAGTGGCAGCCCATTCAGGTTCATTTACTATATGACTAATAAAATAATAATAAATGTAAAACATACCCACATCCAAAAAGTTTATTACCACTATTGTCACATTTTTGTTCAAATTAATATCACATACTTTATTTATCCCATTATCAATCCTTAGTAATAATACCATTATTCATACATATACCTTTTTCTTAAATTCATAATACTTTGTTGTTTTTTCAATATCTCTATTTATAACTGTATTTGTTTTTACAAACACTACAATATTTATCATTTTTATTTATTTTTATCTTACATCTTAACATATGTATAATCTCAGCATCTGGAAGAGACATTTTTCTCTGCACCCTTTTGAGCTAAAATAGTCCAATATCACCTAACAATTTACTACTAGTTTTTTTCTATTTTTAGATTCAATACATCTCAAGCCTCTCAGTAACATATTTACTTATAAAGCAACTTTTCTTTTAAGCAATCTCTCTCAAATCCAGTGTTCCTGCAATATTTATTGCATTAATATTGTCATCAATAAAAATAATATCCATAAAGTGCACTTCATCAATATTGTCATTTTCAAAATATAAAGTTAATTTTCAGACTACAATATTTCTTAAATAAAAAAAAACATCACAGTCAAAATTGGAAAATAATTTAATTAATGTTAATATAAAATTTGACAATTGTTAGCACCTTCTGCTTTAAAGCTTATCAAACATTGCATCCCTAGTTTATTTTTGTTTTTAATAATAAAAACAAATAATTAAAGTATTCAAATAATGTATTAGTAGTCTTAAATTCATGTGTGAAGAGTAATTTGTCCATTTTTATTGGTGTGTGTTGATAATTATCCTATTTGTGATCATTTAGTAGATGAACGATTAATGGGTAATAATGCTTGCAAATGCAATAATGTGTAGAATGGATTTCAGAAATGAGCTAACCTCAGTTTTTAAAAGTTCCTTCTATTAACTTTATATTTCTACTTAATTGGTTTGAATCTTGTTACTGATTTTTAATCTATTTCCATACCGAATTCCAATGACAATTCAGTATTTTCAGGATTGTCCAGTCTAAAAGTGTTGTTGGACTGTACTTCAAACTATATTCAAATCAGTTTGGCAAGTTTAGAATCATGCACAATAGATAGGGTGATATTTTTTAAGCACACACTCGAATTTGGGTAAGAAATTTTACTCATTTATAATTAATTATAGTAGAAAAAAGTGGAGGATGAAATCTTAATTTTTTTTTGATTGACTACATAAAACAGTTTTTTTTAAAAACTGCTGCCATAATAAAAACAAAAATGTTGTAACAAATTTTTTAATTATTTCTACCAAATAGACATTTTTTAGATTCATATTTTTTAATTTTTTAATTTGCATTTGAATGGAAATACTTTTCTGGTAAATTAGTAAAAAAAAAAGGGTTTTGAAATTTTTATGTATTGCATAAACTAGGCAATATTTCATGGTTTTCCAACCTAACAGTGTTGCATGGCCCCATTTCAAACTGTATTGAAATTGTTTCAGTATGTTTTCAGTGATGAACAAAAAGATGGCACAATAGAATTTTAAAAAAAATATGTTTTTATTTAATCTAATGAATATTATATTAAAAAGAATTTACAATTAATTAAAGTAGAATAAAAAAACAGGGATGGATTCTTAATTTTTTATTATTGTTAACCTAAAACTTACTTTTTCAAACAACTGTTATAAACAAAATAATTTGGTGAAAATTTAATACCATTACTTGAAATATAACCACATTGCTTATATTTCTAGTTTTTAGATTAAATGTGATAAATTATTTTAAAAAATTAAAATGATATAGGGATAAACTCACATATTAAAAAATAAAAAAATAATTTTTGTAAAGAATATTTTCTAAAATCCCTTTGAGTAAATACGATGCAAAACACATTGAAAAACAAAAAATGATTTATTCCTTGAGCCACAAATTTTCATTGTTATATGTAATTTTAAATAAAAGGGTGTGATGTCCATAAATTCATTAATTTAATCACTATTTTTAATGATATTCCATGCTTTAATTATAACTTAATGTATAACAACCAAAATTGGGATTCAAAGAAAAAAAATTGTTTTTTAGTGCATTCTTCAAATTAAATAAAAGCAGATTTTTTTTAGAAAATACTTTATATATATGTGGTTTCAATAAAAATCCAAAAAGTCTGCAATTTAAGGAAATTTTTTGCACTCATACATATAATTATAAAGTCTAATATTTGTTACTAAATTCTTAATAATTTTGCACATGTTTGAAAAATAATACCACATTGTTACAGCTAGCTTTGAATACAAAATAAACATTTAAAAAAATATTTTTTTATTTAAAAACCAGTCTGATGACTGATTAATGTAAAAACATCAAAGGACATACAGATTTTTGTGCTACAAAATATTTTTGTCAAATTGAACATTTTAAAGGCAAAAAGTGTAACTAATATTTATTTAAAAAATTGAAATCGCAAACTCTTAACATTTAATTAGTAAAAAATTGAGATTTAAAATATATATACATAGTATGGTGCTAAGAATCCCCTGATGGTAGACCCAGGCTGCCATTTGATGACAATTTTTTATTTAGGTACCTACAACTGCAGATCACTTTCAAGTAAAGAAAGATTGCAAGATTTAGAATAAGTATCTTATATTAAATGAGACATTATTAAACTTACGTGAAATTAGAAAAAAAGGTAAAGAGACAATTGATTTAAAAAGTGGACATGTACTCCACTATAAAGGCACAAATATTGGAAATACAAGTGGAGTAGGATTTATTATCAATAAAAAGTGGAAGAACAACATTGTAGAGATTGATAGTGTATCAGACAGAGTGACAAGATTAGTTATCCAACATAAAACTAGATACCAAATGCAGATAACTCAGGTTTATGCCCCAACAAGTTCTCATAATGATGAAGTAGAAGATTTTTATATGGATGTACAAAAAGATTTTGATGAAAGTAAATAACTTTTTAAAATTGTTGTGGGAGACTTTAATGCTAGAATTGGTAAACAAATGAAAGGTTGAAAGTGCTGTAGGTAATTTTGGTTATGGTAATAGAAGTGAGAGATAATATAGACTTGTGGAGTTTGCAGAAAAAGAAAAACTTCATATTATGAATTCTTTTTTTGAGAAAAATGTTAAAAGGAAATGGACATGGAAGCATCCAAATGAAGGTACAGCAGAATTGATTATATTTTGACTAACAGAAAATACATATTTCAAGGTTGCAACATTCTTAATAAATTTAATACAGAAAGTGATCTTCAATTAGTAAGATATAAGATATGTGTTACTGCAAAACAAGAGAGAGAAAAATTATTAAGGAAAACAATATTTACAGTTGATATTCTTAATCTTCAGAAACATTCTAATAAATTTAAATTACAATTTACAAACCATTTCAAATATTAATACATTTTGAACGTTCAAATTCAGATTTGAATGAAATTAATAAAGAATAATTGATACACTTTTAAAAACTGCAACTAAGATAGCTGGTAGAAAGAAGCATCAATTGACCAATAAAATTTCTACTAACACTAGAGAATTTATGAAGAAAAGAAAGAATATGAAAATATACAAAAATGATGCATTAAAAAAGATTGAATAGCTCGAATTTTGTAAAATGATGCAGAAAATAGTGGAAAATCATATAAGAATGTATAACTGTGAACTAGCAAGGAAAGCTGTAGAATAAAATAAAAGTCTCAAGAGTGTAAAACAACATTTTGGTATTGGTAGGAAATTTATACCTGCGATAAGAAAAACAGATGGAATTATTTCTGAAAAAAGACATGACATCATAAAATGGGTAGAAGACTTCTATCAGGAATTGTATAGTAGTAAAAGAACAAGTACCTCCTATATCTATTATATCTTTTGAATTGCCCAGAATTTTAAATGAAGACATGAGATATGCAAATAAATTTATGAAGAAAGAAAAGGCTCCAGATAATTATGGAATTATAATTAATATATTAAAAGAAGAAGGTGAAGACATAGACATTTTTAAGCAAAGTTATATATCATATGTCTAAATGATAAAAATGTACAAGATAATTGGAAGAATGCAGTATTAATATTTAAAAAAGGTGATAAAGAAGATATTAGAAATTACAGACCTATCAGCCTTTTAACAGTTTTATACAAAATTTTTAACAAGATAATTGCAACTCATCTACAGAGAACATTGGATTTCTACCAACCAAGAAAACTATCTGGATTTAAAGGTGGTTTTAGTGTAGTAGATCATATCCAGGTATTGAGAGAAGTTATATAAAGGACAACAGAATATGAGTTGCCATTATGCTTTGAATTTGTAGATTATGAAAAGGCATTTGATTCTATAAACATTTCTTCAGTGATTAAAGTATTGGATCATCAAGATATAGATCCAGGATATTGTCAGAGTTTGAAGAATATTTTTAAAAAGGCAATAACAACAATTACATTACATAATGATACCAGGAATGTCAACATTGAGAAGGGTGTAGGACAGGGTTACTCTATATCTCCAAAACTTTGGATTAAAATGGGAAGCTAAAAGAATTAAAGTAAACAGAGATTATTGAAGTAATTTGATTTTGCAGATGATATAGTTGTTTTTGCAAACAATGCTTTAGAGCTTCAGGGAATGTTGCAGGAGTTATCAGATGAAAGTAGAAAAGTAGGATTAAAAATAAATATTAAAAACACTAAAGCAATTTTCAATGGATATTCTCAAAATATGAAAGTAAAGATTGATTATCATGATTTAGAAAAATTTAACAGCTACAAATACATTGGTCAGATTATTAATACAGATGGAAACATACAGGGTAAAATTAATCATATAATTAAACATGGTTGGAATGTTTTGGTATAAATAACTTAATACTAAAAGGAAATGTGCTGATGTGTTTGAAAAGGAAGGTTTTTAATAAATGTGTTTTACCAACTTTTACTTATGGATGTGAGACTTGGACATTTAATAAAAGAGCAATACAGAGACTTGAGACCATTCAAAGAAGTATGAAGATATGCATGTTAGGAGTAACAATAAGAGATTGAAATGGCAATATATGGGTAAGATAACAAACAGGTGTTAGTGACCTCATTGAAAAAATTAAAAGTCTGAAGTAAAATTGGGCTGGACACATTGCTAGAAGATATGATAAGAGACGGACAATTTAAATTTTAAACTCAATTCCAAGGAATTGTAAAAGGCCCAGAAAGAGACCACATGTGAGATGTATAGATGAAATAAAAAAGTGTATAGGGGTGATATGAAGAATCTAAAGATAAAAAAAGATGGATTGAACTTGGAGAGACCATCCTGCAGTGGATTGGTAATGGTTGATGATGATAAAGATGAGTAAATAAAATCAAGTCATATATCGTGTGACTTAGCTTGTAATAATAATATAAAATAATGAGCATGCTAATAGCTCTTCTAACAAGCTTTATCATTAAATGTCATAGGAGAAAGCTTTTAAAAATCTCTATCTAGACATTCCCCCCATTCCCAAACCAGTTTCAAGCTATTCACTCTCCTCATTGAAGTGCTAAAAAAATTTCAGACACTAGATCCCAATTACTAACTCAAAACCAACAATTATCTGATACTTAACTATTAATTAGAAAATTTTCAGACATTTATATGTATTCAAATCCAGCTATCTAATTTATTTTTTATTATAATTTTGCTTTTAAATCTTAAGTAATGTTATATTGCTATGGTTACTAATATATGGTGTGGCTGAAGAGTTTTCAGATCCATAGGTGTCTGAAAATTACAGATTTTTTACTTAATAGGTAAGTATCAGTTATGTATTGGCCTTGAGTATATATTTTGGATCTAGTGTCTGAAATATCCTAGTGCCTCACTGAGGAGAGCTCCAAACCAGTTTGGGGATGGGGATAATTTCTAGCTAGAGATTTTTAAATGCTTTCTCTTGTTGCATTTATTAATAAAGCTTGTTAGAGCTAATAGCATTCTCATTATATATATATATATATATATATATATATATAATGAGAATGCTATATATAATATATATATATATATATATATATATATATATATATATATATAAAGCTAGGAAACATTATATAATTTTGATAAAAAAAATAATTCATAGTAAATAATTGTGATTACAGTAAAAACATTCACATATTCTTTCAAAGAGAATGATTTCCATTTACTTATAAGATGTAAAATTATCCAATAATTTGTAAGAATCAAAGACTTATTAATAATAATTTAACAGGAACACACTTCTAAAATAATTTTTGGGGTGTCTGCTTAAAGTGTATAATAACAAACAAAATTGAAAACATAATGTACTAATATTTAATTTGTTAGCTTTTACATCTCTGAAGCTTATAGTTATTTATTATTATTGCTATAAAAGATAGATAAGGGAGAAACATTTTTTATATTAAGGATAAACAGAACAAGATAAATATTTAATTATATATGAACTATAAATAATATTACTATTGTGATATAATTTAGTTAATACATATAGTAACAGTCCAAATGGCAGCCTGGTAGTCAATGGCCAAGCTACACATTTGGACTGGTCATGATGTAAAAATTAATAACCATCAGATTTGTCAAATAAAATTTTAAAAATATCAAATTCCAAGAATTAGTAATGATGTTTAATCTCTAAAGTAAATATACTAACCAGAAATCACTAGTTTGTTCTAAATTTAATTAAGATTTTTTTTAAATCTCTGTAATGCCTTTTATGTATTATATAATTTTTAGAAAATAATTTAAAGCTGCTTCAATAATTTGATTATTAGATATGAATCCCATTTACCATTAGTTTTATATCAAAATGCTAGAAAACATATTTAAATGGATATTTTTATTATACTATGTATGTTTTAAAATGTTTATTATTACAGACAGTATTTCCATGAGCATTTAGCTTAGTGGTGACAATGCCAACTCAAAAATCAAAAATTTCTAATTCAACTCCAATAAGGTGGAAAAGGCAGTTGAATAAAACTATGCTCAGCATTCATTTTAGGGAACAAATATTAAATGGCAATGGACCAGATAATGTATTTTTCAGTCAACATTTTTCAAATGGAGTTGTTTTTAAAAGATAATAATTGCAAACAAGAGATAAAGATTAGTCAATGAAAACCAAAGAAAATTATAATATACCCAATACAAAGCAAACCAGATGAAGCTAAAAGAATAAAAATAAAAGCATTGATTAAATACCAATATAAGTAACAAAATATCACTAAACAATGTAAAAAAAGGTCAACCATGAATTAAGATATGTGAGTTAAGTGGTTAACAGAGAAAATACAGATAAATGGAAAATATGTATAAAAAATGTAAAATAGTGCCCAATTTTTATATTTAATAAAATACAACCTGTTTAAATAAAAACACTAGTTTTCAAATATAAAACAGTAATTAAAGCAAAGTAATGATAAGTAATTATTAAAATATATGAAACATGTTGAGAATAAAATACAAGTAATTTGAAGCATCACAAACATAATAAAAAATAAAATATATTGTGTAACAACAAATAAAAAGATTAGAAGTGCTACAATTGAACTAAAAACATATAAGGTATAGCAAGGTAATGTTTCTTTTCAAATTCCTTGACAGATTTCATTGATAAAAAGAAAGGATTAATTGGCTTTGTACTGTAATCTATGATTTACAGAGCTGGTAGTAGTTGTTTTTTCAATAGTAGTGATTCCATTAATTAAATTTGAGAATAGTACAACATTAAGTTTAATTTCTTATGTTAATTAATATAACATCTCTAAAAATAAGAATTAAAAAAACATTTTTAGTAAATAACTAAGCATATATCTTAAGAATATTTTAAATTTGGATAGCATAAGGTGATAGAAAAAATATTTGAAATAATGATAATTGTTTTGAAAACTATACAGTAAATAGTATATGTAAATATTTATTTCATTAATCTTGAAAAAAACATCATAGTAATAGTTCACAGTAAATGCTACTTTGTTAAATGGCAGTTTATATAATAGTACTACTTTGGTGGATTTTTAACAATAAACATTTAATATCTTCTGAATTCAAATATTATTCTGAACTCTATTTTTTGTTTTGAGTGCCACTTTCTTATAACTTTAAAGAGTTATTATTTATTGTGTATGTAATATTTTGATGTTAAGTAAATGATATCTTCATCTAATAAATATCATTTTTAAAAAAGTTAACATTTTATTTTGATATGTGTTATATATTTATCATTCATTTAATAAATATATTTATTTTTAAATATAATCAAAGTAAATAATAATCAGCATTTAAATTTATAAATATACTATTAAAAGTAGTAATAAACTTTATTTTTCAATATACTGTGAAGCAATGCTAACAGAAAGAATAAGTACTGTTTGAATAATATTATTTTTTTATTTAGCTAATATTTAATTAAGATTTCTGGAAAATAATCACAATCTTTAGATGTTATTTAAACTGATAGTTTCTGAGAAAATAAATAATAAAATTATTTTTTAAAAACTTAACACTCAAAAGACATCTAAAAAAATTTTAATTTAATTTCTAGCTATATGCAAAACATATTAATGCATAAAATCACAAATTTATTTTGAAATTTATATTCTTTTATTGCTGTAAGTGAAGATGTTGCTCTCACTGTTTACATAATGCTACTGATTAGTAATAAGTAATAGTATTAATATATTATTTTGTTTCTGTACACATTTGTGAGTAAAAGGGATATTTTGCATACAACAGCAAATATTTGCTTAATGACGATATTCTGGTCTCTAATCTGCAATTATTGCAATGTACTACTATATATAGATATTTTTTAAACGATATAAATTGAAAAATACCTATTAGAAAAAGGGTATATGACGTATATTTATTTTTTCTTTACAGGTAAATATATATATATATAAACAGATATTGTCTAACTTCAATTAATTAAATTTATTCTATAAATATTTTTTGTTAAAAATAATTTAATATATTAAATAAAATTAACAATTTAAGATGAAAATAAATACAAATAAAACTAAATTAATGAAGGTATAGAGTTGTAATAAAAAATATAATGAATCAGTTAGACATAGAAAAAACAATGCTTTAAAATACTTTAATAAATTAATTAATTATAAAGTTAAAATTGTGGTCTTAAATGAGAGGTTATATTTACCGTTCACTATAATTAGAATTAAGATATAATCTTTTTAAAAGTTTTGTTAGAAGCATAGTGTTATAGAGAACAGCAACTTTATTAATTTAAAAAAAGAGAAAAGAACAGAATAGACAGTTTAAGAGATGTTGACCTCCCTCCCCCCCAAATAAAAAGTTAAATTGGAAAACAAAATATAATTAAAAATAAACAATTGTAGCAAAAATATTATTTTTTAAGTAAATTAAGAAAAAAAAAACTGTTTTGATTATTTAAATTAAAATAAATTATTAAGATGGTGAAAAAAGGATTATGATAATAGAAAAGAAAGAAGGTAAAAATAAATTTATTTTAAAGAAGGGAGAATCTATAAGTATATATAGAGGACAGCTAAAGATAATAAATTATTATTTAAAAAAGTAGCTGAGATAATGTATAAAAACACCCTTTAATAGAAAATTAACACAATGTGAGCCAGATTAAATATTTGGTAAGTTATAAACATTTTTAATATAGTTTTAAACTTATTAAATAAGATAGTAAGGTTTATTTAAAAAGAAACTCTATTGCTAGATATATATAAAATTCAGATTTCTAATTTGTTTAATGTGAAAATATATAAATGTGCTGTTAGATTATACAATGTTCAAAACTAAATTGGTGATTAGTGAGTGAAAGGCTTAAATAATATTTTACTGAGGCTGTTAATAATAATCAACCTATGAACTGGGAATAATTTGTGGACTTTAATGGATAATGTTTGCCACTCTGTTATTGTACCAAACCAGGAAGAACATTAAGATTATTTAGATAATGCTATAAAACACAGATGATTATAAACTCAAAAATATTCCAAAATTGCAAACTTAATAGTTGCAAAAAAGTTGTTTAATATATCTCCATTTTTACATTTTTTTTTATGTAGTTTTTTTTTTCCATTGAGTTATCAATTTATATATAAAACAAATAGTTCAGAATTTAATATAATAATTAACTTACTATAACTTTTAATCAATTTATAATCTTGAATCCCTTGTCAAATTAATGTTATAGTTAAAAATAATCCAGGACATAATAATTGCATAATAATAGTAATTGAATGATTTATTGATAAGGAGTTATAAAATGTTTGAGCACTGGGAGTGGTTGAGCAGAGTCACATTTTAAGATCTTAAATGAACTAAACCACATAAAATAATAATTGCATTACATACTTTTATTGTAATTTTCTATTCATTGTTTATGAAATTTGTAATTAACAGATTTTTACTCTCCTATAGGTAGACTTTTGATATTTTGAGCTATTTGAATTCAAATCCTTCTATTTTATAAATACTTTTAAATCAGCCAACATGAAATTGTGAAAAATATACACAAAGATTTGACATATCTTTGTGTCTTTTTTAATAAAAAAGTTGAATAGTTAAAAAAAAGGTTCAATATATTTATTGATATACAGTATTAATTCTTAATTATGCATAGTATATAAAACCAAAAATTTGCAATTCTTTGCAAAAAATTCACTTTATTAAAACAAAGTACAACAGATAAAATATGGCAACAACTTTACATGAATTAAAATATAATAAAACAGGAAAACAAAATGAAGCCAGAGAACATTATATTTATAACTGTGATTTATGAAGAAGTTTCATTTATCCAAAATTATGAAAATTTCCATCAATAAATTATGAATTTATCAAAGAAAATGGTGATTTTATATTACACATCGAACTGTCCTTTATAAAGAAATTAATTTCTGTATATTTTATGAATATCTATTTCTTTGCAATTTTGTATGATGAAATAAAAAATGTAATTTTATGCCAATTATTTATATTCAAGAAAAAATGACAAATCTTCATGTAAAGTGTCATCATTTAATTTGACATAGCAAAACAAGTGATGTATACACTGTAGTTTTTATTTTAGTTTTAAAAAGTATTTGTTGTCCATCATTGCAGCTTATTGACCATTTATTCTCATTGAATACAAATTATAAAATGTAGAAGTTTGAAATTCTATGCTAAGAATCTGTCCTCAAAATATTAAGAAAAAAATCCATGAAATGATCAAGTTTCTAAAACATTAAAAAAGAAATCTCACTTTCCTTAATAATAATATTCAAATACAAAATTTCTTTGTAATCAAATAAGTAATGAATTTAAATTTAATTTTCACTTAATGATTTCTTTTAATATTTAAGAGTAATATATTCTTGCAGTTCCAATTTTTAAATGTAATAATAACTTCTGTTTTATATCATGAACTCAGTTATTATAATGTGGTTTGCTTTTAGTTAAATTCTCTTTTTCAAATGTGTACTGGTTAATTAAAGATTTAGTTCTTATATTTTACAATAGGCAGCAACTATATTTACTGGATATTAATGATTTCTTTCTTACAGCATGATTACAATTATAAAGCCATGATCTTGTCAATACTTTTCTACTTAGTTTGTTTTTAACCACGAGTATCAAAAAATTTCAAAATTAGTTTTTTACTTAGTAATAAAAGTATAATTACAAATTACTATTTTTTATATTTCCCATGTTAACAAATTTCAAGAATTTAATCTTTAAATAGTGTTATATATATATATATATATATATATATATATATATATATAAACTATTTAAAGATTAAATATCTTGATATATATATATATATATATATATATATATATATATATATATATATCAGACACAAATATTTTAATAATTGTACTTTATATTTTGTATGGTGCAATATTTACTTTAAAATGCATGTTCTTTAATTTGTAAGTTTAATATTTTACATTTCTTACATTTCTTATATTGAAAAATTCAAGGATGTTAAACTTAGAAACTAATAGTGTATCTTTTGTCATTACACTGTATATGTTAAATAAACATATTAGAATAAAAAATTAAAACCTTAATAACTGTAAAATATGTATGATTGATTTTTTGATTGCAAAAATATTATTGTTAATTTGAAATTCAACACCAACTTTTTGAGGTGCAGAAGACAAATATGAATATAAAGATACCATTCAAAGATCATGTTTGTTCAATAGAAATTCAACTAAATTATTCAATAAAAGACATGAAATAGTTTAGTGATTGTGTTTTATGAACAAAATATATAAAAATTATTTATGTTAATGACAATAATGTATAAAATTATTTTGACTATATTTCAGCAATGTCTTATAAATTAAAATAATTTTAATATTTTTTGTGATCAATGATACTGGATGTCTCTCATAGAATAGCTTAAATGTTTTGTATCATTATCTATTGAACTTATCTCTTTTTTAAAAAAAAAATCATTGTTTTCTCATGAATAATCTTGTTTTAGAAACTTACATTTTTGTGCATTATATTTTTTGGATGAATTAAATATCTAAATAAACGTAAAATGCTTTAAAAATGGCATTCTTCAGTTTATTCTATAATTTGTTTATCATTACTTAAAGTATTTTTTTGAAGAGAAAATAGTAAAATAAGTACCAAAAAAAAAAGGATTCAAGAAATCTACATTTATTTTAAAAATTAGTAAGTAAAAGATTAATTATAAGTAATATAATTAGTTAATTATTTTAGGTATTTAATATAGGGAGATATTCTACTTAATGTCAAGATCAAAAAAATAAATTGTATACAGTGATATTTTTTTTAAAAACAGTAAATTAACCATATCTTTGCTTTACAAAAATGAATAAATTATCAAAAATTTAAAAGAATATGAAATTTGGAAAATAAAACTTAAACTAATAGAAAAATTGATTGTGATAAATAAAAAGCATATATAATAAATTTGAAAAAGATCCATTATATAAAAATCTATTATCAATAATCTTCTAATGAGAAATTGATTGATATTAGAAAATGTTATTGGCAAAATATAATATGTAATAGTCATATTTAGAACAATACAGAAAAGTTATTTCTGACTTAGTATCACTGTCCATAATGTTGAAATAACATATATTATACATAATCCTAGTAGTAATAACAAGTAATAATACATCTAATGGTAATTAAGTGAAAAATTGATAAAGTTTAAAGATAAGATAATCTTTAAATAGGTCTCTGCAGGTCATTAATCTTCCCAACAACCAAATAGTAAAAAATATTTTAGAGCAGGAATTATTCACCAGGGTTTTGAATTGTGGATTGTTAGAATTTGTTGATTTTTCATTCCTTTAATATCCTCGGGTAAGAATATCTAAATATTTGTTTGCTAACAAATATTGAATGATTACTTAATTTGGAAATGAATTAGCTATTTAAAAGAAAAATCTTAACTTTTATTGAAATCTTAATAAAGTTTCAAAATTTTGTCTAACTAATGTATAACTATTATATCATGAGATTCTTGCAAAATGAAAGTGTGATGTTTAAAAAAACAATAAAAACAATCTGTCACAGTTAAATGTAATTGTATCAAAAAGATATAAATAATCTTTAGAACTTTAAGACTAAAAATTTGATGTTATATTTTTGTTAAGTATTAATATTATTAGTTATGTTAAAAAAAATCAACTCGCTAGATAATTCTAAAATTATTTTTTACTCCACAAGATTCATGCCAATAGCAAAAGAACTAAAGTGTTAAAAAGTCAACAAAAACTTCAATTTAAATGTTTATTGATTATGTTGGTCCAATAAATAAGATTTTGACAACTATGGTATATAAAATTTGATAGATGGAAAATACAGCATGCCAAAATGGCATCATAGACACCAGTTTGTTTTTATGGTTTATTAGTAATTTTTAAAGATACTTCTAAATTTAATAAAATATTAAAAAAAGTTTTTCCCAATGCTGTAATTTAAATATTATAAATTGTAAGTTTATTTTGAAGTAAGTATATTCTCATACAAACAATTTATAAACATTTCAACTATTAAACATTTATATACCTCTATTACTTATTTAAAAATAAGTTTCAATAAATAAGAACTATTTAAGATTTTTTTTTAAAAAATTATATTGATTGATACAGAGCAAATGATCCAAAACAATTTGATATAAAATGTAAAAAAATAGTTTTAAAAAATTGAATATTTGTTTTTTTATTATTGCCAAATGAGAAACATCATATTTGATGACAAATGAAAGCAGTAATGTATATATTACTACAACAGCTGCTGAGGAGTTTGCATGTGAAGAATTTCAATAAGTAGTACCTGTCAATAGGAAATATTGATAAACAAATAAATCCTAATTGAAATTGGTGGTTTAGAATATATGAAATGTGTCTTGGCAAAATTTGTGACTTGATCAGTGTAACACATAATGATTAATTTAATTCCATAAAAATAATAAGTAAAACCAAAGATAGCTTAATTTAAATTAAGAAATCATATATATAATAAATGTCCATTAAATATTAATTATTGTAATAAAATTATAATAAAAATACTGAATTTAGAATGATGGTGATATATTTTATAAATATCTATAATAAACCACAGAAGTTTTTTTAGTTAATTTCTCAAACTTCTTCAACAGAAAACCATCTAAATTCATTTATAGCAGAAGTAAATGATATCATATCACATGCCAAGATTTATTAATTTTAATAATAGCACATTGTCTATTAATTAATGATACCCTATTTCTATTTATCAAACCTGCATTTTAAATTTTCTTTTATTATGGTTTTTTTTTTCATGCAGAATTTATCTAAATTGATAGTAAACTCATGTTTCATGAATAAATAAAACAGATGATATAAAAATTATTATTATTATTATTATTATTATTATTATTATTATTATTATTATTATTATTATTATTATTATTATTATTATTATTATTATTATTATTATTATTATTATTATTATTATTATTATTATTATTATTATTATTATTATTATTATTATTATTATTATTATTATTATTATTATTATTATTATTATTATTATTATTATTATTATTATTATTATTATTATTATTATTATTATTATTACATTCATATCGGCTTTTTTCAAACCAAATTGTGCAAACGCTTTTTGCGGGTGTTAAATAATAAATGAATAACCTCTGACCCATACAAGATATAGAATTTATGCAGCAATAAAAGGAATCCTCTTATTACTATGACTCAAATATTTATATATGAGCAAATCTGAAGTACTGGTACAGAAGGTGTGACTATAGAACAGTCACTTTGAATTACTATATATAACTTATGAATGAATGACACCGATGAAATTTACTAGAATTTACTGAACGTCATTCCAACTGAAATTAATCATATACATAAATCAGCATATATTTTTTATAGCGTCTGTATACAATTGTAATCACGTTCATATCGGCTTTTTTTCAAACCAAAAGTGTTTGCACAATTTGGTTTGAAAAAAGCCGATATGAATGTGATTACAATTGTATACAGACGCTATAAAAAAAAATGCTGATTTATGTATATGATTAATTTCAGTTGGAATGACGTTCAGTAAATTCTAGTAAATTTCATCGGCGTCATTCATTCATAAGTTATATATAGTAATTCAAAGTGACTGTTCTATAGTCACGCCTTCTGTACCAGTACTTCAGATTTGCTCATATATAAATATTTGAGTCGTAGTAATAAGAGGATTCCTTTTATTGCTGCATAAATTCTATATCTTGTATGGGTCAGAGGTTATTCATTTATTATTTAACACTCGCAAAAAGCATTTGCACAATTTGGTTTGAAAAAAGCCGATATGAATGTGATTACAATTGTATACAGATGCTATAAAAAATAAATGCTGATTTTTTATTATTATTATTATTATTATTATTATTATTATTATTATTATTATTATTATTATTATTATTATTATTATTATTATTATTATTATTATTATTATTATTATTATTATTATTATTATTATTATTATTATTATTATTATTATTATTATACCTTTTCTTAAAACTACACCTTGATTCAATTATTAATGAAATCTTGCACTTGCATAGAATTTGATACATAACATTCTTTACTTGTTTAAAATGTATATGTTTTGAATTATTTATTTAATAATTAAATTATTGAATTATATATAATAATAAATATTCATACATACATGAATAAAGGTGGAGTTTTGGGAAAAGATTAAAAGAGAATTATTTTTTCTTTGATCATGAAAAAACATATGTTTACTTTCAATTATGATCTGGAAAATAACAAAATTCTTCATGAAGAGAGAATACATAATAAAAAAAATGAGACAATTTTGATAAATAGAAATAGGTTATCTTTAATTAACAGACAACATGCTAAAGTTAAAATTTATTAATTTTGGAATAGGACATGATGAAGTTTACTTCCATTATATATGAATTTAAATGATTTTCAAGTGAAGATTAGGAAATTAATTGAAAGTCTTTCTGTGATTTATTACAAATATTTATAAAATATTATCATTATAGCTCAATATTTTTATTACAATACATGTAAAGAGAGAGAGTGAGAGAGAGATAATTAAACAGTTAGATAAATAGACAGTTTGATATATAAATAAATATATGATAACAAATATATATATATATATAATATAAATAAAATGTCCATTAATTAAAACAAAATTGTAATTGCAATAAAAAAATAATAAATTTAACATTAACAAACTATTATAAACAATCCTTAAATCTGCAGAAGTACTTTCAGTTAATTTTTTAAACCTGCCTCAACTGCCATTAAGAAATTAACTAAAAGTACTTCTGTGGATTTAAGGATTGATTATAATAGTTTGTTACCATTAAATTTATTATTTTTATTGTAATTATATATATAAATAGATAAATAAGTTGATAGAGATAGATAAAGAAATGTACTGACAATCATAAACTGGTAGATATATAGATATATATATATATATATATATATATATATATATATATATATATATATATATATATATATATATATATATATATATGTGATAAAAAGTAGTTAAGTATATAGATAGGTAGGTAGACAGACAGAAAGGCAAAGAATTTCAATATATTTCATGATGGCAAACTGCTAAAATACTTGTTAAAAATATAGTTTTTTTAAAATAATACATTCTTCTTCTTCTTCTTCTTCTTCTTCTTCTTCTTCTTCTTCTTCTTCTTCTTCTTCTTCTTCTTCTTCTTCTTCTTCTTCTTCTTCTTCTTCTTCTTCTTCTTCTTCTTCTTCTTCTTCTTCTTCTTCTTCTTCTTCTTCTTCTTCTTCTTCTTCTTCTTCTTCTTCTTCTTCTTCTTCTTCTTCTTCTTCTTCTTCTTCTTCTTCTTCTTCTTCTTCTTCTTCTTCTTCTTCTTCTTCTTCTTCTTCTTCTTCTTCTTCTTCTTCTTCTTCTTCTTCTTCTTCTTCTTCTTCTTCTTCTTCTTCTTCTTCTTCTTCTTCTTCTTCTTCTTCTTCTTCTTCTTCTTCTTCTTCTTCTTCTTCTTCTTCTTCTTCTTCTTCTTCTTCTTCTTCTTCTTCTTCTTCTTCTTCTTCTTCTTCTTCTTCTTCTTCTTCTTCTTCTTCTTCTTCTTCTTCTTCTTCTTCTTCTTCTTCTTCTTCTTCTTCTTCTTCTTCTTCTTCTTCTTCTTCTTCTTCTTCTTCTTCTTCTTCTTCTTCTTCCTCTTCTTCTTCTTCTTCTTCTCCTTCTCCTTCTCCTTCTCCTTCTTCTTCTCCTTCTTCTTCTTCTCCTTCTCCTTCTTCTTCTTCTTCTTCTTCTTCTTATTATTATTATTATTATTATTATTATTATTATTATTAGTAGTAGTAGTAGTAGTAGTAGTAGTAGTAATAGTAGTAGTGGTAGTAGTAGTAGTAGCAGTACAAGTAGCAGTAGCAGCAGCATCAGTAGTAGTAGAAGTAGCAGTATTTTATTTCATGCAAGTTTTAGAAATTTAATTTTTCTTTCAGAAATCTGAATCATTAAATAGAAAAAAATACAAATGTGTTAAAGAAAAATTAATACTAAAAAATCATTAAAATATTTATATCAAATAATATTATGGCATCACATTAGTAAATAAATTATATACAAGTAATTTGTGTTTGTATATATATATATATATATATATATAATTTTTAATAAATTGATAGTGATTAGCTTGTAAATTAGTTAATAGAAGAGTATTTATTGTTCTGTACTATTAGATTTAAAGCTCAGTATATTTGAATATAACTAATCATATAATATAAACTATCTGAACTTTAATATGATATACATTATGGCTAAACAAAACTTTTCAAATATTTTAAAGATAAAAATATCTGTTAATTATTCTAACATGATGATAGTTTGTTTTTAATTATTATAAAAATAATAATAATTTAATAGCTTTATTGCTCAGGAATTCAGGAGAAATTTGAGCAGTGGATGTAACAAAACTTAGCACAATCCATAACCTAAGCTTCAAAGTCTACCAGGGCGTTTTAACTATTAAATATGTGATTTTATATCCTGAAGATATTTGCTTAATTGAGATTGGTTATTTTGTTCTAATTAAATTTATTTTCTGCTATTTGAATATATTTACTTTTGTTGTTTATTAAACATTATATATATAGTTTAGCATTTGTAATAAAATTTAACTAGTGTAATGGTATTAAAATAATATAATTATTAAACTTGCAGTATATATAATATGCTTGATATTACATGGCTTATTTGAATACATGTAATTTATGATCATATGTAATAACAACCTTAATGTTTTAAAAATATATTTTTATTAAACTAATTAAAAGGAACTAATTACAGTTACCTTTGTGTAATGGACAATTGCTTAGATTACTAGTATACCTGGAAAGGCTTGTTTAGCTGAAATTCATATATTATAAGAGTTTGGATAACTCATTTGTGCTAATATAAAAGTTAACTACATTATATATATATATATATATATATATATAATGTAGTTAACTTAGCAATACACAAATGTGTTATATATATACATATATATATATATATATATATGTATATATATAACACATTTGTGTATTGGACAGACCAATCACAGAAATACATAAGAAAGGAAAAATATATTTAGGTAATTAGAGAAAAAATCTATCTCATCACCTATTTATTCATTTATTCACACATTAACTAATCATGACATCAATTTTAATAAAACACATATTGTGGCAAAAAATTGAACATTGTGACCAAAGACTGCTAAGGAAAACTATAGAGATTTTAAAAGGACTAAGAGAATAAGTGAAAAGTGTGAATTAAAGAAAATTAACAATATTTGGAAAAAGCTGTTGTAGGAGACTATTTTTTTAATACTTCTCAACCACTAGAATTTGAGAATGAGAAGAAAATAACAAAGAAAAAAAATAATTTTAAATCTCACTTTAGATTTGAGAAAGAAGCAGCTCTGAGAAAAATACTTGTTCTTGTGCTGAAACATCAACTATTTAGCTATTATATTTTTATTACATGGAAACTCCTGGAAATAATACTATGAACTCATCATTTATCCAGGGGAATATTGGAATTAATATATATATATGTTTTCTTTGAAAGCATTTATTGTTTGTTATAAAATAATTAATTTATTTATAAAGAAGATTTAAAAATTAAATAAGCACATATTTCCTCTATATATTTCTATTTGTATAAGTGCTAGTGTTGATTGTCTAATACATTTAATAGATAGATTATATTTTTAATGTAAAGGGTTGCCTTTTTTCAATTTTAATATGTAGATGTATAAGTAATTATATATATATTGAAATGTGCATGTCTATTTAAATTTTACATTTTTTTCTGTTTAATACTATTTTCGTCTTTTTAAAAGTTTTATGTGTGCGTGTGTTATATTTTGAAACATATCTATGTAAACACATGTTGTTTATTACGTTTATAAGTTGTGTGCAGCATATATATATACAAATCAGTATATATTGCATTAATAAAAAGATGGCTAAAATAAAATAAACATTCATAAATATGAATTTGTGTATTCTATTTTGCTTACCAAATAAATAAAAGTTTTGTAAAAATAAATTTTATTTACGCAGCCTATATAATTAATAATGAATCTTTTGTCGTTCCTATTTTAATTATTTTATTTTAAACTGTATGACACATTTTTGAATATTTTATTTGTTGATGGAGAATTGCTTTTATATAATAATAAAAAATTATTTAATGTATGCATACATATATCTACAAATAAGTATACAAATTTATATAGTTATATGTGTATAAGTGCATAATTGACAAAATTTAATTTATAAAAATTATCATGCCAAAAAGATTAAATCAGTGAGCTGTTGACTGAAGTTGAAATTAAATAAATTATTAATGTTAATACTATAATTCTTATATAATTTTTATACATAATTTTTAAAAAAGATTTTCACACAGATTTTTTTCAGAAAGAAAAAAATATTTTTTCTTTAGTCTTAAATACCATGGAAGGTGGCGCTGCTTTCAACTAAACATGCTGTTGACTGAGTCATGCTAGGAGTTGAGGCCCCACTGTTAAATTACTGCTAATTCTTTCTGGCTAGGCAGGAGAGCGATATGGGAAATAATTCCTGTCACTCAAACTTCTCAAACGGTGACAGATCTAGCAGAAAGCTTTTTCTCTCTTTCTTGTTTTTTGTTTAATCTATTTTTCATTTGAGAAAGCCACAATTTTTTTTTATCTTTTTTTTGAAAATGAATTAATCATTTCAATTAGTTTATAATGAATTTGTTTTATTTATTTGTTCATGTAATTCAAGATATGATGTAGAATGATAACAATAAAAAAAGAATTTATTCCAATTTTTTTAATAATAAAAAAAAATCTTTTCTTTTAAAAATATAATTATAATTCAACATGTTTTTTCTTTTTTTTTTAATTACAGAACTTGGATGAATTTTCATTTGAACACTAACACTATCTATTTACTTTTTTACTTTTGTAAAAATTTCTTTCCCCCTTCTCTTTGCCTGTTTATCAAGTTTATTACACATTTATTTCTCATACATTTTTGTTTCTTACTAATTTTATATTGTTTATGTATTTCTTTTATGTATTGTCTTGTTCTTTTTTTTTAATTTACCAATTTTTTCAGATGTATCGTTTGTTTTTTCCTATCTTATTTAGTACCTCTTTTTTTTATATTACTTTTTTATTATTTGTTTTAAAACAAAGATTATTTTTCTGATAAAGTTTTTATTTATTTTTATTTTTTCTTTATATAGAGATTGTTTTTATAATAAAACTTAATATCTATGTGAAAAACAATTTATTAATAATAAATAAATTACCATATAATAAATGATAATCCTCACCATTAATCTGAAAGATGATTTCAGCTGCTACTTGTGTTCCCATATATTATATTTGCTTCTGCATTTATTTTATCACATTACTTTTATGACGAATTATCTATTTCATTATGTCCAATATAAAATTCATGTAAACAGTATTATAATTTTATATTCATTAAATATTTCATCTCATATAGATTTGAGTTCAGGAAACTACTATCAATAATGAAATGTATGTGCATATATTCTGCAAAAAAAAAAAAGTTTTTCAGTGAGCATATATTTTTTATTAAACATTTTATTATTATAAAAAGGCCAGTATTTAATTGTATCATACCAATTATTTTAAATAACCCTTCAACAGTTTTTAATTAATCCAGTATTGATATTTTAATAAATTATTAATTCTATGCTAATCAATATTATTTCAATATTATCCATCTTAGGCATTAAATTATTAATTCTATGCTAATCAGTATTATTTCAATATTATCCACCTTAGGCATTTTTTGTGAAACTCAGTTTTGGCAATTTTAAAATTAAAATTAAATGTAACTCTTATCAATGTTGTTACTTAAATATTCTTACATGTACATATTTAGACCAATTTAAATGGAATTTGGATAACATCTCAGTTAATTTATATTTTGCACATATTTGTAGTTGCTTAAAAATATGTTTTTCTTTCATCTTAGACCAATTGAAAAAACTAGTATTATCTTTTTTCAGTTTTTACCAAATAATTACAACTAGATGACATGAAATTGACTGAATTGTGATGTTACAATATATTTATACGCAAAACAAAACAGAGGAATGAATTCTATAATTTTCAATGTACCAATAAATAAATAATAGCTATTGTGTCAGCTTATGATATAACTATAACTTCTATTTATTATACATTAAACATTTTAGAATTAATTTCAATATTTTATTAATTATTTTGTCTGATATTATATATACATCAAATAAACAAATGAAGCTCACCAAGCACTCTAACTAGGTAGTAAATAATTAATAATGTAATATATACACACACCTGGGTCCCATTTTATGCAGTAGATAGGTTCCACAGACAACCCTCATTAAAAAACATCACACAAAAATAGACTTAACTTACCTTGAAAAATGGGAGATAGGGCCTGTAATTTTCAAAATTCACATAAAAGCAAAGCAACAAGGAAAAATTACTTTAAAATTTGCATTAAAAAAATAAGCAAATAAAGTATGACTAATAAAAAATTTCAAATATTTGAAAAAAATTAATACAAGACAAACTTTTTTATGTTTTTTATTAACTACAGTATTTAATTTTACATTTTTCATACATATTTTAATCATTCCCACTACCGTTCATTTGTAAACTGGTAAGAAACTAGATTTGATGTGATGTGATGTATTGTGGCTTCTCCTTAAACAAAGTCAAGAATCTCTCAGCAATTATGCCCAGAGAAACCTGTAAGCCACTTTATTTTTATTTGTGATGTGATGTACAACTAGCACCACTTTCAGTCTTGTGCTGTGTTAATGGTTTTCTGTTTCTATATTAAAAAAATGAGATCGCAATCAAAACAAAAAGATTATACATTATCATTAGAAAGATTATTTTCAGTTTAGCAAATCTTCATTTTTTATTTTAAAAATCTAAAAGATTATTTATTTCTGTTATATCTAACAAAATCCGTTTTAAAAGTTTAAATTTTTTGAATATTTATTGTGATATTTTTATATGTAAGTATAAATCTATTATTATTATTTACTCATTAGTATAAGTAGGTTATTTACATAGAAGCTAAGATTCTAAATACATCTTCAGGCCATATTCATGTTATCTGCTAATATAACAATATACTTTTGAAAAAAAAAGTATTTCAAGTGAAAATAAGTTATTAATAATTTAAATTTCTTGATATCTAATAAATATAGTGAAATATAAAAGATATTAAGAAGAAACATGAATTGCATAACTTCAAAATGGCATTAAAATAATCCACATAAAACAAGACCCAGGTGTGTATATTTATATGTGTGTGTGTAAAAATTATATATATATCCATTGTAAATATTCTATGTGTAAGTTCCAAATAATTTTAACGATAAAAGTAATAAAATATATATCTTAATTAATCATAAATTTGTAATTTTACATTGTCAAATTATGAGGAAGATATATTAAATTCTTATGATTTTGATTGTATTAAACTTTATGTTAGACATGTTGATGATGTATTTGTGGTCCTGACAATGTTGTTGAAACACTTTTATATAAGTTGAAAAAAAATAAACAATTTAAAATAGTCTATTGATAAAGAACAAAATAGTAAAATAAAATTTTTGGACTTTATATTTATATAGGGACACAATTAGTTTAAATTGTAAATTAATTTTTAGACCTATTTAAGAAAGATGATATATTAATTTTAAATCACATGTGCCATTGATGCATAAAATTGCAAGTTTGAAGTCTTTTTTACATCATAATGATAAATTATGTAAATATAAAAGTGATAAAAATCAAAATATTGACATTTTACTCACAAACTTATGAAAGTAGGATATTATAGAAAACAAATTTTGATTTAATAATAAAATGAATAATTATAATGCAAAATTAGATAATAAAAATGAATATCTATAAAATTTGTATATAATCTTCAATCTAAATTAATTGAAAATATATTTAAAGATAAATACAATATTTTATTTCATGTTCTTCCACATGTAAATAAACTAATTAATAATTCTAAGAGTGTTATAGCTAAAATGCAAAGAAGTAATATAATTTATCAATCCATATATTAGGGAATCAACATGTGTTCTAGCAAAAAGAATAAAAGAACATCAATTATTATATAATCATGTAAAAAAACTATAAATAATCAATGAAACACTGCCTCAGTATTCTTCAATGATAAAAAATCTTGTAATTTTAAATTTGCTTTTAATGTAAATGATACAAAAATATAAAAAAAAATCATAAAAAGAGAAAAATAAGAAAGCAATATTGATAAATATTTTCAGTGATAATATAATTAATAGACAAGCAACAAATACCAATATATACAATTCATGTAAAATCATGTGCTATTAAACTTCCATATTACTTTACAGTTGACAATGATTACTAAGTAATCGAAAATGCTAATAATTAATTAAAATAGATATTTTATTATTTTTACCATTAAAATTATTTGGAACTTATATATGACCACACTCATGCGAAAAAAATAAATTTTTATCACATGTGAAAAAGATTTGAACAAGATAAATCTTTTTCACGTATATCAGTTGTATGAAATAGAGTGAATAACTGAAGGAAGCTTGAAAGTCTGTGTTTAAATCACCTATAATTTCATTAAAATTCCAATCACATAAAGTATACTTGTATTTAAATATATACCGAAATAGTCAGATCTAATGATCTGACTGTTTCACCTACTATAGTCATAGTAGTATATTTATGTGTATGTTATTTCACTCTAAAGTGCATGTCTTTCCTTAATTCAAAACTCTGAACTTGTGCTTTTAAAAAAGTATAAAGTATGCACCTGTATAAGTGCCTATTTCATTGCAATATAGACACCAGTAGGAATAATATATATGCACATATAGCCCTCCATTTATTAAAACTGTGTAAATCTAACAGTCTGTGCAGCTTGAATTTATGTATAGAATTATATTTAAACTTAGTAAAATATCATTTATTTAAAATATTAGTCTTAAATATTCTTTTAAAATTATTTCAAGTTTATTCTTTATTAAAAGTACAGATGGTAAAGTTGTTTATGAGTTAATATTTGTTCAAAGTAATATTTCATTAAAGATTGACCAGATTGTCATTACTTAAAATTATTTCCAGTTTATTCTTTGTTAGAAGTGCCAATGGTAAAGTTGTTTACGAGTTAAAACTTGCTTAAAATTATGTTTTAGTCAAAGATTGACTAGATTAGCATTGACTTAAAATTATTTTAGGTTTATGATGTTCTTTAAAACTGCAGACTGTAAAGTTGTTTACAAGTTTTCACATTTGACCAAAATAACATTTTAACTTAATTAGCCTTATAGTTAAAAGATCAATTTAAAAATCAGTTGGTCATAAATCCTGACTTTACCATTAGAAGGGACCCTGGGGGAATTTCTTTAGAGGTGGTAAAAGATAATTGAGAGCACAAGGTTTAAAGTACTAAACAAGTGATGTAGTAAGCACAGGAAAGAAATAGGGTGTGTGCTGAGTATAGATATAAAAACTTGCACTTTTTGTGATTAATAGATATAACACATATCACAGGGTGAATATCATTAAAGTTTTTTTTATTAAAAAGATATTATTGTTGATAAGACAAGAACCATCAGCTAATGGAAGATAGATTTGCCATTTATTTTCCACTAGAGCTTCTAAAAATGGTAACAACAGCTGTAATTTTATACCCAAGAACCAGAAACATCTGCCATATAAGTATAAACCAGCTACATAGATAATAATGAAGTTGTATCTAGAAGCAACCTCAGCTATAACAGAGCTGTACCCATAAGCCACCCCAGCCAAAAGCAAATTGAATCTAATAAGCTACATTAAAATGGTGAGGCCACATCTACTGAATGGCATCAGAAAGAAAGAAAAGCCAGATTTGTGTCCACCATGGAGAATAGGAATCACACTCACAGAAGCCATCCTTACATAAACTTCTACTAGAATCCCTCTTAAAAATTACAGTAAAGCATGCTAAAATATCATTCATTCCTTAAAGTAACTATCAAGCTAGTGCTCATTATGTTTTCTGTATAACTCTGCTAAGTAAATGTAAATCTGCTATGTATCTTTATTTTAAAGTTTTATCAAATCTTGCTTGAACATCATTATCATTATTATAATAATATGCATATATTTATTTTAATATGTAATGTTTAAACCCTGAAACTTTAGTGATACGTGTATTAACTTCTTATTTATTATTTAGATGTTATTTAAACTATTCTTTATCATAGTTATGTTTGATTTATGCTAAAGTAATCAGAACAGAGTTTGGCAAATTATTAACTCTTAGAGAGATATCTACATGCTCTCATGGTGATTTTTAGTACTAAAGAAACATACAAACTCCCTTCTGTACTTAATATTCTTTGCCAGTGATAATATTGCTGTCTGTAATATGGCCTAATAAATAATTATAAATAGTATTTATTTGCCTTTAAGTGAGAGTGATTTTCTATAGTATATGTGCAATGAATATTTGGACCTGTAATAACTCCTAAAATATACTGTAAATTTATAATTATATGTCTTAAGTGATACAGATAACTTTTAAGCCAGATTCTAAATATTTTCCCTATAGTAAGATTATTATATGCTATATCAGAATTAAGTAATGGCAGTAACACTGCTAGACACTCTGTATTTTGCATATTTTATGAATTATAATGATTATATTAGATTTGCAGAGCAAATGTGATGCTCATTAGCAATAAATTCTTAGCTTCTTGTATATTCTATACACATGTATGTGTCTGCAATGGGGTTGATTTAATATCAAACTGTCTCAGTTAGTTCAGACAGCCAAGCCATTTTGTATTTGATATTTGAAATATACCAAAGAGTCTCATCCTTGAAGTAGCTGGTTGATCTTTTAGACTAAAGAAGTCTCCTTTATTAGTATAGCAAGCAGCATGGTACAAAAAACTGATTACTTTGTAATAAATCTTTATGAGCACACCTTCGAGACACACTCCTTTTATTAATATATTTGATACACCATAGAATCTGAAGTGACCCTGCTCCATCCATTCTGGCTGTCTTATTAAATAACTTTGGCCTTAATACAAGCCAGAATCTGGGTTAACTTGATTAATTTGTATCATAAATTAGATGTAAACTTTATTGATAATTAATGTACATCCCATTTCATTTGATCACACTCATTTGGCTAAGTTCTGGGCATATATATAGGCATAAATCTCTGCATAACTGTGTATCATATTACTCATCCCTCTGTAATAAAAGTGAAAATGGCAAGGTAAAGATTAATTAGCTACTGTAATGTTTTGTTTTATCATATAAAGCTAAAATACTAATCATATATAAAATGACATTTACCTGTGTATGAATCATTTATATACCAGAGTTTTAATGTTTTCTATTCTGTATCATGAAGGTATATTTATTTCTCTTCATATAAAACTCAATTATTAACCTGTTAATCTTATATACCTTCACCTGTGTATGATAGATTATGTACATTTTGTTTTATTAATTCTGAATTTATATATTAAATTTTCTAAAATATATCATCTCTCAGTCTCAATTCTTGCTCATAGTCTTTATGAATCACTAGTTAAGTCATTTAGTATTGGTAAGGGCGATAAGTCTCATGTTCTACCGATTTTCTAGTAACGGAACGTGGTCAAGAAAATATCGAGTGTAGCCTCAGGAAGGTCATTCACTAGTTTGGGATTTGGAAGCATGGATGAGAGAGTTAAGGTATGGTCAGACATAGGGTATCACCATCCCAACTTGGTCAGAACTGTTTTTCTTTCATCTGGACTCTTAGTCTGTTGAGAAAATGTACAAACCTGACCGACAATATATATATATATATATAGGAAAGAAATTAATAGCATGATGCCACTTGGGACTTATGTGGGAAAAGTTGGATTAATACAATAATAACTTTTAATTATTCATGTTTATCAAATAAGTAGATAATGATTTTTTAGAATCAAACATATATTTATTAATCATCATTATTCAGCAGCTATAATTTTTACTTTTATAATACTAACTAATATTGTTTTATTTTATAATTTACAATTTCCAACCAACTATTACTGGAATAGTTTAATTTTATAAATGATATCAACAATAAAAACTGAATCAACATTATTATTTAAGTTCAGATTTAAATTTATATATATTACTCCTATCAATAAAATTCAATAATTTATTTTAAATTTTTAATTAAATTTCAAACTTCCTCATCTATGCAAATTCACATAAAACTTTAATAAAAGATAAAACAAACATCTCAAGCAAGTTGGATGATAACAAACTATGCTAATGTTTTGCTGCTAAGCCAGGAGAACAAAAAATTAATTCATCTAGTACTTCATTTGTCTGTACCTTGATTATTAGTGGTTCATCCTTAAACACTGATTTATATATTTTTTTAAAATCAAAGTGTAAAGTAATACTGTTAAAATAGATGCATTTTTAAAGCATTAATTACACTTTCTTATTTTTCTGGACTAATAATAAAAATAATATTATCCAGCACAAATAAGCTTTATTTGACTTGATGATAAACATTATTTTTTATTTTCTGATGCCAAATTCAATCAAAAGATATTTTTTTTTATTAATTCTTTACTGTTTAATCTTATCTACTATCTTCTCGAAGTTAAAATTTTTATTATTTAATTTTTCTGTACAAAAACATAAATTACAAAAAATATTGTGCAATATTAAATAAATAATAATGAATAATTTATAAGTTACTTCTATTGTTAATTGAGTGTTAGTACACTGAAATATTTAGTAATTTTAATTATTAGAGATTTTATAAAAAGTTATTTAAATTAAACTCTTATCGATAACTTCACTATTTATTATCGTTTTTGATACCATGCAAAATGTTTTTACATTTTTATTTTTATTATGCACAATCTAAATTGTCAAAAATAAACTTTTGTCAGTATTCAAAATCTTGTAAAATCAACCTTTCTAATTAGGACAATTTTTTTTCCAAGCGTTAGTTTTTTTTCCCACAGCCTTATTTTTATATTAGTAAATTTACTAAATTTATTTTTTATGAGTTTAATTTTCTTTATGACATCATTTTTGAATTAACACTTTTGATAAATTTCGGTTTATTTATAGCTCCATCACTGATGGATGAATTAATCGCTCAAGGATATATTTCATTTTGTACAACAGATAAAAAAAGTTTCAATACAATCCTAGCTTCCACCTCTATCCCTCCGCTAGTGGTTACATTTCCAGTAAATAAATAGCTGAGTCAATTAAAGTTTGTAATTAGCACATACTTTGTTTACAAGTATATGCAATCAATAAACTGGTCATTGTAGCAATTAAAAACACAAATGACAACTTATAATTCTTCAATACTGATTTATCTTGAATCTACTTTTAATAGTAGATTATTTTTTGCAATCAATTCTAGTTATTTGGAAAGTTATATCTAATTTGATGTCTTCCATTGCAGGGTTCTTTTTCTTTCTTTTAATAAGGCAACTAAATTTCTGAAGACTAGCAGCTGATTTCAACTTCAAGTAACTAAATTTTAACTAATTGGTGTTACTATTCTTAGCTTTTATATACTACAATATTGCTATGCAACAAGCTCTGTTGCTGGAACTGAAAAACAATATTACACGTTTTACAAAAATATCTTTGATGTGTTTACCTAATGACGAAGTCGTTTTTTTTTTTCGGTCATTCTATGTCAATGACTCATTTAATAAATAAAATTCGATACAAAATAAAAATGACTTAATTGTCATTACATTTTTATTCTATTTTTAATCAACATTTAAATTGAAGCTGAATTTTTAATGCTACCCTTGCTTAATAAATACAAATAAATTATTTGCTCTACAATAAAAACTCATTTTATAATGCCAATTTTCTTACTGATACATTAATTTTTAACAGTTTTTAATTGCCAGCAATTGTGTTTGAGATATTTATCAAAGAGTCATAAACAATACAGTTTTATTAGCTCCTGCCCCTCATAAACTTATTTAGCTAAAGCTTAATAATTTATGCAAAATCTCGAAAATTAAATCGGGAAAGATATTTAGATTTAAACTTACTAATATAATATAATGTTAGATGTTATCTACATCCATTATAAAATGTTAATTTCATTATAGATTAGCAGGTTTAAAAGGTTTTTATTTAGAAATTTAAACACTTTGCAAATTTGATTCTTATAGTAAAAATAATACAGTAAATTATAAAAATGATTTGATTAGAATTGGATATTTTAAAATCATACTTAATAAGTAATTTAAAAAATTACGTTTAAACAAAAAGCAATAGAATGTGTATTCCTAAACCACTGATTGATATCCTCTATATACCCAATTTGCACATAATTTTTTTTTCTTTTGAATGGATTTTTATCTTTTATTTTTTAATATAATAATTAAGGTTTCTAAGTATAAGCTTAAAGATAATGATAAAATACAATTGGTTTATGCTCTGAATTACCAGATTTGTGATATTAAATATTATGAGAAGACGGGAACACATTTTAAGTTCTAGACTAGCAAAGCACATTCACCACTATAATAAGGTTAAAACAATAGACCATTAAACTCTGTACTGTTTGAACATAAGCAAAAAATAATGATTTGTTAAAATAATTTGTGTAAAGAAAATTAATAAAAAGAGGAAAAATACTATATAATTAAATAAAAAAATTCAAATAATATAAGAGCCAATAGCAATTCTTTTAGTAAAAACTATTGTTTATATATATATATATAAGTTTTCTAAAATAAATTGTCTAATTTTAATGAAGATGCTCTATTTTAAAAACCTATCTTAGCAATATGTATATATACACATGATAAAAATTTAATAGACATCTATTTTTTTATAAATATTTTCACTTAAAATATATGAAGCAAAGCACTACTTAAAATCAGTTATTTTTAAGCTGAAATTATATAATCTAGCAATAGTTAACCAGGTAAATAACTTAAAGATATTAATAATTTTATTAGTCATTTATTAAATTAAGGATTATCCAGTAATGAATAATATTTCTGTATTGTAATTTTTATTATACTAATCTCATGCAATGTATGGACTGATATTTCTGTACTTTGATCATCTTGTTCAGGGATGTAATCATATAAACATAAGACCAAACAAATACATGTGGGAAAAGATATGTTTCATAAATTTAATGTTTCTAATCTGTGATAGGAGAAATAATTGAATAGTGCACTACTATGACCAAGTTATAATACTTGACTATTGTTAAAGATATTTTACCATTTGTTACTATCTTTGAATTCAATTCTTTTTACTAATTTTAATGTTTATGTATTCTTTATAAGATTAAAATATTTTTAATAAATATAATTTAATTTTTATGATGATTACAACTTTTTATTTTACATTCCTGGTAAGTTCCACTTAATAAAAAAGTAGTAAAAAAGCTATACTATTGTTGGTGACTATAGTATTTGTTTTTACATAAACAAGGTAGACAATAGGTCATAAAATATTAACAATCTTATAATTTTTCAGTAAATTGTAATATAAACAGTTATTAATTACAAGTATATGACCTTTAATAGATTTATTAATCTATACCACTGAAAATATTATATTGAAAATAAAAATATTAAAAAAAATGAGAACAATATACAAGGAGAAA
The DNA here is from genome assembly GCA_028023455.1 of Epiperipatus broadwayi. Taxonomy (NCBI): domain Eukaryota; kingdom Metazoa; phylum Onychophora; class Udeonychophora; order Euonychophora; family Peripatidae; genus Epiperipatus; species Epiperipatus broadwayi. The sequence goes on from JAQFVV010000462.1 coordinate 404,270, forward strand.
AAAAAATCAGCTATGTAATACAAGATGATGTTTAATTAGTATGAACTGAGATTATATCATAGGAATTAATAACAGTCACTAAAACAATATCAGTAAAATGATTGACAAGCTTATGTCAATTAATCTGAAAAATTATTCAATGGATTATAAATTAAAAGAAGTTATACTATAATTCTATATTTTGAAAATGTTGTGTGTAAAATATAGTATTATGTTGCTGATTCTAAACTAAGTGCAAGTGTGATAAAGCTAAAAATTGTTCAATACAGATTAGAATGTTACATCAGAAAATAAGATTATTTTAGGAAATGTCAAAAATTGGGAAATATCTTTGTTTATGAATAATAAATTATTGAAAAAAGACAAAAAAATGTATTTGTTATAAACAAGAATTTTTGATTTAGCTGTCCTTAATAAATTATGGATTGTCCAAAAAAATGGATGTGGCTGAGTGTTTTACTATTCATATAACAAATATATACAAAAATTATAAAGGCAGTTAAGTAAAACTTTGTGTTTATTTTCACTATGTACATTGACTGTTTAGTAAAAAGAGTTAGCCTGAAAAAAGAGAAAAGTCAAGATTATTAAAAATAATAAGTTTCAATATACTGAGTATATCTTTAGATATACATAAGTAAAAAAATCTAAAAATGTTTACTGTAAATTATGTCATAGCATAGATAAATGTAAAAGAAGCTGTGCCAATTATATAAGTTGATCTCAAAACTGTTGGTAAACTCTTAATCATCATTGACAGGCTGTTTATTAACAATACGAATTTTGAAGTAAGTAAATTCATGCCAAAATGACAATGCAAAGCCACAATTTATATTTTTCAAAAATCTTTAGATATAAAAGCATATTTTTAAAAATGAACATCAAAGTTTTTCTCATTATTGTATTTTATATAACTATAAAATTTAAAATAATCAATTTAAAACAAAATTAAAACAGGCAATGACTATAAATAAAATATTTGATCCTGTGATTTTGTAAATATAAATATATTGATAAAGTTCCAATAAGGAATGAAACCTAGATTATGTATTAAATAGTTTTTTTATTTATTTATAGTGCAATTGTCTATTCAATTTTGTTTTAAATTGATTATTTTAAATTTTATGTATAAAAGACAATATTATGGCCAATTCATGTAGCTATTTATGTAAATATAAATTTGGTGACAAAAATGTAAAATAGAAAATATGACAATTCATTTAAATTATACTGTTTAAAAAGACATTTAAAAAAACTATGTATGTTAGAAAAAATAAAAATTGGGTCTAAATGTTTACTTGCAGCATTCATATGTAGATTAAAATAACTCTATTTTGGAAAGATCATATAGTAATTTAATTTATTATCAAAATTTATAATGCTTAGAAAATTTTAAGATAAATAAAAATGAGGATGGTGAAGAAACAAATAAATGAATTTCATTATTCCAATAATGAAGTAACATTATGAAGTCTAAAAAGCAATCAGATGATGGGTCATTCTCTAAAAATATTTATGTGATTATCAAAAGATGTTATCAATATGATAATTTTTAATTATATTAAATATATTATAAGTATAATAATACTCAAGGCTAAATGGGTTTGTAAGTAATCACTAAAAACAAATGAACACTTAGACAATCCCAATTTTAATAACCATCAGCAAATTCAAACTATTCCCAAGGAGGCTGCTTTGATAACAGTTGGAATTTGTTGATTGTTATTAATATTAGGATTGTCTAAGTATTGACTGTTTTTTTTTTTTTAGTGATTAAATATATTCTGTATTTAATGTATTTGCACATAGATAAACCACTTACATTTTTTTTTTAAAACATTATATTTATAGACATGTAACATTTTTCTGGCTGCAGAAGGGAGTTTGCTATTAACTGAAAGGAGACCCTTTGATTCCTCTTGGAGGCCTTAAAGAAACCGAGCAGGGCAAATTTCTAATGTCCACTCCATACGCTCTTGTCATTGCAGCTGTTATTACTATGTGTTTATTCATATAGTATACGAACATGGATGGGATGCTCACCAACATGCATTAGCCAGCATGGTGAGTTTATTGGCTTTTTTACATCTGAGTTTAAGATCAAGAAACACCATGGTCTGTCTTCTCAATGCCTGATAGGGTAGAATGAAGGTTTGTGTAAATGATAAATATTTTTCCAATATATATATATACAATTATGACAGACAAAAACAAAGCATGGCCCTTATTCCCAGGAGGCTGTAAAGTCACCAACCAAGGCAGCGGTTGGTGGCCAAAGGTGGAGGGTGCTAAGAATCCTGATTGTGGACCCAGGCTGCCATTTGATGACAACTTTTTATTTAGGTACTTACAACTGCAGATCACTTTCAAGTGAAGGAAGATTGCAAGAATTAGAAGAACTCTCTTATATTAAATGGGATATTATTGGACTTTGTGAAGTTAGAAGAAAAGGTGAAGAGACAATTGATTTAAAAAGTGGACATATATTCTATTATAAAGGCACAAATATTGGAAATACAAGTGGAGTAGGATTCATTATAAATAAAAAGTGGAAGAACAATATTGTGGAGATTGATGGTGTATCAGACAGAGTGGCAAGATTAGTTATACAACTTAATAGCAGATACCAAATGCAGATAATTCAGGTTTATGCCCCAACAAGTTCTCATAGTGATGAAGTAGTAGAAGATTTTTATATGGATGTACAAAAGGCTTTTGATCAGAGTAAACAACATTTTAAAATTGTTATGGGAGACTTTAATGCTAGAATTGGTAAACAAATGAAAGATGAAAGTGCTGTAGGTAATTTTGGTTATGGTAATAGAAATGAGAGAGGACATAGACTTGTGGAGTTTGCAGAAAAAGAAAAACTTTATATTATGAATTCTTTTTTTGAGAAAAATGCTAAAAGAAAATGGACATGGAAGCATCCAAATGAAGGTACAGCAGAATTGGATTATATTTTGACTAACAGGAAATACATATTTCAAGATTGTAATGTTCTTAATAGATTTAACACAGGAAGTGATCATCGATTAGTAAGATGCAAGATACGTGTTAATGTAAAACTAGAAAGACAAAAATTGTTAAGAAAAACAATATTTACAATTGATATTCCTAATCTTCAGAAACATTCTAATGAATTTAAATTAGAACTTACAAATCGGTTTCAAGTATTAGTAGATTTTGAACATGATTCAGATTTGAATGAAATTAATATGAAAATAACTGATACACTTTTAAAAACTGCAAGAAAGATAGCTGGTAGAAAAAAGCAGCAATTGACCAATAAAATTTCTACTGAGACTAGAGAATTTATGAAGAAAAGAAGAAATATGAAGATATACAAAAATGATGCATTAAAAAGAATTGAATATCTTGAATTTTGTAAAATGGTGCGGAAAAGAGTTGAAAATGATATAAGAAAGTATAACTGTGAACTAGCAAGAAAAGCTGTAGAAGAAAATAAAAGTCTTAAGAATGTAAAACAACATTTTGGTATTGGTAGGAAATTTATATCTGCAATAAGAAAAAAAGATGGAATTATTACTAAAAAGAGAGATGACATCATGAAATTGGTAGAAAATTTTTATCAAGAATTATATAGTAATAAAGAACAAGTACCTCCTATATCTATTACATCTTCCGAATTGCCCAGAATTTTAAATGAAGAAGTGAGAAATGCAATTAAATGTATGAAGAAAGGAAAGGCTCCAGGTAATGATGGAATTATAATTGATATATTAAAAGAAGCAGGTGAAGAAACAGAAATTTTTTTAGCAAAGTTATATACTAAATGTCTAAATGATAAAGATGTACCAGATGATTGAAAGAATGCAGTAATAATATTAATATTTAAAAAAGGTGATAAAGAAGATATTAGAAATTACAGACCTATCAGCCTTTTATCAGTTTTATATAAAAATTTTACCAAGATAATTACAACTCGTCTACAGAGACCATTGGATTTCCACCAACCAAGAGAACAAGCTGAATTTAAAAGTGGTTTTAGTACAGTAGATCATATTCAGGTATTGAGAGAAGTTATAGAAAGGACAAATGAATATGAGTTGTCATTATGTTTTGGATTTGTAGATTATGAAAAGGCATTTGATTCTATAAACATTTCTTCAGTGATTAAAGCATTGGATCATCAAGGTATAGATCCAGGATATTGTCATATTTTAAAGAATATTTATAAAAATGCAACAGCAACAATTAGATTACATAATGATACTGGGAAAGTCAACATTGAGAAAGGTGTAAGACAAGGTGACTCTATATCTCCAAAACTTTTTACAGCAGTGCTGCAAGAAGTATTTTGTGGATTAAAATGGGAAACTAAAGGAGTGAAAGTAAATGGAGATTATTTAAGTCATTTAGATTTCGCAGATGATGTAGTTGTTTTTGCAAATAATGCTTCAGAGCTGCAGGAAATGTTGCAGGAGTTATCAGATGAAAGTAGGAAAGTAGGACTAAAGATAAATGTTAAAAAGACTAAAGTAATGTTTAATCGATTTGCTCAAAATATGAAAATAAAGATTGATTATGATGAATTAGAAGAAGTTAACAGTTACAAATACCTTGGTCAGATTATTAATACAGATGGAAACATAATGGAGGAAATTAATCATAGAATTAAACTTGGTTGGAGTGCTTTTGGTAGAAATAACTTGATACTAAAAGGAAATATGCCTATGTGTTTGAAAAGGAAGGTTTTTAACAAATGTGTTTTACCAGTTCTTACTTATGGATCTGAGACTTGGACACTCAATAGAAGAGCAATACAGAGACTTCAGACCACTCAAAGAAGTATGGAGAGATGTATGTTGGGAGTAACAAGAAGAGATCGAAAATGCAATGTATGGGTAAGAGAATAAACAGGTGTTACTGACCTCATTGAAAAAATTAAAAGATTGAAGTGGAGTTGGGCTGGACATATTGCTAGAAGAGATGATAATAGATGGACAATTGAAATTTTAAACTGGATTCCAAGAGATTGTAAAAGACCCAGAAAGAGACCACATGTGAGATGGATGGATGAAATAAGAAAGTGTGCAGGGTTGATGTGGAGAAGAGAAGCTAAAGATAGAAGAAGCTGGATTAAACTTGGAGAGATCTTCATCCTGCAGTGGATTGATAATGGTTGATAATGATGGTGATGATGAACATTTTTCCATAAATAAATTGATAATACTGTATAATTTGCTTTATTTTTAAAATATTATATAGTTGTTTTATCAAAAATATATATATTTTATTAAAAACGTTGATAAAAAATCAGAATTTTATCAGTTCTACATTTTTTTTTTACTAAATTACTAGCAAATTGTCTACAAAACATCAGAACTCAAATCAGTCAAAAAGAAGACAATTCAAATTAAAAATAGTTGAATCTTACAAATTAAAATGTTTTTAAGAGAAATGTATTGAATTTGTACATTTTAAAAAAGTTATTTCATTGTATGAGCATTTCTGTTATGATTAGAACAAAAGAACTTTTTGGCAAATCACAAATTTTCAATATCAGCCATTAAGCTATATGATGATATTAAAAAGTTTAACTTCAATAGTTGTATAAAATAAGATCATTTTGTCTCTCCAAACATTTTACAACAATTTTTGTGAAATAAAGATAGTAAAAAATAAGTTGAGATTAAATCATTTATATTTTGTAGATGATGTGATTGTTTTGCAAATAATGTTTCAAAACTTCAGATTATATTCTAAAAGCAGTCAGATGAGTTATAAGAAAATAATCTTAAAAAATACCCCCCAAAAAATTTATTATTCAATGGCTTTTATAAAAAGAAGAAACTAAAAATGGCTTTAATAAATTTCAAAAGTTAATTTTAAATAATTAACAAATTGATAATACTATTGAAAAATATAGTAAATAAAATATGTTTATGTTCTTAAAAAAGAAGTTTCAATAAATGCATTTTAATAGATTTACTTATGGGTCTGAGATTTGAAGATGCAAAAAGATATTTTATACAATTAAAAAGAATGTGTTACTAAACATATTTTCAAAAATAAATATATTAACACAATCCTTGAAAAACTTTATAACTGTAACTGCTGTTTGGATATGTTGCTAGAAAATGTGGCAGTAAGTAAGCAATAAATTGTAATGTGAATACCAAATGAGTGAGTTAAAAACATTATTTGAAAAAATAAGACAAAATCTGTAGAAAGAAAACACTAAATTAAATTTGTGGAGCTATTTATTTTACAGTAAAGCAGTAATAATTTAAAATAATATGAATGAACTAGTCAAACTAATGCAAAACATTTCTGAATTGAATTCTATATTCATATTACTGACTAATAAAAAATTAATAAATTGTTACATCTCACTATACATACATAGTAGATTTTCATAGGCTTTAGAGATGAAAATATTAAAATTATAATGGAACTTATCATGCATTTGTCTAAAAATATTTCAACTAAGATGAAACCAGGCAACGATTCATTTATAACTATGTAAGCAGGCTAAAATCACATTATTTAGATGTAGTTTTGCTCTGATTTATCTTAAATTAAAAACATACTACTTTAGGTAAATACTCTACATAATATAAGAGTTGTAATTCAGATATAAATAATTTATATGTTTGAAAATTGAAGGAATTAGAACTTTTCACAAGTAATGAAATTCACTCTCATAACGAAGTTAATTTATAATTAACAGAATTTGTCTAACTTCACAAATGTATATATTGAAATTATAATAGGAATTTTTATATAATTATCTACAAACATTTTATCTAAGAAAAAACTAAGCAAAAACGAAATACAAACTGGCTATATGAGCTGAAACCAAATCATTTCAAAGTAATAGTTTTCTGTTTGGCTAATTTTAAATAAAAAGTGGACAGTTTTTAGCCTAGTATTGTAGATTGTATAACAATTATAAGACAATGATAAATATTTCATATATATATGAAAACTGAAAAAATCTTAATATTCTACATATTTTTTACAAGAAAACATATATCTTTCACAAAATGTTAAATAATAGAATTTACCACTTTAGGCTAAAATGCTATTCATTTTTAGCTTAAGTGAGTCATCAGAAAAATAGTATTTCTAGTTAATCTGATTTCAAACAGCTAAGTAACTGTGATTTTTTGTTGATTGGCTATATCTTAGTTTGAAATATTTCTTGATAAACACATGAAAATTTCCATTATTATTTCAATATTTACATCTAATAAAAGTCATAAAAATCTATTAATTGTTAATTAACTATTTACAGGTGAGATTTATTTACTTGGATTTCTATAAAGTATTTATGAACCAACATAACTCTTATAAAATGTAAAGTACTAGATTAAAACAGACTACTTCTAGTTTATTTATAAATATTTCAAATTATATACAACTCTCTGGAGAAGATTAATTATTAATTGCAAGATATGAAGAAAAATAATGTTCTTTTGCATTCTCACATCTATAAAAATCACTTTCAAGTTGAAATCTTTATAAGATTTTGGATTTGGGGTCCTTTTTCATTTCAATAAACCCAAACAAAAGAGCTATTATGGGCTAATGGAGAAAACTTGTTTAACATTAGGACAATTGTCACAAAAAAGTAACGTTATATAAATTTACATGAATATAATCTTTTACTTTATATTGTTTATCAAAGTAAAAGCATAGAAAATATAAATTAAACATATACATATTTGTGAGAAAGATTAATTATTATTTATTTTCAGAATGTCAATGAAAATGTTATTCTGTTGCATTTTCACACCTATAAAATGGCTTTCTGGGTTTAAATCCTTATAAGAACTTGGATTTCATGTGAGCAAAGTTCCCTTTTACTACAATAAATCTGAACAAGAATCTGTTATAGGTTAAAGGGAAAAAATTATCTAGCATCAAGCAGATTTTCAATTGGTAGTAAGTTATAATTTTATGGGAACATCAAAAATTAAAGTTATTTTTATTTACCTAGATATAAACTCTTAATTTCTACTCTATCAAATAAAAAAATCAATGATATATATATATATATATGTGTGTGTGTGTGTTAAAATTAAGATGTAACAAATATAAATAATTTATTATTAGTGATCATCTATATATAACTAACACTACTCTTGTATGGATGCCAAATGCAATCCTGTCATAATACTGATATAAGAGTATAATTACATTGGGAATGGTTATAACATATTCTAGTAGCTAAATGGATAGACAAATGAATGAACAGATATGTGGCTATATAGATGAGCTAAACATTTAAGCATTTGAACTCCCTCAACTTTATTGATACAGACCAATTTGTTCTATTGATAGATTTTTTCTCCACAGTATTCCATCAAACCTTCTTATCTCATCCAAACCATTTGGGGAGAGGCATTAAAATCTTTTGGGTTACTGTCTATTGACATTCTTTTTAAAAAATTATCTATCTTAAATTGTTTATGTTTAATTTCTTCATATCTGCTTTTTATGCATATATTTTAGTTTTTCCTTGTTACTTTCAATATATATTTCTCCATAATATGGTATGTGAAATGAAATCCTCTGTAATGCAAGAATTTAAATATCCTTGTTTTAAACACATGTTGAAAAACTGATAACACATATCAATTAAAACTATGTTTTATAAACACAAAGCCATATTTTTTTTTTACCAACTTTAATTCTACAATTAATTTCATTCAACATATTTTCATTTGTATTAGTAATCTGAGTATCGTTTGTAATTATAATCTTCTAATTTATTATTATTATTATTATTATATATATATTATTTTTTATATATAATTTATTTTCAATCTTTATTTTTTTTTATGCTAAATAAAAATCCTTGAATATCATTAATCCTATTTTCCTACCTATATCTAATAATTTATATAATGTTTTCTAAAACTCTACAACATTATTTTCAAAAACAATTACACTATTTACAAAATGTTTGCTTATTGGCATTTTATTGACCTACCATAAAATATACTAAATACTATCTATAAAACTGCCATCAAAGGTTTTGAAATATAAAATCAACTAGTTACAGAACATTAATGTTTTTAGCTTTACCAATGTAATATAATTACCATTGTGGCATATTGGTCAATGATTTTTTTAAATTTAATATTGTTTTGGATTTGAAACTCATTATTTTAATGCTTTAGTTACTTCAAAAAAATCCATGGCAATTTATATTTTTTGCTCCTTTTTATAATTTTTCTTAGATGTGATCTATTGTGTTAAACTTACTATTAACTTCATCTAGTATTTTTTATGGATTTCAGTGCAAATATTGTTATTAAAAAATATAATAATTTTAATAAAGATCTTGAATACAACTGATAGAAGAACAATATGTTTGTAATTTTTATATCTTATTGTTCAACTTTCTTAAATATCAGTACTATTACTGGTTCATCTTTATATATATATTATAACGGGACGATTCTTTTCAGGACTCGAGGAAGTCACATCTAGCTATAGTCGGACTTTGAGTCTTCTTATAGAATGCCATGGATGATGTGATTTAAAATACAATCCAATTCACTCCTCTATTAATAACCTCGTTACTCTCGGAATTCGAGCTCAGAGTAGAAATTTGCAATCGACTCTCTTCAGGCATTTCCACAAATATCCCATAGTAATAATAAATTTAATATAAGCTATATATAACTTCTTTATAAATATTAAATCACTAAGTTGATTTAACATATATATGCATGAGTATGTATATTTATAAATATTGGTTTTATAAAACGACTAAATAAAATAAACAAACGAGACCTGTTTAATTTTGAAATCAAGTTTAACACATTTTAATCAGTAATAAAAAACAAAATATTATCACATAAAAACATTAAAATTTAGAATTATAATCTGTGCTTATATACACTAATAAATTATTTAATATTCAAAAAAAAATAATGTAATCATTTACATATATATATAATTTAAAATCATGCGTATAATAAATACACATGACACATTATAAATCTACCTATTGTGTCATTAAAATAATTCAGTGTGTGTTGTATGTTTATATACGATAACATCCATTCACACTAGATTAATAATAGAATGTATTCTGATATTAGTTATGTATGTTTAAAAATATATTATGTTAATTGTCATGTAAGATTCAATTTGGAATATAATAAAACGTACTTCCAAATTGAAATAATTTAAAAACATTTACCTTAGTCAGCTGTCATTTCCATCAGAGTATATATCAAAATATCAATATCTAAATTTTATTAAATAAAATTAAAAAAAATAAAGTGTTCATCTTATCAGTTCCCCACTTTAATATACGAAGTAATTTTTCTAAGTAAATATAATTATCCACAAAGGAAATAAAGTTTAAGAGTTCTTAAATTATACAATGAAGTAATCCAAGACGAGAAAGAATACGGTTTTATATCCCTCCTTAGACGAAATAAAATGATGATGAATGTTGAAACATAAAGTTCATTGATCATCCTTCAAAGAGGCAATCCAGATATTCATTCTTTAAATATTTATGTAGTAAAATATTTAACATCTTCTTCAATATAATACTCCAATATTAAAGCAGCTTTTTAAATGAGAATTACGACGATTATATTTTAGGCATTGATTAAGTAGGAATAAATTTACATGTTCAGGTTTAAAACATCAGTAGAAATCCCTGGCATAAATTATCTAGCCACAGAACATCTTTATAAATTTTTGTCTTCTTAAATATATATTTTGTAAACTCATTTTGAAGACGTTGATAACTTTTATAACCTTGTTAATTACAATGATTATTTTTTTATAGTTCTTTATAATATTCAAAGGCAGTAAATTAATTACTTGAAGCAGGTTTTAAAATATTGAATCTTCTTTTTTTAATTTTTCTTAAATGTGTTCTAAATTCGAACACATTTAAATTTACAAACGTAGTTCTTGCCTTGATAACTAAATAGAAGATTATTGTTATAACAATATTAGTTCGTTTTTATACTGGATTAATTTCAGCAAGCATATCACATAATCACGCTCACGCTCTCTATTGTTTAACATATACAATTTGTAATGAACCCCAAACATTTATTTCCTTTGTTTCAACTGATAAAAATGCAATGTTGACTTAAGGCTTTGTCAAATGTCAAGTTTTATATTAACAAAAAAAATACTATTAGTTAGAAACATTTTATTTATGTGTGTGTATAAATAAACTAGAATTATTCATTTTTAGAATTATTCTTTTAATACTAACTAGTCTATATATATATAGCTGATACATGAAAAGCTTAAGATAGGTGTAAGTTATTTATATCTGTTGATTCGATATGGGCACAGTTAAATTCACAAAGAAACACAAATTGTTTTAGGTGAGGCTCATATGGTACTCTCACAATATATATACACACACAATAAAATAGTGAAAAGCTTCATTATAATATATATTGTAATATTTGTTCAGATAAGGAATGGTAATTTATTTATCAAATTAAATAAACAAAAATAAAATCAAAACTAGTCAATTTATTAACTTATATATCCTATATGACCATTATATTTTCAAGCATTATCTTCTTTACTGGTAGCACATTAACTATTGATTTTTGATATTTGTTACTATTTTAAAATTATTACGCAATAAAATCTAAATATCTTTAACATTTCACTATATTGTTATTATTTTATTTACTATAGTAGTAGAGCTAACAAAATGTTTCTTTTATTATTTTTCTAATCGATTCAGTAAATAAATTATATTGCTTTTAAACTTAATAAAAATGATATTTTTTACTCTTTATTTATTAGGTAAAATATTTTTCTAATTTATTTCAGAATAATAATTTTCAAATAAAGCTTGTTTGTAGTGATTTGCATTTGAATTAAATAAGAAATATGAATATAAAATTTCAGCTAGTTGTATGTTACTTTATAAATTATACATTAATAAATAATAATTTGGTATTATGATTTTAATATTATTATAAAGTAAATATATATTGTCAAGAAAAATAACATATATATATAATCAAACAGTTTTATTATAAAGTAAATATATATTGTCAAGAAAAATAACATATATATATAATCAAACAGTTTTATTGCTCAGGAGATTATGAGAAATTTGAGTACTGGAAGTGCCTGAATTAAAATTGATTTAAGGACTTTATGCTCCCGAGTCGGAAACATTGCTATTGCATCAAATCATAAAGGTGTTATTTACTGTTTTTGTAATACCAAATATTTTTATAGAATCTACCTCATAATGTTATTATGTTTTTAAATATATTCAATAACAACAACTTAATAAATGAGGTACTTTTTTCTGAGAAGTTATTTGAATAATAACTTTAACATTGCAAGGAGTAAAAGATTCATCAGTCAATCTTGATAAACATATAACTAAAAGAATGATATGTTATTCTTAGTCTTATGCATTATGCTTGAAAGTTTATCATGTCTCAAATTGTTAATATTTCTAGCAGCATTTAAAATTAATGTTGCAATATAATTTTTTTAAAATATCAGTTCTTTAAAAATTTAAACAACTGTTCATATTTTTTAATTTTTTATCACTCAATATGTATTATTATATATTGATCTATTTCCATCGTCTAGTTTAATTATTAATTGTTTTTTAAAATAAAATTTAAACTTTATATTTCTAAAATATATTCAACTATTAACAAAAATACACATCATATCACAATGTTTTGAGTAATAATATTGTCCTATCTTTTTTTAGTATTTCTGGCTAACCAGTGATGATTGAATAGATAATATTTAGATTTTTAAGAACTGAATATAAGATAATTATCACACCAACTGGACTATTCTTTCAAAAGTAAAAAATAATAAAAATTATATTCAAGCTTTGATCTTCTTTCAGTGTTTCTTTTATCTTAGCTCAATCATATTGCACTATTCATCAGTTCACAAGTCAGAACTGCTTTTCTTACTTTGGATGCATTTTTGAAACATTCACACCACTTTCTTTAAGTGAGTAAATCATACATAGTTCATATTGCAATTTTAACTTCATACACACATTTTTTAGATATACTTAATTTCATATGTATTATATAATTCAAACTCTAATTTCACCATTGATCCCTGTGACATATGACCAAAGATATGTAAAAAAATAAATGATTTTTAAGATACACTTTTTTTGGTGAAGCAGCATTCTTGTTTAGTATTATATAGATAGCAATTTATTATAGTTTGATTACATATGTGAAAGTTTCTGCACTCAAAACATTGACACAAACCATTTTATAAAAATATATTAATAAGTATTAATGATCTTTTACTAAAATAGCTATTATTTCTAGTTCAAATATACATTTTATTCTTACTTATTTATTAATATGTATGCAAAGTTATGGGGGTATCAACACTAGAGTTTTTTTGCCTATGTTGAAAGTCTTGATAACCTTCCCTACACTACTCCCTTGCAAGATAGGGACTAAGGAGCTTGGATTGAAAATAATAATGTTTTCAATTTTAGACTCATAGTTTTGTAGTTAAGTAGAGATAAAAGGTGGTAGCTGAAGGGTTGTATTACATTCTAAGATCTAGGTGCAGTGCTCCAAAATCCAAGGATCCTCACTGATGAAAGCCACAAGCTAGAAATTTGTCTGAGGATATTGGATGAGTAGGCACTAGATATGGATTTTATGCACAAGCCTTCTGGAATTCATTGATTACTCTGCCTTGTAGTGAATGACACTACTGTATGTAGAGTTTGCCTGTTTCTTCCATAAAGTTAAAATGACAGTACAATCAAATAATAGTCATGATATTATGAAATTGTTTGCCTCTTCGGGAACATGATTAATTGTAGTATTTCAATTTTAGAATTTTGTCATAAAATAATGAATACATTTACATTATTAAGATTATATATATATATATATATATACATATATATATATATATATATATATATATAATCTTAATAATGTAAATATATTCATTATTTTATAAAATTTACAGGCTTTATCTCCTATGTCTTTAATGCTGATTACATTATGTTATTCTTTTTTCTAAAGACAAAAGAAATAAAATGCTGATTAGGCTTTCATTCTTTCTTTATTTGACATATATTTTACATACACACACTACATTTTTTACTTTTATTGTTCCAGAGCAAATTTACTATTAAATAAATAATTATTAATAGTTTTTATTACTGATTCCTTGTTTCTACTTAAACATTTTATTTTACCCACACTTAATTCTAAAATCAGATATATTAGAATATTGTCTAAAATGTTTATATTAAAATATTATTTGTCTATGAGGAAAATTTCATGTTTTATTTTTCCCACATTAAACAAATCATAACTATTATATAAAATGAAGCTTTTTGATCTTTAATTTTATATTTAATTGACTACAACAACTTTATTGTTAAATAAATAACTATTTATACTTATTCAAAAAACTGTATTTTTTACTACAAATGCTCTTTTCCTCAAGATTTTAAATAATAAAGTGGTCCTTGTAGATCCTTAATTACAATTTACATCCAGGGTTTTTAGAAAACTGTGTCATTTGATGCTTCTTCTATTTTGCTTATTATTTTATAGATATAAAATGACTATATATATATTCTCAAAAATATCAGTGATTAATCAGCTACCACTATAAGATCTTGGAAACCAGTTTAAATTGAATTCATTTTTATTTGGCTAGTATATTAATATAAAATAATACTATTTTTAAGTTTATTAAAATAACTTCCAAATATGTCTGACTTGTAAATTTTTTGTACAGTATAGACATCAAAAGAAAATTACTTTAGAAATATATATTTTCAACAATACATATTTAAATAGACTCTACATTTTTATAATGAATGGTCATATTAATAGAATTTATACATGTGTATATGTGTATACAGGTGCTGAAAGGAAAGTCTTTCAAATTGACTTACTGCAGAAAAAAATGCTTTTTAAAAAGCTTTCTTCTAAAAAAACCCAATGAATAAAATAATACAATCTATACTTACTAATTGCTAATTTTAAACTTGTTTTAAATTAAAAACATTTATATTTTACATAATCTTCATACAGCAGGTAAATGCATTAATCCTTTGCCATAATGATTTCTTATATGTCTATACAAATTGGATGATTTTAAAACTTAAAAAAATATATTCAGTGTAACTCTTTTGCTTTGTCTGTAAAGCTAAATATCCAGTTGTATAGTTTCTTAGTATTAAAAAAATTTCAGAGAGTTTAATTTTTGTAGTAGTCCAATTTTATTATTTTCAATATTTACAAGTTGATATATTCTTTGAGCCAATTTATAATAAGTATTACCATATTTAATAGCTTTAAAAGTTATCTTAATAATTTGTGGGTAAAGCTTTAAACTCATAAGTAATTGTGTGTGATTTTAAAACACTTAGTTTTAGAGATATCATTATTCTGAAATGTTAGTAAGTTAATTGTAAAAACATTAAGAGTAAAAGCACTTTAATATAACTATAAGTGTGTTAATAGTCAATATTAAAATTAAAATCTAGAGACAAGTTTAAATCTTTAACATTATTAATATTTAAATTAGTTGTTAATAAAAGTGCATCATTTTTATTTAAATAATAATAATTGAGATAAAAATTAGTTTAAAAAAATAATTTTCAAACTAGTTAATTGAAGAAGATAAATAATTAATTTTATTAATTAAACTATTTATTTTAGTAAAAAATGAATTAGTGTGTGAGAATGCATGAGGTGAAATTTTTATCCTAACTTTATTGTTAGTTTAATATTTAAAAATTATTTTTAAAAGTCTTTGTTTTAAAAAGCATTATTTAAAAAGGTTCTGGTATTTTAAATCAGTTAAGGACCATAAATATTGTTAAAGGAATCATGTAAGACAATATTGTATTTGAAATAATGTAATATGTTATGGAATATTTTATTTTTATTATAAGACATTCTTGTTTTTTTCTAAATAATTTATTTTAAAGTTGTAATAATTAATTAATGTCTAGAGAAACATGTAAATTAATTTATTTTTAGTAATTTTTCCCAGGATACTAATTAATTTGTAAATTTGAATAACTGCAGATTAAATGTGATTAGACTGGATGTTAATTTCATTCATTAAAAAACAGTCACATGATATTTTTATAAACAGAACTAATAGAACACATTCACACACAATCATCTACTTGTTTTTTTAGTTACTTCATTATCCACTTAATTGTTAAATTTTATTGTTTTAATTGCTTTTAATAAATTTTTGTTTGTTTTGTAAGTTAAACTTGAATTATTAAATAATTTTATCTGTCAGAAGATTTAAATTGAAACTTTCCATACTTAAAATTTACATTGCAGGGAAATATGATGGAAAGATTGACAAAATATTTACTAATAATTAAATTATTTTTATATCACATATACTTTGATGGATTTCTGCATAAAGCATGATTGTTGTGTAAAAAACTTGATTCAAATTTACTTATTAAAATGAACAATATTATAAATTAAATTTATTATATACAGAAATATTAAGACTGCTAAAAACTTAACACTATTTAAATATTTTAAGCAGTTTTATTTAAAAAGAAAAATATTTTTATCTAAATGATTCACATTTTGAAAGGTGATTTTCTTTGGGTTTATCATTTGAAATTATAAATTATTAAATTCTGGATTGCAGAACCTGCCTTATAATAACAAAATTTACATATGTATTGATTGAATTCAATTACACTTTGACAGGGAAATATTTAATTTAGTTTAAATTGATATTTCTTTGAATCATTAAAATGTATTTCAAATATACATTAAGGATAAAAAAAAATTTAAAAATATTATAATGTACATTTTATACTCGTAAACATTAATTTTAAATAATAGTATTCATTTATTTAATTTAACAAATAAATTATTTTAAATGATGTTACATTTATAATGACATTTTTACTATTGGTATCTGTGGGATAAAAGCTATTCACTCACATAATATTTTTATCAAATTGAATTCAATGACAGCAAGAAAAACATTCCTAAATTAATAAAGTTAAATTTATTGACTGTTACTACTTTATAGAAGCTTATTTACTTATAATATACATTGGAACGATACTATGCCAGGATATATTTGATCAATGCATTCAGATTTATTATTATCTTTAAATTATTTGCTTTTTTCTGCATCAAATATAATGAGTTGTATTGCAGATAATTTAAATATGGATGCTCCTGAAATAATTTTATTCAAATACTATGGAATACATTATTTCTCAAAGGAACAAATACTTCTCAATTTTGTCATCTACATCTGTTTTCTAAAAGATAAAAAGAGATTAATTTAATATATAATAAATTAAAGATGTATTTTTATTTATTTAAAAATATATTTTATGAAAGTTAAATGGCCATACATATGTCCTTGTGCTAGTGTTTACATGGAAATTTATTGCTTAATGTTATGTTAAAGTGATTTACATGTAGCTTGAATTTTCTTGTATTTAAATAAGTTGGACAAATAGCAATTACAGTGATGGTATGCAATTGAATGATTAGAACACCAAGAATAAAGGACTTTCATTTTTATTTTTATTTAGTAAGAGGGTATAGTCTTATGTCTCAATATTTATGTTACTATATTATGCTATGAGTTTTTATTTATTTTATGCATGGCTATTTGGTGTAGTTTTATAAATTGTTATAAGCTACATTTATCCAAAATTTCAGAATATTTATATTTTATCACATTTTATTTTAAAAGCATTATATTTATTTCCTTTTTATGAAGTTATTTAACTGAATGTCTATGCTATTGATAAACATAATAGAAGCTGATGTATATTTTATTGCTTATTTTCATGCCATTATTTATTTTATTAAGAAATATTTGGCAATAATTATTTACATTATTAGTTTTGCACATAATTTTGTTCTGTTTAAGAGATTTAATTTTAGTCTCTTTTTGTTTTTGATGTATATTCAAATCTTGCAAGTGTTTTCAAAGAGTTTTAACTTTATCTCTCTTATGTTATATTTTCCATAAATTATATTATTATTTGTCAATGACTTAAGCATAACATGCTTTATTTAAGAATAAATATTATTTTTCTTGTACTTTTTGATAGTTCATTCTCATTGTTATGTGTATAGACATAAAGTCCTAGCTTATACATTGCCATCAGAAGTAGGTGATTCTTTCCTCGAGTTCGTGCCATCATTTGCTTTCTATTATCCCTTATTATTACAAATGTGAATTTATTATATTTTTTGTATAAATTCATGTGTAGTGCACTGCCATGACTTCATTATGGCAATTGATATATTTTGTTAGTGCTGATAAATGTCATATTATTTTCAGGTCCATTCTTGGTTAATCAGAGTGTAGATGGTTATTGATTTGATGTGTAGATGTTGTTTATTGAACTTTGTCAGTATTTCAGGATGTAAACCAAATAAGCATGTAATTTAGAAATTAAAGTTATATATTTGGTAATAATAAGTAATATAAATCTCTTTAAACATTTAATTCACCACTGAATTGACAAGAGATATTTAAAAGGTATTAAATACATTCATAGGAGATAATACAATGGAATGGTTGGACTGTAAAATTAAGAACTTAATGTAATATTAATATTGCAGAAAGTTCCACTAACTAATGAATATTGATTTTACTTTATATTTATTTTAATTTCATTCATTCATTTGTAAAGCATATAGTTATAATTTTCCTTCATAGTGGATTGTACAATTGAGTATTTAACAGATTTACTCTAATAATATTGTAAGATATTAAAGCTTTTATATTTAATGTGTCTTTATTGTCAAAAATAAATGTTATTCTTTTTGTTAATTTTCTTTTTGAATATTTATTATCATTCATACATGTATAAGGAAATCTAAATATTACAAAGTTTATTGTAAATTTATTCTAAATTGGATGTATTGAGAGGACACAAATATATCTTATTAGCCATGAGAGTATTATAATTTCATCTTAAAAGATTACAAGAATCAATTTCATTTGTTACAAAATCACTGATTGTTTGTTGAAATCATTTTATTTCATTTAGAAAATTGTTTTTGATTCTTCATCATAAATTTAAATGATGGAATTGTTTAATTTAAGTACAAAAATAGGTATATAAGATGTATTAGTATGGTACCCTGAGTTCCATAAAAGTCATTATCCACTCACTATATCTGAATGCTTCCTTAGTAAATTATTTTATTCTAAATTAAGAATGCATTACATAAGTTTACATCTAGTAAGTTTGAAATTTAACATACAATCAATAGTCTTGCATTGTTAGCCGGGAGGTATCACAGCCGCCATGCAAACCAGTAGTTGGTTGCAGACGGTTGTGGGTTCGCATCCCGGCTGATGCTATGACACATGAAAAAAAACATACAATCAATAATATTAGGGTAAACACATATAAATGAATTCAGTGGTTACACTTTGTGGTTAATGGACTATAACAATATAAAAAATAAAAAAGCAAAAAAAAAAGTTTGAGGAGCTTATTTAGTTTTGTCCACGTTACTTTGAATGAGTTAGTTGTACGATAGTTTTCTTTGCAGCATTCACAGCATTGATGGTTGTTTGCAGCATTCACAGCATTGATGGTTGTTTTAATAATGACCATGTTGCTGCATATAAGTGGGGGTTGGTTATTATTTGATCTCTATTTTGAATGTGTAGCAGTTTGTTGCTAAATGTAGCTGGGTGTCATCTGGTGTTATTGCAAATTAAGAAAGTACATTGGGTGCACCAGTATGCATATAGAACAAATGTGTCTGCCTTAATAATAGGCATTGATCTTCCCTGAAAAGCAGCTATTGTGTGATTAATGATTGTACCCGTTTTTCTGTAGGTGTTACACATCATCTGTCATGTTTGGTTAAGTGCTACACATTGATAAATAAAGTGGTCCAATGTCTCTTCTGTTCGATGGCAGAGTCCACAGAAGGGGTCAATAGATATATACATTTTTTTATGATAAAGAAAGTGGGTTGTTGGCAAGGCAATGAGATTGATTTTCATGATAAAATCAAAGTATTTGGGCTCTAGAGCCCATTTTTTATATTCCTTCAGTAGTTACTTGTTGTTAATTCCTAGCATAGGTTGTATAACATTAGTATCTGCTTCTCTGTTTATTAATCCATAAATATCCCAGTATGAATACTTATGCAAATACTGTTCTGGAATCTTGTCTGTGGTTTGCATTGGTATATAATGTTGGTGAAAAAGGAACATTTTGGAGGTTGTCTATCTGTTGGAGTAACTTCTAGCAAGTGGTTAATTTTTGGGTATTTGGCAAGTATTGTGATTATTGAGTTCCTTAACTTTTGTAGATGAAAAATATTGATGTTGTGCAAGCCAAGTCCATTTTTTATTAGGGGTTGGCTAAGTTTTTTTGTGGAAATTGCTACTGTTTTTCTGGCCAAAAGTAGTTTATTATATATGGTTTTAATTTTTGAAATGAACCCCTTTGAGAATGAAATAACCGGTACATACTAAGTTATTTTGGTTGTGATAAGCTGATTAATTAACTGTACTTTGGAATATAGTGAACCCAAGGAAAGTGTTTGGTTTTGATTTGTAATTTTTGTGGCTTGTTTGGTTTTGATTTGTAAATTGATGTACATGGTTTACCATTGTATTGTGACCAGGCTGTGGTTTTTGCTAGATTAAATGTTAATTCATATTTTTGTGAATATTCTTGTAATATCTTTTGGAGTTGCGGTATGTTTTTTTTTTATGTTAGGAATATAGTAACATCATCCATATAGGCAATGCATGTAGTGTGCTGTGTTGTGTCTGGTATCTCAATCCCAGTAAATGCATTTTAATATGCTTTTAATAAGGGGATTGATGTAAAATATAAACAATAGTGAACTAAGAGGGGATCCTTGGGATATAGATTTGGTGGGTGTGAAAGATGGTGAGTTTCTTCCATTTAAAGTTATATGGATCTCTCTGTTCAGAAGCAGGTTAGCAATTATATATAGATGTGTTCTAGGAATTTCTGTGTCTTTTGGCATTTTTAGAAGTGTGTATATATTGACAGAGACAAATGCAGCTTCTATGTCAAGCTGCCCGACAATGGGTCTGTATTTTTTCTGAGGTTTTACTGTGGCTAGAATTGCTTTGAAGAATAAGGCTGCTTCTGTTGTTGAAGAGTTTTTCTTTGCATATTGTGCTTCAGAGATAAGTGGCATTATATATGGTTCAATTTCATCTTTAATAATTTTCTCCATAATTTTGATCGGCAAAGTCCCATAGATATTGGTCTGACGTCTGTAATAGGTGGGATAAGTGCTTTCTTTTTATTATAGGGTACTATGGCTATTGGATAGACACCCTCCATGTGTTGAATTTGTTGCACTAGATGGTTTGATAACTGACACAAATATTCTGTTGTGAATTTACTTAGATGATTTAATACAAACAATGGGACTCCATGGGACTCCAGGACTAACTACCTGGATGGCAAGCATTTCGAATAGTATTTAGTTTTGAACCATTAAGCATCACATGATCACATTTCCTCTGCTAGCACATTAATTGTTGATAAACAGAGCAAAACTCTTCATACAGTATTGCCACCTGTGCTGAACAGAGTAATCAATGGATGCCAGAAGGCTTGTGCATAAAATCCCTATCTAATGCCTACTCATCCAATATCCCCAGACTAGTTTCTGGCTTGTGGCCTTTGTCAGTGAGGAGCTTTGGATCTGACAGTACTGCATCTAGATCTTAGGATCTTATGCAACCCTCTAGCAACCACCTTTTATCTCTATTTAACTACAAAACTATGAGAATGAAATTGAAAACACAAAAAATATTTTCAATCTAAGCTCAATAGCTTATATAGTCATATGGGTCTGAACTCAGTTCAGCACCCATACATTTTGGTGTCTTTGGCTCTTTTACAACCATAGCCACCACTATACTATTAGGCAGGATTGGTGTTAAACCATTAAGCATCACATGATCACATTTCCTATACTAGCACATTAATTGTTGATAAACAGAGCAAAACTCTCCATACAGTATTGCCACCTGTGCTGAACAGAGTAATCGATGGATGCCAGAAGGCTTGTGCATAGGGATTTTATGCACAAGCCTTCTGGCATCCATTGATTACTCTGTTCAGCACAGGTGGCAATACTGTATGGAGAGTTTTGCTCTGTTTATCAGTATTTAGTTCTGTTGTGAATAGATCTTTTGTGAATGGGGTTTTTGTCTCTGGTGAGCCAAACAGATTATGTGGTATTTTATAGGGTTGTTTTTCATGTAATTTCTATTTAAAATATTCAAAAATTGACATAATCATATTGTGTCCTGCATATGAACCACTATTTGTATATAGTGCCATTGGCACTTTTACATCTGGTTGGTTCCCCACCGCCCATCTTATATAATCTTTTGTCCAAGTGTGTGGCCTGGTTAGGCATACCTTGCTATTCTTTATCTTCAGGTAGTTTTTGAGTTCATCGCATGCTTTATTGTATGCATGTGTAAGCTTGAATATATACTGCTGCATGCAGTGTGATGGGTTAATCATGATTATTCTCTGGTGTAACTGATCTGCCAGAGACAAAAATTCTTGATGGTGGAGGCTGTTTTTTTGTTATATGGTTGATGTTAAAGGACAACATTCCCATAAATGCTGGATATTTCTGGACCGGGTTCAAAGTCATATCTTTGATTTTGTTTAGCATTATGTAGGTCTCAGAGAACAGAAATTCAGAGGTTGTTTCTGGGAGTAAAACTCTTATTGTTCTTGTAAGTGGAAAGGGTGATATTTGAATTTTGGCACAGTCAATTGTGACTATTTGAGCTGAGTGATTGGAAAAACTTGAGGGAGTTAGTTTTATTTCAATAAGGTGGTGAAGCATTGGAGAATAAAAGCACAGATCAATAAGTGAAGAGAAGCCATTATTGTGGAAAGAGATGGCATCATCTGGCAAAAAACTTTGGCCACTCATTAGTGGTATGTTTATTCTGTGAAGCCAATGTTGGGTAAATTCCTGATATTTTAAATTAAAATCTCCAATTAAGGCGGTTGGATTTGAAGTTGTAGCTAACCTTGAATTAATGTTTGCAATTATAGTATCTATTGTTTTTATCCTGAAAAGGCATATATACAAAAACCAGAATTTATTGTTATGCTTTTTTGGTTGAAGGTTGCAATTAATAAGTTCATGTCAATGTGAATTATTTTGAACATTGTGAATGGGCAATTTCTAGCAATTATGAGTCCAGTGCCAGCTGAGGGAGAGGAAGAGTCTCTGGAGCATGCACAGAGACCTTCCATATTTAAAAGTTTGGCTGGGTCAGTTTGTGATCCAGCATAAATTTTTGTCTCAAGTATACCAAGCAAGTGTGGTTGTATATCCTTGATCTAATGTTTTAACTTATTAATTTTTGAGGTTGAGTTCAAACCCCTGACATTGATTGCCACAATTTTTATTTTCATTATATGTTTTTGGTTGAGATTTAAATATTAGGGTTGATCTGGTGTTTCTTCCCATTCATTTTCATATTCCATTTCCAGATCTTAGAGTCTGTTTCCACTGCAGTTGTATTGTTGTGATCAGAAAGACTAAGATTGGATTCTGTTTTGATTTTTTGGGCCCTCTATTTTTCTTTGGTGGGCGGACTGGTCTTCTTCTTTGTTCTGTGTCAGCTTTGGTGATTTGAGGCATATTTGGGGTGATAGCTTCCATAATTTCCATTGTTGTATTATTTTTAATATTGGGTGTTTGGTGTGTTATATATATTTTTTCTTGATCACTATTATTGTGTGAGTTTATTTGTTTTTTATTATCTCTTTTTCATCAGTATCTTTGGTAGGCTGACTTAGATTGTGCGCTGTCTTTTCCATTGCAGCCTCTTGAGGCTGTTGACTTTCTGTTTGGGTTTGAATTTTATGGGTTGATTTTGTTGATAAATCCAAAATGTCAGGTGCTGGCAATGTGTGTGCAGTTTTTTTATTATTCAATTGCTGTTGATCTGTGGTTTTTTTATTAATTTTTTCTTGTTTATTAGTTGTTTTTGTTATTTGTTTTGTACTGTTTGATTCCGGTTGGTGAGCTTCTGTTGATTGATCTTCAGAGCTTGGTTGGTTTTTCTGGTTGATTTTAATGTTGCAATCGATTGCTAAGTGTCCGGTTTCACCACACGCAAAACATCTTGGCCTTAATCCTTTTATGTGAATGGTCAGTATTGCAATCTGGTCAATTATTTGTGTTGGAATATCCTCCGGGTTTACATTGTCATTCAGCTTTATTTTGAAATGAAAGTTGTTGCTGAAAACCGGTATGGGGGTGTTGGATAAGTAGATTTGTTTTATATAAATAGCTTTGCCAAATGACTGTATTAATTTTTGAAAATCCTGACCGGTACATCCGAAGTAAGTGTTTTTAATTATTCCGTTTTTGCAAGCTTTGATCGACTATTATTAGCGCATAGCTTCCCAAAGTTTTTACTTTAGTTTGAAATCTTGCACACTGATGTTCATCGAAAAACTGAATTGCAATGTATCACGAGTTTGGATGCTCTCCAATACTAGAGACTGTATCCCACAATGCTGTTGCTATCAGATCTCCGTAAAGAAGCTTTCTAGGCATCGAAAAACTGAATTGCAATGTATCGCGAGTTTGGATGCTCTCCAATACTAGAGACTGTATCCCACAATGCTGTTGCTATCAGATCTCCGTAAAGTAGCTTTCTGGGGAATTTATAAAGTGTTAAATTCTTATCGGTGACAACTAACACTAATGATCTCAGTGAAAAAAATTTTTGGAAAGTTGCGAATAATTTTTTTGGGATGGTGTTGTTTAAATTAATGTTTATTTCTTGCAGTTCATCTTGATTCCATATCATTGGGGAGGGCTCTTCATTATTGTTTTTTATGAGGTTTAAATTATTTATGTCAGCTTGATTTACCTTTCTAAATCTTGCTGTCTGTGTTAATGCTGGACTTTTTTCGATGCTGTGAGGCTGCTGGTTTATTTTTGTTATGTTCGCGTATGTTTTTACGATAGATGCAGTTTTCATTTTATCGCCATTTGTTTGAGTGCAATTTACGTCATTTGGTTCTTGACATCATGCTTGTTTATGAAGTTAGAATTTATTTCTTGTTATGAACTACCGTATTACTTACTTTTTTCTAGAAAACAACTGTTCAGTCATCAGCCATCGCTGTCTTTATCTATCACAGATATATATCCCAGTTTTTAATAGTGAAAACGATTAGAATAAGGGGAAAAAAGATTATTAATAAGTCCTTGATGACTTAGGCATACACGCGCATGCGCATTCTTTATGTTGTTGTTGTTGTTATTATTATTATTATTATTATTAGTATTAGTATTAGTATTATTATGTTTCAAAGAAAAGAACTTTATTGATGACCATAGGGTTTGCTATAAGACACTTCATATACATATATTTACATTGCCAGAGAGTAAACCAAGTTTAAGTTGGTATCTGTGATGTACAAAAAAAATAAATTAGATGGGAAAGATATTTAAAAATTGTTAAGGGGGGAAAAAATACATATGTATACATTACATTTATGAGCGCTGCTTGCTATAATCAGAGTTCTCAAAAGTCTTGGGTTATTATTGTTCAATTTGCAAAACTTTAACTTGTATGTATTTTGCAGTGCTGGGTTTAGTTTGCTTTCCAGTATTTGAGTTTGATTTTGTTGTTACTGTCCTCTATATTAATAGTATGCAATCAAAGACAACATTCTGTTTTTTTATTTGTAGATCATTGCCACATTTCTTTCTTATTTTTTTAAATATTGGTTGATGGCATAGATTGTTGGTTATTGGGAGCCATCTTAGAGGTTTAATTGCTGTGTTATCAGTGACCAGGTTGCTGCATAGATGTCTGGATGTGCAATTTTATTGTCTCTGGCTTGTAGTTTTGCCAGTTTGATATTGAAAGTTGATGGGTCACCTTGTGTTGTTACCTAAAGTGATGCATCTAGTGCACCAGTATGCATGAAGCACCAAAGTGGCTTCACAGACTGATGAAATAGAGCTTTTGCAATATGAATTAAAGATTGTTTGAAGTGTTGTGTTAGATTGTTTATATGCTCCTATCATAATAAATCGAATTCTGTCTAGTGCTGGACAAAGATAGAATAGATATTCCTGTGTTTCTTCAGCCCTGTGACACAGGGGACAAAAAAGATCAATGTTAGTGTATAGTCTCCGATATCTCAGAAAATAGGTTGTGGGCAGTGCATGTAGGTTTAGTCTCAGCAAAAAATCAAAAATATTTTGGCTCCTGGGACCATTTTTTAAATTTACAGAATAATTGTAGATTATTGATTTTCAGCATTGTCAGATTGGTGTCATGGCTTGGATTTGGATGGATTAATGAATAATTTTGCCAGTATGAATGCTTGTATATTGTCTGAAAGTTATCTGAGGAGCTGTGGTTTTTATATGATTGATCATTGATGCTAGTTGGTCATAGGAAGGAGGTGGTCAATCTGTTGATGTTATTTGAAGTAGGTATTCAGACATTGGAAAGTGTTTGATTGTGGATGCTATTAAGTTTGTGGCCTTCTGTAGATGGAAAATATAAATACTATGAAGTTCTAGTCCATTGTGAATATTGACACCATCTTCCTCTGCCACAAGAGATTATTACATAAAGAAGAGATTTTGTTAATAAAACCTTTAGAAAAGGTGATAATGGGTGAGTAATAGGTGATTTTTGTTATGGCTAGCTAGTTAAATAGCTGGATCTTGGAGTATATTGAAAGTTATGCCTTTGAGAGAGACGTAGTAATTCACTCTGTTTCTTCCTTGGGTTTGTTTTAGATCTTGACCCACATTGCACATGCACTCATATAAAAGGGAAATCCCAAAAAAGCAGATGGCTTTCCCCCATACATGCCCATGCACTGCTTTGCATTATAAAGAGAACAAACTGCAGTCTTATTTAGATTGCCCCCGAGTTGGTGTGTAGCTGCAAATTCTTGTATGCAAGGCTGGTAGGTGTTTTTTAGATGGGAGGAAGACAGTTATATCATCCATACAAGTGATACATGTTACCTGCTGAGATGTGTTTGGTATTTGGATGCCAATGAATGTTTGCTGGATTTTTACTAATAGAGGGTTGATGTAAAAAGTGAAAAGTAAAGCACTCAGGGGGGATCCTTGTGAGATTGATTGTGTTGGAGTAAAAGAATCAGAATTTTTGCCACTGAGTGTAATATGTATATCCCGATTTAACAACAAGTTGGTTATAACATATAAAAGAGTGTGAGGTATTGCAGTGGCAGCCAACATTTTAATTAATATCTCGATTGCCACAGAATCAAAAGCTGACTCAACATCTATTTGAACTGCAACTGGGCTGTATTTTTTCTGGCCTCACACCAATACCAATACAGCTTTGAAAAGAAGTGCTGCCTGTCCTGTAGATAATTTCTTTCTTGCAAACTGATATGGTGAAATCAATGGGAGCAGATATGGCTCAATTCTGATGACTTTCTCAATAATCTTTATGGCTATTGGGCACATGGAGATAGGCCTAATATTATTAAGGGTGGTTGTTGGAGCTGGTTTCTTATTAAATGGTACTATTGCAAGATTTTCAATGTTGTATAATTTTTGTGAGAGATAGTATGCAAGATTACATAATACTTGAGTAGTTGTATCGCTAAGGTTCTCATACACAAATTTTGGTATGCCATGAATGCCTGGATGACAGGCATTGGGCAGAGTGGCAAGCTTCAAAGCAAATTCATTAGTGGTAAATGGTGTACTTGTTTCAGGTGATCCAAAATAATTGAGGGGTTGGTTGAAGAGTTGATGGGTCTAAGATTCTGTTTGAAATGCTTATAAATAGATTCAATCATGTTATGTGCTGCATGTATAGTTGTTCCAATTTCAAGAGCCATAGGCACTCTAATGGTGGAGGGAAAACCCATGGCCCATCTGATGTA
This sequence comes from Epiperipatus broadwayi, assembly GCA_028023455.1. NCBI lineage: Eukaryota > Metazoa > Onychophora > Udeonychophora > Euonychophora > Peripatidae > Epiperipatus > Epiperipatus broadwayi. The sequence goes on from JAQFVV010000462.1 coordinate 432,219, forward strand.
GCCTCTAGTCCATGTATGTTGTTGACTGAGGCAGATTTTGCTTTTTTTGATGGCTAGATAGTCTTTAAATGCTGCACATGTGCTGTTATATTCCTGGGTGAGCTTATATATATATATATATATATGCTGATATGTATTTTGAGTGGGTTTAGACATTGTTATCCTGTTGTGAAGTTCATCTGCCAGAGCTAATAGCCTGGACGTTTTTTTTTGGTGATATTGTCTATATTGAATGAAAGTATATTTATGTATGCCTGATATCTCTGCACAGCGCTTAGTTGTAGTCCCTCAAGTTTATGGAGCTTAATATATGTTTCAGAAAAAAGGGATTCTGGAGTGGATGCTGGTATTAGAATTCTCATTGTTTTTCCAAGTGGTAGTGTGGTTGGCTGAATTTCAGTTAGATCAAGTGTTGCAGTTTGAGCAGAGTGATCTGACGATGGGATTGATTGAGCTTGAGGCTGAAGTAATGATGCAGCATTGGTGAATAGAAGCAAAGGTCAATTAAAGATGTGTGTCGGTTAATATGAAATGTTACTGTGTTTGGTGGTAAAAAATCTTCAGCACTCATGAGTGGTATTGCAATTTGATGCAGTCATTTTGAGATGAAATCTGTGTACTTCATGTTAAAATCTCCCATGATGACAGTTGGGTAAGGAGTTGATGCTAGCAGTGAATTGATGGTGAGTATGATGTTTGATATGATGTTTCCAGTTGGGATGTAGGTGAAAACTATGTTGAGAGTGTTTGCATAGTGATGAAATGTAGCTATCAACAAGTTTGCATCGATATATATGATTCTGAATGATGTGAATGGGCAACTTGGGGTTATTAGTAGGCCAGTTCCACCCGCAGGTGATGACATGCCCCTGGAGCATGCAAAGAAGCTTTCAGCGTGAAGATGCACTGTTGGGTCAATCTGTGATCCACTATATATTTTTGTTTCCAGAAGTCCCAATATATGTGTCTGTCTGATTTTGGTCCATTCTCTAAGTTGATGTAGTTTGTTTGCCAAGTTCAAACCCCATACATTAAAAGCTGTTATTTTGACTTTCATTATGGTTGTATTTTGCGATTGTTCACATTTCAAAATATGTTAGTTGCTGGTTTTCATTGTATGAGATGTACATTGTTGGAGTTTTATTGGTTGGTTAGATAGAAGTGATGTTCATTGGTGATTAGTCATCCGTTTGAATTTTGGTTAATGATAATGCAGAGTTGTACTCTTCTGTTTGCGAGTTGTTGTCCTCTTCTGTTTTTGGTTTTTTATTGTTTTTGCTTCTTTTTGGGTGACCTGGCCCTTTTTTTCTATTGTACTTACTTCAACTTGTGGAAGGCATGGCATGATTGCTTCCATGATATATGTTGATGTGTTATTTTTTATTGTGTGTGTGATGTTTGTTCTATTGGTACTTTGTGTTTCACTGTAAGTGCTTTATGATATTTTCAGTTGGGTTAATATTTGAATCATTTGCGCATTGTATGTTTTGACAGTTGCTTGTATTGTTTTGAGTTGCTTGTATGACATTTGGGTTTAAGTGCTGCATTCTGTTTGGTTCATTTATACTGTTTTCTTGGTTTTTTTGTAGTTTGATCTTCTTCAGATGAAGAAGTTGTTTGCATCTGGTTATTCATATCTGAATTTATCTTGACTATGTGAGTGTGACTGATATCTTCAGTTTTTGTGTGGTTGAGCTGATTATTTGTCTGTTGTGATTGTAGACTCTTTCTGTTATCATATTGTTTTTTCAGATGGCCGCTGTTTAGTTCATCCATGTTTTTGTTTTCCTCATTCGAATTTTGATTAATGAGAGGGAGTGAGAGTGTGTCTTTAGGTGGAGAAGTTGTTTGCATATTGTTGTAAATATTTGGATTTATGCTATCATTATACATATATGGTTGCTGTCTTCAGTATGTGTTTGGATGGGGACTTCATTTGTTTTTTGCGATTGTGGATTCTTTTTGGTGTCACATTGCATTGCCAAGTGGCCTTGCTTCCCGCATGTGTAACATATGGGTTTAAGCCCTCTTATGAAGAGGCTCAGCATGGCTTCCTGATCTGTAAATTGTGTAGGAATATTGTTTGGTTCTATTTCTAGATGCAATCTCAGCTTGAAGTCAAAGCTATTGCTGTATACAAGCACTGGTTTCAGATAAATTGGATTGAATGCTATGACTTTTCCAAATGGCTGCATCATTTTCTGAAAGATTTTGATGTCATATCCAAGGTATGCATTCTTGATTATGCCAGTAATCTGGTTATGTTGATCTGGATCTACTGCAATGAGTGCATAGTTGCCTAAAGTATTAATGGTGGTTTGAAACCTGGTTTTTTGGCTTTCTTGATAAAATTCGAGGATTAAATATCGTGAGTTAGGATGATCAGCAATCCTTAGTATGCTATCCCAATGTCCGTGTAGTGTTATTGCTTCATAAAGTAAATTTCTAGAAAATTTATATAGCGATAAATTTGCATCTGTAGCTGATAATATTATTGAATGAGGAGAAAAAAATCTTTTGAATGACGTATGAAGGCCATGTTGGATCGTATTATTAAACTGTTCACATAATATTTTCAAATCATCATTATTCCACTGAGCGGTAGGGGGGCATTGATTTTCTTGCGTTTGTATATCTAGCAGCAAAATATCATTCATATTTATTTTTTGGAAGTGATGGAAAACTTTATTTTTTTCTAAAATTGGAACTTGATTGTGTTTTTTTTTGTTGTAAATTATTTTTTTCCGAAGAGAAATTATTTTCCTGTAAATTATTTTTAGCTATGTTGGCATATGTTTTTGCTTCACCTGTAATTTGTGTAGGCTTGGATAGTATATCGGTGCCGTTCTGCTGGTCACATGACCGGGAGGTCGCCATTGTAATGTTTTTTACGTTGAGCAATGAATATTATTTAAAGAAAAACAACTCATAAAAATATATATTTAGTTAAAACACAAATTAATTTGGATTGTCCAATACTTACTGTACATATATATATGACTGCAAGTCAACGATGTGTTGGTTTCAGTGTTTTCTTTGGTTAAAAACCTAAGATCTCTGTAATCAATGATCCATTAAAAATCATCATTTGCTGTGAGACTATATTATTATTATTATTATTATTATTATTATTATTATTATTATTATTATTATTATTATTATTATTATTATTATTATTATTATTATTATTATTATTATTATTATTATTATTATTATTATTATTATTATTATTATATTTCAATGATAAGCTTTATTTGTCTTAAAGGTTACAAGAGTATACATAGCTTGGATTGCTGTGTTTACATGGGCAATCCTTCATTGTAGGTTTACATATATAAAAGTAGATTTATTGTTTTACACAGGATTACATGAATTTTTACATACTGTGAATTAGTTACATAGTTTTACATAACTTGCATTGTTGTGGTTACATGGGGAATCCTTAGATATAGGTTTACATATAAAAGTTGATTTATTGATTTACATGAGATTACAAAAAAATTGTCATGCTGTGGATTAGTTACAAGGATTTTTACTTGGCTTGGGTTGCCATGGTTTCATCGGCAATCTATAGGTGTAGCTTAGTTTATTTATTCTGTGGATGAATTAGAAGGGTTTTACATAGCTTAGATTGCTATGGTTACATGGGTAGTCTGTAGTTGTAGTTTTACATGTGTAAAAGTTGTTTTATTGGTTTACACAAGATCTACATAGATTGTCCATTATTTATAACTTTGCTGTTTGTCTGAGCAGGGACCAAGTAGCTCCATAAATATCCTGGGCTGGAGATCTGTTTGTCTTTAATTTGAATTTTAATTAGCTTTTTCTCAAATGTGGCTTGATGCCTTCTGGGGTTATTACCCAATACATATGAACATCTAGTGCACCAAAGTGCATATAAGACAAACATTGAGGCCCTTATGGCTGGTACAGACCTACCCTTGTAAGTTGACATAATTTGTATCATTGTAGTGTTTCGTTTTCTATATTTCCCCTGCAGAATGCATCTAGTCTGATCCATGGCCTTGCAGTTGAAAATTATATGCTGTAAAGTCTCCTCAGCCATATGGCAAAGGCCACAGAAAGGATCAACTGACCTGTACATTCTTCTGTGATGTAAAAAATATTTAGTAGGTAAAGCATTCAAATTCATTTTGATTATAAATTCTAAGAACTTAGGTTCTAGTTGCCATCTTTTGTATTGCTTGATCAGATATTTGTTTCTTATTTCTAGTATTGATGGGATCTCCTCATAAAGATTATTTTGATGTAATATTTCCTAATATTTATACTTTTGTTCAAATTGATCTGGAATTGTTCTTTCTTTTCTGCATTGATAGATGGTGACTGCCAAAAAGCAATCTTTTGGAGGAGGCCTATCTGAAGATGTTATCTGCTCTAAGTGTGTTAATTTAGGAAATTGAGTGAGTATAGCATATTGTTGTTTTTGTTGTTGTTATTATTATCATTATTATTATTATTAGTATTAGTATTAGTAGTAGTAGTAGTAGTAGTAGTAGTAGTAGTAGTAGTAGTAGTAGTAGTAGTAGTAGTAGTAGTAGTAGTAGTAGTAGTAGTAGAATTATCATTATTATTATTATTATTATTATTTATGATGATCATCGTGATGATGATTTGGGGGATATCTTATGTGTTAGAGTATCATCTCACTGTTATTACTTTGATAACATTATTTGTTTAATAATACTAAATTAAAAGAGAAGAATACAGTTCACATTAATTAAACTATTAGTTTAAAAAATCATGAGATATTATTTTACAGAAGAGTGTTAAACAACTTATTTTTACTTTAAACTAAGATTTGTTTTATGAAACATCATTGTGCTAAAACATAATAAAACATGCGTTTGTTTTTATGAGAGGAATTTAATTGTAGATCTAATGATGGTATTAATATGCTCATCAAAGTTGCTAGATGTGTTACGATTGTAAGAATTGTTTTGAAGATGGAGAATTTTTAATATAATCTAACTTTTCAATGATGTATTTTTAATATAACCTAACTTTTCAATGATGTATGTTTTTTGATAATAAGATGTTATAATTTATAAGAGTAGGTATGAGAAGGTCTCTCTTAAATTTTACTAAATGTTACATTTGCTTTAATAATGCTTATTGGTTGTTTTTATTTACCCTATTCATCATATTATTGCAATATATCACATTCTAAATCCCTTTGAGCTTAGATAATATTGGCTTTCCTAATGTGCTGGCTATTTAATTAGTGATGGTTCTGGCTTAACATCCTGATTATTCATTGCAGCTATCTATCACTTTTTAGGTTATAATAGAAAGTATATTATAAGGGGATGGGGATAGTTAGTTGGAGTAAACCTGGGATGATGGGGGAATTGTCATCATTAACCCCAAGTAAACAAATATAATTCAAATAATGAAATTTATAGTAAATTTTAATATATAAGATTAAAATAATAAAGTAAAATAATAATGTAAAGATATAGTGTTATAAGAGCACAAGATCATGAGATATCTGAGAGATCATCCCAGTTAACTCCTTAGAGTAACTATACATCACCAGAATTAACAATAAGTATAAGTAAAACTCAAAACAAAAAGATACTCATCATCTTGTATGATCAACAATCAAAATAAATTAACAATCAATCTTGTGACTGGATTCGAAATGGGTCTACTATAGACCTTTGCCAGCTTGAGAAAATTATTTAAACATAATTTAGCTGCATCAACTTAAGTGCTCATCCATATGGATATATAATAATAAAAACAATAATGCTAGAATGTTAAAATATGATGATCATTATTAATGCTCTGACAACGTAGTACCTTTAATGTACTAGCCAACTATAAACTTAATTTCTAATGGAGACTAAACTAAAATAAATGTAGTGCATGGGCTTTAAAGAATAAATTCTTAGTGTCAACCAGAATTCCTGGGTGCCCATAAACACTAATATACATCTCCCTTTACATATCATACTGTTATACTTGAATGTACCTTAGAGAACATAAGCTCTATTACTGTTATTGTGATCAAGAAATGATGCAAACATACAATATTCTAATCTTTTTTTTTTAGAATTAAGTGACTGGAATAATTTTAATAATTAAATATAAGTTTGTTAATAAGAATAAAAAATGAAACTAATATCTTTAGAATATGGCTATACACCTATAAATCTTCTGATTTGATTAATATACAAAATTACAATATCACATTGTGATTTGCATGATTAATACACAAATTAAAGTTGTTTACATAAAATAACATATATATATATATCTGCACAGATGTGCATTTTAAAATATACAATGAATATAATTCAATTGATATTTAATAAAATTTTAAATATAATTAAAATTTCCATATGTGTTTACTTGACCCTCTTTGGTATATATATATATGAAAAACAAAAACAAGTTATTTACATAACTTGCTATCACTTGTTATTTATGATCAATAGATGGCGTTTTACCAAAACCACCAAAACAAGTGTAAATATTTGTTTACATAAACGACAAAAGAGTCAGAATTCACTATCTTTTTCATTTTCTCACCCTCAGATCAGCTGATTTCAAGTTAATTTGCTATCATCAGTGAAGGATAGAGTTAGAAACTAGATCTAAACACTGACTCCAAGTGTTTAAGCAAAATATTTTTACCAGTTTGCAAGTGTGAATTTTTCAGACCAGTAAAGTCTTCAAACTCATCCTAACAAGCCAGATAGCTGTATGGGTGTGATCTCAGTTCAGTTTTACCACATAGTCAAAGCCTCTGTAATATATATCATTGCAAAAAATCTTTAAAGGTACATTTATGAAAACAAAAACAAGTTATTCATGGAACTTCCTATCACTTGTAATTTATGATCAATAGATGACATTTTACCAAAACCACCAAAACAAGTGTAAATATTTGTTTACATAAATGACAAAAGAGTCAGAACAAAAAAGTCAGAATTCACTATCTCTTTCATTTGCTCACCCTCAGATCAGCTGATTTCAAGCTCACTGATGATAGCAAGGGTGAGCAAATGAAAGAGATAGTGAAGAATTCTGACTCTTTTGTCATTTATGTAAACAAATATTTACACTTGTTTCGGTGGTTTTGGTAAAATGCCATCTATTGATCATATATATATATATATATATATATATATATATATATATATATACAGACATTTCACAAAATAATTTCTTAACATGTTTAATTTGCTATAAAATGAATATCTTAAGTTATTGCTTTTAAATAATATCAATATCTTATACTAGTTTTATATCAAATACATATACATATTATCTTCATAGAATAATTTATTATTTAGTATTGTCATAACTATAAATGAAATTCATTTTTGATGTTATTTGAATTTATCAAAATAATAAAATTATTAACATCTTTCATAATTAATTCCATTTGAAAACTATATGTAAAATTAACATATACATGGGTATATAAAAAGTATGAAAAATGATCAATTTTTGACAGGTAATTTTGTTGATTGATTATGATCATCTTTAAATTTAAAATGTCTTTTTTCTGGCCTAAAAATTATTACTTGCTTTATTATTATTTAAATATAAATTTTAAACAATTTAAAATTATTCTCTCTATATGTGTCTCACTATTACAAGTTGTTTTTACTTATAACATCTTTAAATTAATCTAAAAAGTTTTTAGAATGTCTTTTAAATGAATTATTAAAAAAAACTTACTTTATAGAAATATGATATGTGTTATCTGTAATTCTTTGCATCTAGATACATCAGCATATGTATAATTTAATTTGTCAAGTTTCTCTTGGTGAGACAGGTATAGTCCTTATTCTTATTATTGGGAAAGGTATGATCAGGTAATTTGTTAGCCTTGATTGGTTCCCTTCTGTCTAGGGTTGGCAAACCTCAGGGAAACAAAATGTCTAAGATTGGACTTCTGGTAAGCTAGTTGTTTTCTAGAACACATTTGTAGCTGTAAAACATAAAGAAGTTGGGCCATTTCCTCCATGTGAATTCAAATTCCACCATCATAAACTACAGATAAGTTTCTGTCCTTGCCCTCCTTGCATTTTTACATCATCATGGTAATTTTTTGTCCTGGTCTGGACTATTCTGTTAGCCAACTATTCTGGACAGCTATAATTACTGTCAATACAACAAACTATTAGTCAAATCCTCTCCCCAAAAATTACTGGCTCAACACTTCTCAAAAAAAAATACTAGCCAAAGTAAACTATTATTTTTATCAACTCTTTTTATATGGTCAACTAAGGTGACAAAACACTAAATTAAAAACTTTTTATATATTTTTTTGATTAAAAACAATTTTAATGTTTTAGAAAGCAGCTTTGAAATTTTTATCAAAGTATAATATACAAAGTTTTCTACACAAATAGAAATTTACCAATTAATTAAAAATATTTCAAAATATATAATATAAATTGTTTACAATAATCAGTTCTACTTTAACATAAAACATGCTTGCTTTTAATTTCAAAATCAGAATATAATATTAATATTTATTTAGATCTTTTTAAACTGTTTAATTTATAATGAAATTTTATTCTAAATCCAAAATTATTAATCTTTTACTTTAATTAGTTTATTTCTGGAAATGTAGAAAAATATCTACAAATTTTTTGTCTGTGTTTATTTCTACTTTTTTTCAACTTTATATATGTTTGTGCACACACATTGTGATATTTTGTGCAATGTAACAGAAGTATTATTATATATATATATATAAGATTTTTCATTTTAAAAAGTTGCAGTGTTATTTATTTTTTTAAAATTTGTAAAAAAATGATATTAAATTTAATAAAACAAAAATATTTGTGTATTTTTTATTTAAAATACCTTTTTAACTGCCATTGAAATAAGAATATTTTGTTATAAATATTTTTAATTTTATTAATCAAATTTTGTGAGTTTGTGTGTACATTACAATTTAATCTATGAGTGTCATATCTCCTTGAATCAATACTTTAATAATTATTACTAATCACATATTAGGTTGAAATTTATATCAATTTTAGCCTAGTATACATTTTAACTCTAATTAAAAATTAATCTATCTATTATTATTAAACACAACTGATGATGTGAAATGATTAAAATCTGTTTATTCCACTTTTTCCATATGTAATATTTTGAATATACTTTCTATACAATGACATATTATCAATCAATGAATAAAGACATCTGAAAAAGATAGATAACCCACAAGATACATTTCATGCTCAGCCAGTTCTCTTAAGTTTTTTCAGAAGACAATCTGTCACATGTCTTTATTATTCTTGCTCAGTATTTATCAATATCAAATTATTACAATTTAACAAATGTGGTTTTAATTTCTCCTTATTTGTAAAAATGAAAAAATACTTAATTGTAAATTATTAGAGAAAAAAAAAAAATATAGTTAGTAATAAATTTGGCTGAACGTTTTCGAGGAACCGTGCCTCATACTCATAGCCTTAGTGAAAATATACTTGATATATGTAAATGAGAATATTCAAATGAGTTACTGTTAAGTAGCCCATTTTTTCATACCCGCTAACCCCGTTATTTTATGCTCAGAACCAAGCGACTACAGGAGAAAGATAAAAGAGGCATTCTACATTAACAGAGACATCCATGCAATCAACAGAAGAGACACGTGCTTCAATATTTCGAAAAAATGGGCTACTTAACAGTAACTCATTTGAATATTCTCATTTACATATATCAAGTATATTTTCACTAAGGCTATGAGTATGAGGCACGGTTCCTCGAAAACGTTCAGCCAAATTTATTACTAACTATATTTTTTTTCTCTAATAATTTACAATTAAGTATTTTTTCATTTTTACAATTTAACCTATAGATGCCAATTTTTTGCACTCCTAACTATGGCACCATGACTTTTATAAATGCATTATTGTTTACAATTAATTACATATATAGATATAAATTATATACCTGGGTTAAAAAGTATATGATATTTATAGCCTAATAAAGTTTGGCACCTTTGTATTAAATTGTAATAAATCAATATGGATAAATACTAATAAAGAACAATGAAGATAAACAAGAGATTGTGATCTCGAAAATTATATGTATATTAAAATGTTATAAACTTGTTATTATTTTCAAGTATTTTAAATTAAAATAAAACAAAGATTAATGGTAATAGGTTCTTTTAACAAAATTAATAAAATTTTATTAACAATAAAATTGGTAATGATAGTAATCATTTCTAGTGTTATGTCATTGTTTATTTAGCATAATCGCTTTTAACTTAGAGTTTTTCCCATTTAAAAGTGCAAAAAAAAACAAAAAAAAACAGAAATATAGATATAAATTATTTCTTTAAAAAATGTGAGTCTTGGATATCTGAATATTTTTGTTTTGTTAATAAATATTAAAAAAAGTTTAATCTATATATAATATTTATTTAAACAAAATCTGAATTATTGTAAATGATTTTAAAAAGAATCATTTAAATTTATTAAAATCCAAAATTGAAATGATAAATGAAATAAATTTTTTAACACAATATCTTAATTGCTTAAATCTGTTTAAAAAACCATAAAAATATACATATTCTCAAAATTTAGAAAAAAAAAAAATAAGTGCATGAGAAGGAGAGTTGATCATAATTATGAGAAGAAAATATAAAATAAGACTTTCTATAATAATTTAAAGAAAAGTAAAACTAAACTTTTTCCTAGAACAACAAAGAAGTTAAAATGTGTTCTTAACTATTTTTTGTCTTTGTGTTTGATATTGTCCACACAATATCTTCTAAAATTGTTTTAATAAAAAACTTAGCTAGAAAATTTATTTCAAAATTATTATTATTATTATTAATTTTATTGTTATGTATAAAATAATTAAATGGCTGTATAACCCATGTATTAATAAGAAGTTTGAGAACAGAATATGACAGAAGAGATGTAATCTTATGGATCTCATACTCTGCCAATATACCATTGCACAATGTAATAGTAATTTTAGTTAGAATATATATATATATATAAATTTTAAAAATTATATGGAATGTATATATAAAGTGTTTAAATTATCCACTCAAACATTATGCTTTGTCACCAACACCCTCTGTGAATAAATATAAACTCTGAACAGCTGTTTGAAATTCAGACTTTATATTTATTCACAAAGGGCATTGCTGGAAAAACATTGTTTAGAAAGGTACTTAAACATTTTGCAATTGAATTTTTAGCTAGCAAGATGTACTGAGATACTTTCATATATATATATATATATTGTGCACTTTTTATTAGCTCAGACTATTCTAAAATAGGATTTTGGTGTATAATTTTAAATTTTATAAATCCAATAATAATTGCTTATTAAAAGAAGACAGTAATGACATATTAGATCATAGGATTTAAACTCGGTTTTAGCTAATGGAAATTTATAAATGATCTTAACTCAAGATACACATAGATAATAACCATAGAGTTGTATATATGCAAATGGATGAACAAGTAATATCATTTAGTATTTAAAATCAGTGAAGTTTAACTTATAATTTTGTAAAGAGAATGTGTTACAGATGCTAATAATTATTGTTTGTGCACATTTGATTTTAAAAATAGAAATTATTTATCTTCAAATCTTGCTATATTCAAAAGTAAATAAATAAGGTTTAATTTTACAAAATACTGATTTAAAATTAAAACAGTAAAATCTATCTTTATTTAATTTCTAAAAATATTGTATTTCAATATTTTTTAAAAATGAAAAATCGGTCATTTTAAAATAATAAACCAAAAAACTTTCAAAATAAATGATTGTTTCATAGAAAAAAGTGGGAAAATATTAGCCAGTCAAAGAGTTTCAAACAATCTTGGAATATGAAATTCAAGAGAAGGGGGAAAAAAAGCTTCTTGATCGTAAAGTATAAGTAATTAAGTTTTTTTTCTTGGTGATATTTAAAAAAAAAACAAAAAAAAAAAATTGGATTAAAAATTCCTAAAACCTTATGATTTACAACTCTACATCAATATACATGGATAATTATAAGCTCTGTTGTTAAAATAATGGAAAAATCAATCGTTTTTCTACTGGGCAAGTCAATAATTGGTAATTCCCAATAATCTCTTGAAAATAAATAAATATTGAAGAAATAACTAATCGGAGATGAATAATCAATGAATATATTCATAAAAAGTAACAATAATTGTGCCATAGTGAAAATGAACTGCAGTAATACACAAAAGGAAATAAATAAACACTGTAAATATCCAGTAAGGATAGATAAAAGAATAGTAAATCTCTTGGAAACAGTTAAGTATATATATTTAAAATTCAATGCAACTAAATTAGTAATAAATGAAAAATGTTCATTATTATTTTGGATATATATATGAAATCTTAATTACAATGTGAGACAGAATTATTTATTCTGAACCATACTGGCAGGAATGTCAGTTTCAATAAAGTTTAGCTGAAAAAACATTGCATGACACATTTTTAATTGAAATCATAAGTGTATCTTTTATTATAGAGAGAAATATGTATCATCTAAAATAAGTAAGGCAAGCCACAAATAAATTTTTATTACTAAACAAAGAACAAAATGAAGAATTATTGTTGCAGTAACTCAAATACCTCGTGAATCTTCAGATAAGCAGAATCTTCAAAAAATAAGGAAAAATAAAAACGTTCTCATAAGTTTATGGAGTGTGGAACAGCTAGAAATATTAAAAGTGTTCTTATACTTTAGCTGAGAGTTTAAAAGAGAACTTCTTTCTAATGTTAGTATTTATATTTTTAATCTATGATTTGTTAGTATAATAGGGAAGGGGAAGAGAACTAAATCATTTAATATGGAATTAATTCAAGTGTTGTTTTATTAATAGTTATTAATAATTAGGTTGAGATTAAAGATTATTAATCATTTAAATAAACAAATAGGTTCAATATTTTAGTATGAAAGGGTATTTAAAATGATATATACACAATCTAGAGAGCAGGTTGTATTTACATGTGTGAATGGATAAATTAAAAACAATGGTTATGTTCTTATGTAAAAGTTAAAAGTATTAATTTTGTTTACTCACCAACCTCCAGTATTATGACCCTATGTTCTCACTTATTTTTTGTATTGCTACTTAATCATCAAGTACTACTATTATGTAGGGGTTGAACTAATGAACCATGCATGGAAAAAAATGATTGTTTAGTAAACTGAATGTGTGATATATAGTTCACATACATAGGGATAAATATCTCAACATGTAATGAGAAATCATTAGTTTTGTTTAATAATCATACTCTGAAGATTAATTTTCTGTTGTTATTGTTATGATAATATATGTATATCATTTTGTTATTAGTTATTTTAAACTAGATATTAATGGAAATGTTTATTATCATTTGTAATGAATATTATTAAAATTATTGTTTTAAAAGTTTTATTAAATTCTAATTGCTGCATTTTTTTTCTGGGCTCATTTTTACCACATCACACAACTCAAAATACACAGTCAAAATTAAAATGAAAAGTCAATTCAATTTAAAGCAAATGTAACAGTTTAATAAGCATAAATCTCTTAGTAAAGATTTTTTTTTACTTGTCACATGCTGCCTTGATCCCATAGGTCATTGATGTCATTGTCAATTATTAAAGTGTATTTCTTAATATAAAATTAAATGATACATTAGTTATTAGTGAAAGTATTAGTGTTAATCACAGTTTAGTTAATAATATTATTTTAATATTCAGTATTAAAGAACATACATATAAAGCTTGATTATGAATTTAAATTATAAGCCTTTCTTAATTTGTACACTATCCATGGAAATCTGTAAAATCCCTCTTGATATTCCATGGGTAGTGTGAAGAATTAATAAATCAATGATTATCCTGAGATCTCCTTATTGTAAAGTTATTTTGTGATTATTGCCAATCTTAATTATCAAAAATAATAGCAATCACAGTTTATCTGTAATTATCTAACAGATTAATTTAATGAGTGATTGAATTAAAACTTAATAATTATAAATATAAGATATTGGATATTATTGTTAGCCATGAGAGTATGTAGATACTTAATAAGGAAGAGTATCTAGGTATTCTTATGCCATTGAACAAATATTTTGTATTTGTTTAATGTTAAAGGGATGTGATCTGTTTATGGGTAAATGAGTCTTGCGATAATTATATTTAAAATATATCTTATTATTGAAATATTTACTCATATCAAAGTAACTTGGGATAAATACTAATGTTATCTAAATTCAATTGTTATAGTTAAAGAAAATTGTCGGGATATAGTAAGTTTGTTAATAGAACCTAACCAGAATCCAAGTAGGGCCTAATATAAAGGACTTGGAAACTCTGCTTGGGGTCATATGACCTATAGACAGTCCACAGTATTTAAACCCCTTATGGTACCCAACATGGGGCCCAATTAGTAAACTAATCATTGATGATCATGATTGATTTATATAAAAATGCCTAATGTGTTAATTTAATTAGTAGATCAAATAATATTTTTTTTGATTTTGTTAAAATATTAAATAAAGGTTAGTCTAATATGACCATGTGATCAGTAGGCAAATCATGCATAGATTGATATAGTTTATGTATGAATAATTCATGTGGTGTTTGTGGTGATGATGTTGAGAAAAGAAAGTATGCAACTTGTTTATATGAATTTGAGTTTATTGTAAATAAATATTTATAAATATGGTTTATGGTATCTAATAATAGATATCATGAAAATGAAATATAATTAATATGTCTAGTTATTTGAGGGAGTTGTTGATTGTTGGAATAGCCTAGTAGAAAATATTTTTTATGAAGTTGAACTATGTCATATTTTTTAAGAAAAATAGCATAATGCTTTAGTGAAAAAAATTGTATTTTTTAAAAATGAGTGGAATTGAAAATTCAGAAAAGCAAGAAAATATTTGTTCTGTCCAAGAACAAGATCTCAAGGAGAAGTTAGAAGTGGAAATAAGGCTGGAAACAGAAAGGGAAAGTCATAGGAAAGATAGAGAAATAAGAAAGGATATTCAATATGAAGTTATAGAAGAAAAGAAAGTTGTTGTGGGGGAAGAGAAGAAAAGTTTAGATGATTTTTTTATATTGATGATGAAAATAAATGAATCGTTGAGTGAATCTTTAACTAAAAAGTTAGAAGAGAATAGTAAAAAGTCAGATTAAGAGAATAGCAAAAAGTTAGAAGAGACTAGTAAATCTTTAAGAGAAGATAATAGATTTTTAAAAGTACAGTTAGAAGAGAATAGTAAAAAGTCAGAAGATAATAGATTTTTAAGAGTATACTTAGAAGAGGCTAGGAAATTTTTAAGAGAAGATTTGAGTGGAAAGTTAGAAAAAAGTAATAAATCTTTAAGAGAAGAACTACAAGAAACTAATAAAGTGATAAGTAAAAAGTTAGAATTCATAAATAAAGGTATAGTTGAAAATCAACAAGCCATTAAGTTTATAAATGGACATTTAGAGAAAAAATGTGGAGAATTAAATGAAAAGTTTGTAACAAAAGAAAATGGTATAGAGGTAGTAAAAGAGAAAATAGATGAAAAATCAGAGGGATACATTCATAAAGATGTTCAAGCTCTCCATGTCCAAGGTAAAGAAGCTACCAAACAATGGACAGTTAGTAAAGATGAACTGAATATGAAGATACAGCATTTAGATGAAGCTTTAGGTAGCAGTGTTAAAGGTTACGGAATCAAATGGAATTAATGGAAAACAAATTTGAATTTTTAAGAACAGAAGTAAAAGAAGAAATGGATAACAGTGCTCTAGAATTTAAAAAAGAGTTGGGAATAGGAATAGAGAAAAATTTACAGGTTAAAAAAATCTAACAAAACTGAAGATCAAAAATATCGATCTAAAATGGGAGAAAGGTTAAAGAAATTAGAGAAAGAATTAATAGATCGAATAGAGAAGAATAAAGAAGTAATTGAAGAAAATAATAGCTCAAAAGAGATGAGTAATATAAACATTGATCAATTAAGAGAGGAGAAAAAGAATTATATAGATAGTTTGTTCAGTAAAATAAAATTGGAGGATAGAATACTTGATAATGATATTAGAATTGATGAAATTAAGGTCAGCAATCATGATAGATTAAAATGGTCAGAAAGCTTAGGAAAGAAAACTTTTAGTGAAATTTTAAGAAAACTATGGATGAAAATTGTACTATGGTAAAACAACTAGAAGATATTACTAATAACCATAATGAAAAAATAAGTAAGTTTCAAGAAATAGAATCTGGTAGAGATGATCAATCAGTAGACAGAGGAATAAGTGCAAGTAATTCTATAGCTATAAGATTTATTAAGATAAAACCCTTCAAAGGTGAATATATAGAGAATCCTTCAGAATTCCTAAATAATTTGGAAGAGTTGTTTTCTTTGTGTCCTGTGTCAGAGAGGGAAAGATTAGCCATCTCAAGTAATCATTTGTATGGTGCTGCAAGACACTGGTGGCAGTCATTATTCAAAAAACCCATAGTATATGGAGACTTCAAGTGTTTGATATTGTCTAGTTTTTAGGGATCTGACAAGCAGGATTACATTAGATACCAAATAATGCAAGAAAGGTATAAAGCTAACAAAGGTGGATATGCAAAATTTTTCCACAACCAAGCTGCTAGATTAAAAACCCATTATTTCATTTCCATTGTCGGAAATCCAAATTGTCAGATTGATTCGATGAAATTTACCACGCCATATTGAGCAAATTCTCATAGCTGCAGATAGGTATACTATTGAAGAAGTGAGTGACATTCTAGATGCCTTAGATTTGAGTGATGGCAGTTTAGAAAGAGGAAATAGACAGTTGAAGGAAAAGTTAAATTATCCAGTACTTGCAATGCAAGTTATGCCCAATATGCCTTTAAGAGTTATGAGAAATGAACCATATTTTGGTGTAAAAAGTAGATTTCTTTCTAAGGCAAGAAATCCAAGTATAGTTAATCAAGGCAGGAATAAACCATTAATTCAGGATAGTAAGCCTTCAACCAGTGGAATTACCACTATTTTAAAAAAGACAGGATGTAAAGCTGTTGACAAGACCATGTTAAACTAGAGAGGTTTTTGTTTATGTGTTCCTCTATGCAAGGGCCTTTAGTGGATCAAAAGGAAAACAATATGTGGCTTCTAATTACATTAGATCTGGACATAGACTACTTAGAGCCATTCAACATTGGTGAGCCATCTATCATATATCAATGTCCAGTCGTAACCTTGTATTCTGGTAAATTAAAAATTAAAGCTTTAATTGACTCTGGAAGTCAAGCTTCTATACTATCAGAGATATGTATATGAAAATTATAGCTGTACAAGGGAATATCCCATTCCTTCCCATAAAACAAATTCAAGTCACTCTAGCCAATGGAAAGAGGACTAGGCTCTTTAACAAGAAAGTCTTGATTACCTTTATTGTTAATGGTGTCAAGTTTGAACATGTGTTTCTCATCATGCCAGGATTAAGACATGAAGCTATTATAGGATCTGACTTCATGATGATTCATCAATGTAAAATTGATTTTCAAAATATTTTTTTTTATTGTGGAGAAGAAAGGCTCAAATTTGGATATAGATCACATAACCTTTCTAATCAATTATTGTGTATCCATGATACATCAAATGATGTTAGCATTCAGGCTAAAGTGGGAAATGTCTGTGAAGACAATTCTAAATTTAAGGAAAATTTATTCCAATTGATGTATAATTATAAATGTATGTTTTCTAAAATTCCTGGTATCATAGAGGGATATGTTCATTGAATAGAATTAACAAGTAATGACCCTATCCAGCAAAAGATGTACCCGATTGCATATCAATATCAAGATGAGGTACAAAATCAAACAGATAGAATGCTAGAATGGAAAATAATTAAAAAATGTCCTTCTCCTTATGTTAATCCACTAGTGATCATAAAAAAAGGATAACTCTATAAGAGTTTGTTTAGATGCTCGTACATTAAACCAAATAATCATTCCAGAGCATGACATTCCTCCACCAATACATGAACTCCTTATTAAATTTCGAGATAAGTAATTTTTTTCCACATTTGATCTAACATCCAGCAATTGGAAAATTCCACTACATGAGGAGGATCAGCAATATACAGCATTTCGTTTCAAGGGACAGGTTGTATGTTTTCAGACATATGCCCTTCGGCCTCATTAATAGTGGAGCTGGTTTGATTAGATGTTTAGACATGGTATTTTCAAGATAATTAAAAAAAAGATCATCATGTATGTGGATGATATAGTCATCACACCAGATACTATGGAAGAGCATCTGAAATGCTTATGAATGTACGTTCAAGAGTGTTTTTCCAAAAATATCAAGATTAATTTAGAGAAGTGCTCTATAGCAGAAGAAAATTACTTTTCTGGGACACTTAGTCAATGAGCATGGTATCCAACCCCAATCCAGAAAAGGTGGCTGCTATACAGCGTTTCCCCATACCTAAAACTGTGAAACAGTTAAAATTGTTCTTTGGTCTATGCAACTACTACCATAAATTTTATGAAAACTTTGCTGGAGACACTTTATATCTTTCTAAATTATTAAAAAAAGGTAAAAAATGGCATTGGACCAGTGAGCATAGTAATGAGTTTGAAAAGATTAAAACAAATTTTCTTAAATACGTGATTTTAGCATATCCTGACATCAGTAAAACATTTTATCTACAGATAGATAGTAGCCACTATGGTCTGGGAGTAGCACTATATCAACTTAATGATAATCAGATGCCTCAGGTATTATATTTCTTAAGCAAGCACTTAAGAGGGGCAGAGTTGAACTACTCCATTACAGAAAAAGAGACTTTAGCTGTTGTCTGGGCATTCCAGAAATTACTCCAGTTCTTGTTAGACTCTGAAGTGATTGTGTTGTCAGACCATAGAAGTCTGGAATTTTTAAATTGCAGTTATTTAAATAATGAAAGGCTTGTAAGGTGGAGCTTGTATCTCAATCAATATAACTATAAAGTTATTTATATTGAAGGAAGAAAGAATATTCCTGCGGATATTCTCAGTCACCACCATATCTATCTGGTAGCTAGAAACCCCAATACTCAAAACATATGTATCAACAGTATGAATATTATGCAGGACAATTCTATAGAGGAAGATTATAAAAATCTCTCTATGCTTCAAAGTCAGGATATGAAAATAAATAGCATCCTGACAATCTTAAATAATCAGGAAAATAAAACACAAGTTAATAAATATATCAGAAGAGTGTACCAAAGATATAACATATATCAACATATCTTAATGTTGAAGATATATGTCAATGATGAGGAATCATGGAGAATTGTAGTCCCACAATCTTTAATGGATAAATTAATAGTATATACCCACAATAAAGATGGTCATTATGGGGCTCCCAAAAATTTTTATGTGTTAAAATCTATTTTCTATTATAGAAATATGTACAGGAGAATTATAGAAAGTAATAAATCATGTGACATTTGTCTTAAATCAAAATATTGTAATAGGTCCTATGCAGGTGTACTGCAACCTATAGTCCCTGATCGCCCTAACAAATTGTTAGCCATCAATATTAATGGACCTCTTCCACCTTTTAACTGGCAAAAGTTTATCTTAGTTGCATAT
Source organism: Epiperipatus broadwayi (assembly GCA_028023455.1). Lineage (NCBI taxonomy): Eukaryota > Metazoa > Onychophora > Udeonychophora > Euonychophora > Peripatidae > Epiperipatus > Epiperipatus broadwayi. The sequence continues at coordinate 451,832 of JAQFVV010000462.1, forward strand.
GACATTTTCAGTAAATGGGCAGCAGCATATCCCATACCAAAAGCTGACACAAAGAATGTTATCAAATGGTTAATGAGAAATCAAATTTCCTATTGTTGGTAAGCCTGATAGTATACTGACTGATCATGCAACTGTATTTGTATCTCACCAATGGAATCATTGGATTCAAATTCATGGTCTAAAACACATTATGATCTCCATAAAGAATCCTCAATCTAATCCTTGTGAGTGCATAATGAGAAAGTTAAGTAGATTATTTTGAGTCTAGAAACCAGATAACCATACCCAATGGGTTCATAAATTGCCAAAAATCATCAGTTATATAAATATAACTTATCATGAGTCTACTGGTTTTACTCCCATGAGTCTACATTATGGGAGACATAAACCTATTCTAATTAAAACTCCTTTTCCAATAGTTAGAGAAAATGTTGATATAGAAATAGATCTGAAAAAAGCAAAAATTAAGCTTAAAATTATGGGCAAAAAAAGAGTTAAAATGTCACTTAATAAGCCACACCCCTTCAAAATACATGATTTAGTATTATTAAAAATACCTCATGTCAGTGATGTTCAGAAGAATAACTATAAAAAATTCTTACGCTTGTATGAGGGTCCTTACAAAATTCTAAAACAGATTGGAGAGAATGCTTTCCTGCTGTCAACTCCAGAATGTATTAGAGGAATATATAATGCCCGAAGCTTCATTCCCTATTCTGTAAGAGTCTAAAACAGAAGCTGTCAAAATTAGTGTAATAGGGATTATCAATTTAGTTATTGTGAAATTTACAGTTTATTAATTTAAAGACAAATTAATAAACCTAATAGTAAAATTTAGTGTGATATTTAGAGTTTATGAATGGTTCAAAAACATTAATAGACTTAATAGTGAAATTCAAGAGTACAGGGAATTTTGTTCATTTATTTATTGTAGAAAGCCATGCAGTAGAAATCAATATAAAAGATTTTTTTTCAAAGGTTAAGTATTATAAAATTTAAAATTAAATGAAGGGAGGGGATGTTGTGCACTTTTTATTAGCTCAGACTATTCTAAAATAGGATTTTGGTGTATAATTTTAAATTTTATAAATCCAATAATATTTGCTTATTAAAAGAAGACAGTAATGATATATTAGATCATAGGATTTAAACTCAGTTTTAGCTAATGGAAATTTATAAATGATTTTAACTAAAGATACACATAGATAATAATCATAGAGTTGTATATATGCAAATGGATGAACAAGTAATATCATTTAGTATTTAAAATCAGTGAAGTTTAACTTATAATTTTGTAAAGAGAATGTGTTACAGATGCTAATAATTATTGTTTGTGCACATTTGATTTTAAAAATAGAAATTATTTATCTTCAAATCTTGCTATATTCAAAAGTAAATAAATAAGGTTTAATTTTACAAAATACTGATTTAAAATTAAAACAGTAAAATCTATCTTTATTTAATTTCTAAAAATGTTGTATTTCAATATTTTTTAAAAATGAAAAATCGGTCATTTTAAAATAATAAACCAAAAAACTTTCAAAATAAATGATTGTTTCATAGAAAAAAGCGGGAAAATATTAGCCAATCAAAGAGTTTCAAACAATCTTGGAATATGAAATTCAAGAGAAGGGGGAAAAAAGCTTCTTGATCGTAAAGTATAAATAATTAAGTTTTTTTTTCTTGGTGATATTTAAAAAAAAAAAAAAAAAAAATTGGATTAAAAATTCCTAAAACCTTATGATTTGCAACTCTATGTCAATATATATGGAAAATTATAAGCTCTGTTGTTAAAATAATGGAAAAATCAATCGTTTTTCTACTGGGCAAGTCAATAATTGGTAATTCCCAATAATCTCTTGAAAATTAATAAATATTGAAGAAATAAATAATTGGAGATGAATAATCAATGAATATATTCATGGAAAAGTAACAATAATTGTGCCATAGGGAAAATGAACTGCAGTAATACACAAAAGGAAATAAATAAAGACCGTAAATATCCAGTAAGGATAGATAAAAGAATAGTAAATCTCTTGGAAACAGTTAAGTATATATATTTAAAATTCAATGCAACTAAATTAGTAATAAATGAAAAGTGTTCATTATTATTCTGGATATATATGAAATCTTAATTACAATGTGAGACAGAATTATTTATTCTGAGCCATACCAGCAGGAATGTCAGTTTCTTAAAGGTTAGCTGAAAAAACGTTGCATGACACATTTTTAATTGAAATCATAAGTGTACCTTTAATTATAGAGAGAAATATGTATCATCTAAAATAAGTAAGGCAAGCCACAAATAAATTTTTATTACTAAACAAAGACCAAAATGAAGGATTATTGTTGCAGTAACTCAAATACCTCGTGAATCTTCAGATAAGCAGAATCTTCAAAAAATAAGGAAAAATAAAAAGGTTCTCATAAGCTTATGGAGTGTGGAACAACAAGAAAATTTAAAAGTGTTCTTATACTTTAGCTGAGAGTTTAAAAGAGAACTTCTTTCTAATGTTGGTATTTATATTTTTAATCTATGATTTGTTAGTATAATAGGGGAGGGGAAGAGAACTACATCCTTTAATATGGAATGAATTCAAGTGCTGTTTTATTAATAGTTATTAATAATTAGGTTGATATTAAAGATTATTAATCATTTAAATAAACAAATAGGTTCAATATTTTAGTATGAAAGGGTATTTAAAATGATATATACACAATCCAGAGAGCAGGTTGTATTTACTTGTGCGAATGGATAAACTAAAAACAAGGATTTTGTTTTTATGTAAAAGATAAAAGTATTAATTTTGTTTGTTACCAACCTCCAGAATATGACCCTATGTTCTCACTTATTTTTTGTATTGTTACTTAATCATCAAGTACTACTATTATGTAGGGGTTGAACTAATGAACCATGAATGGAAAAAATGATTGTTTAATAAACTGAATGTGTGATATATAGTTCACATACATAGGGATAAATATCTCAACATATAATGGGAAATCATTAGTTTTGTATAATAATCATACTCTGAAGATTAATTTTCTGTTGTTATTGTTATGATAATATATGTATATCATTTTGTTATTAGTTATTTTAAATTTGATATTAATGGAAATGTTTATTTTCATTTGTAATAAATATTATTAAAATTATTGTTTTAAAAGTTTTATTAAATTCTAATTGCTGCATTTCTTTTCTAGGCTCATTTTCACCACATCACACAACTCAAAATACACAGTCAAAATTAAAATGAAAAGTCAATTCAATTTAAAGCAAATCTAACAGTTTAATAAGCATAAATCTCTTAGTAAAGATTTTTTCTACTTGTTACATGCTGCTTTGATCCCATAGGTCATTGATGTCATTTCCAATTATTAAAGTGTATTTCTTAATATAAAATTAAATGATACATTAGTTATTAGTGAAAGTAATAGTGTTAATCACAGTTTAGTTAATAATATTATTTTAATATTCAGTATTAAACAACATACATATAAAGCTTGATTATAAATTTAAATTATAAGCCTTTCTTAATTTGTACACTACCCATGGAAATCTGTAAAATCCCTCTTGATATTTCATGGGTAGTATGAAGAATTAATAAATCAATGATTATCCTGAGATCTCCTGATTGTAAAGTAATTTTGTGATTATTGCCAATCTTAATTATCGAAAATAATAAGAATCACAGTTTATCTGTAATTATCTAATAGATTAATTTAATGAGTGATTGAATTAAAACTTAATAATTATAAATATAAGATATTGGATATTATTGTTAGCCATGAGAGTATGTAGATACTTAATAAGGAGGAGTATCTAGGTATTCTTATGCCATTGAACAAATATTTTGTATTTGTTTAATGTTAAGGGGATGTGATCTGTTTATGGGTAAATGAGTCTCATGTTAATTATATTTAAAATACATCTTATTTTAGAAATATTTACTCATGTCAAAGTAACTTGGGATAAATACTAATGATATCTAAATTCAATTGTTATAGTTAAAGAAAATGGTCAGGATATAATAAGTTTGTTAATAGAACTTAACCAGAATCCAAGTAGGGCCTAATATAAGGGACTAGGAAACTCTGCTTGGTATCATACCACCTATAGACAGGCCACAATATATATATATATATATATATATATATATATATGTATATATATATATATATCGAAAGAGCATTCTTCTATATTCCGGGTGTAACAGTCAGAATCGTCTATTTCGCTAACACACTGCATAATTCAAACCCCAGACATGAAACTGAACATTGTAGGAGGGGTTGCCTTCTAGATATACTAAGTTCAAATCTGAAGCCCAAATTTCACAGCGCCATCTACATGACAATGCATCTGATGCCACTACTAGTATGACCTTTGACCGGTGCCTAGTGGTCAGGGAGAAACAAAAGTCTCTATACTAAAAGAAGTTTGGGTGGCTAATTAACGTCTATGGATTTACAAAAGAAATGCAGAAAATATATATATAGACCGAGACAGTGATAGGAATCAATCAAATAAGAGATCAAATTTAGTTTAATTGATTTCACAAAATTTATTTATATAATATATATATATATATATCACAAAATTTATTTATATAATATATATATATATATATATATATATATAATGCCATTGTCTGCTTATATGAGACAGGGATGCATATTAAATAATTGTTGGCATTATATTCCAATAAATGACAAAAAGGTTTTAAAGCAAAGTGATATATTCTATTCCTCGGGTTAATAGCATTATGGAAATGTGCTTGATGAGATAGGAACATGTGCGAGGTGCATTGAGCAATTATACAAATTTAAGAAAATATTTGAAAATTAAGTGTGTTCTAAAATATTTATTGATTTTGAGAATAGCACGGACTAAAGCTTATTAAGCAACAAAGTGGGAATGTGATCAATGCATTTATTTGATAATAATATTAATAGAGTTTCATTGGGAGGTCAGTATTGCTGATAATGAATTTATTAAAGTTGGAGGGTGTGACACATTTAAGTCATGGATGCTTTGTAAAATAAATATAAAATAAACAATATTGAAGATCCAGACTGATTAAGGAGGGCATTTCACTGCTAACCCATAGGAAAGTGTTATGAACAGCCGAAACTTAGCGACTGTGTGACGATTGCATTTAATTCCCAGGTGTGTCATTTGAGGACACACTCTGCCTGGAAACTGCAATAAGTGAAGAATCCTTGGAAAATTTAAACAAAGCGGTCTCAACAACCAATTCATTTACCAGCAATACGAGACTAGTGTATATAAAACATACTGAATGGGTTTTACTTGGATTAAGAGAAATGCCCCATCAAATTCCCAGAAATTCATTTAGAAGGGTCCGCACATTCTCGACGTCAATGATGAACTTTGTAATTAAAGTAAAACACGGTAATTAAAATAGGAAAATGCATGCTTGCGGGTTTGAAAAGTAAGTATAGATTTATATATGCAATCATGCATTAGGGGACACATTTAATCATTGACCTTGCACATACTCTCATATTAGATTAAAATCAATAACATGTAGATTTTAAACTATGTGATTATATTATATATTAAAGAAAAGAATCACCCTCGAACAAGTGATTTGCAAGACAACAAAATTGGAAATTATTTAGAAATTTAAAATATGCCTTCATAGCTGCTTCTTATTTTCAACAAAAGAAATAATTCACTCGGTCAAAGACAATTCTGACACATTATCATAATAAAATAACAGAAAGCTTAATCAATAGAAAATATTAACCCAAGGATAGAGAGCAAAATATTGATTATATTTAAACATGTTAGAGAAATACATAATGAAGTTACGTGAAATATCAGAAAACAATTTAAAATAGCTATAGCATGTTAGTTATCACAAGAGCTCTTGGGTTAATTTAGGTTACCTCTGGAGACGCATTTGCAGGTAGATGTTCGGCAGGTTTTATAATTCAGCAGCAAAATCTATAATGTTCATATTTTTGCAGCAGCAGCAGTTCCAGGGTTCCTTATGTGATAGCTTCCGATGGTCTGGAGCAGCGGCTGGCTATTCTGAGGGGACATAGCCTTCTTGACACCTCTACTCTGTCATTTCAAAGTTAGCAATTTTTGTGGTAAACATGGTTAGAAACATTTAATCAGCAAAAAATCAGAATCAGTTTGGTTAGCAATATTTCATCAGCAAATGGCTAGAAAGTCTTGGTTTGAAACGATTCATCAGCAAATGACTAGCAACATTTCATTAGAAACACCAGAAACATTTCATTAGAAAATGACCAGAATAAAGAACAAAAGAAAACCCTTCCTTTTATAGTAGAATTGATCAATAGAACTGCCCTGGAGCATTACAAAAATATATCAGACTTATCAGCTGTAATTAAATCTATCCGAATGTCTAAAGGAATTCAACATTAATTAATTTCTTTTGTTAATTTCCCTGTCGACATTCAAATTACAAACTAGATTTAATGAAAAATTACTTTTACTAATTAAAGAAAACCTTAAGTGGACATCTGCTGTTTTTAGATAAACTTATATAATATTAACTAATTAAACTATTGTCCCTCATTTATTTTAATAGAAATATTTGGAATGACTTTTATTAAATTAAACGAAAATTATTTTACTTTTAAATTGCAATATTTGAATCTATTTAATAAACGAATATTTACTAAATGAATGTTATTTTAAATCAAAATATATTACGACGGTAATATATTTGTAAATAGATTCAAACAAAATAATTTTAACAATTTATAATTTTGATATGTTTTAAAATGCATATCATAGTGTGTGCACCATTACGCCTTATATAACCTACTTTTTAATAAATCAAAATTATGTGAACATATACATAATCCATAATATTTTATTTTATTTGGGAATGAGTTATATATATATATAATACGAGCATTGTGCTCGTGGTTTAAAATTAGGTGGGAATTTCGGTATATAAGCGTATTGCAGACACACTACGATAGATTGGGGTTCAAACTAAGGTATGAGGGTAGGAAATAGGTGAGAAAAGGTGAAACGAAGATCTGCAAAGCAGACCTTACTGTTTCAATATATATATATATAAATTTTAATTGTTCACTGGCATATTTGTTTTTCTGAAGTTGTTTGAAAGTAATTAATATTGCTGAAAGCATTATGACACCCTTTATGATGGATTAAACTTGCTAGAGAATGTTTTGTCTATTTTATTATTATAAATTTATTGTTATTTTTATTAATAATATTAATTGCAGTTAATATGATTTAGAATAATGAGTGATATACAATATTAAATATGACTATAAAATAGAATAAAAAATAATATGAGATACTAACTATAAAATGGACAAATCAAATAAAAAATATGAAGTTTGAATACTCAGAACTAAATATTAGTTAAGAAAATTAATTTTTCAATATACCTTCAATCTGTGTAGTTTTTATGTAGATACACTCTTTTTTATTTCATTGGTTGAATAGAAGTTACTTACCTGGAATTTTTCTTCTCTCAATCAATTTATCCAACTAAAGCCGTGTCATTTGTGGTGAAACCAGATCTATCTACTCACAATAAATGCAAGATTCTTAAAACTGTATATAATATTCTAGCTTAACATATATCTTAAGAAATTTGATAATTATTTACATTTTTTTAAAATCTATTGTAATGGCTACCAAATCAATAAATTTTCTATTGATGCTTAAAATTTGAATGACTCCCCTAGGTTTGAATCTTGTAATATATAATTCATTCTCAAAATAATGTTCTATTTTGTACATATGGTGATATTCAATCCATAATGAATTGGAAATAAAATTGACTTAGAGCTACAACTATAAAAAATTCAGATAACAGTAATTTATTAAAAAAAAATTTGTACCCTGACTCTTCATTTACATTGTTTTATTGATTGATAATATAACTTATTTGTAAAATTTAAATCACAGAAATGCATATCTATAATGCAAATAAGTATCTTGCATGATCAAAAGAAAGGATGATTTGTTTAATATAATACCAATATATATATAAAAAAACAACTCTTCAATCAATTTTAAAAAAACATTGTGCAAAATATTCTATAAAATATTATAAAAACATCCAGGCCAAGTTGATTCAAACAAAAGAGAAGATGTGTACATGAAACAAAATCAGGTGTTCTTTATAAAAGTTTTTGATTTTTTTTTAAAATTTATTCCTGATAAAAATAAATAACATATTTTAAATAAATCAGGGTATGTCTCTAGATTCAGTCTTTCTAATGTCTCTCTCATTTTGACTTACAATAAAATAAAATGTCAAGACTAAATTGAGATCTGTATTATAATTCTTTTTATAGATGATAGATTTGATTGAAAAATGTGTTATTACTATGCTTAAATATGTTATAAGATCTTGAAAAGAAATTGCATTATTCATTTGGATTAAATAAATAGTATACCATGGAATGTCAAATAGGATTTGTTAACAAAAAACAAAACAGTTGGAAGATTAGGTATAACAATTAGCTGTTCATTTAAGGTTTGGATAAAATGTGTTCCAATGCTTGAAAAGGTGATGATAAATAACTTCAATATTTGGTAAACATGGTGTTAAAATAGTTAAAATTTAATTGCAATGACATCAAACAGAATACTTCTATATTAATGGACATACAAACACATTACTACTCAATAAAAGTATTTTAGAATTTTTTTAAATAGCTGAATGTCATATTTCTCTTCATTTGATAAGTCTAAATATCAGACTACTATTATTAGGATCTACCTGAAAATTTTCAAATTTAAAATATCTTCTAATATGATTATTTCTGTATATAAGAGCAGTACGTTTCAATATGTCATTCTGTAAAAATGTTATTACTTACATTAGCTATCAGTGTACTGAATTAAACCCATCTTCTATTCTCTAAGTGTTTTAGTAAAAAGTATGAAATTAAAAACTTAGAAATATCATCAATATTAAAAAGTTGATTTATAAAAAAAAGTCTCCTAATGAAGGCTAAAGAACAATAGTTTATGTTTATATTTTATGCATTACATTTTTCTAGAAATATGGGGGATATTACATGTTCTATGAGTACTATGCATATGTAAACTAAAGTCAGAAAATTGAAGATTATTGAAGTTTCAAAAAAGCAACAATTTAGAAGTGCATAAGGTAAATTTTGGGTGATAAATAAAATTGTCCATTTTAAAAGCAAATAATGGGCAGCTATGTAGTACTAAATAAAATATTAAAAAAGAGGGTTAGATTCTTATTTTTTTATTGTGTATTAAATTACATAAATATAAATTCTATTTGCATTGATTTAAATAAAGATTTAATATAAAGTCATAAAATTTCTATTCCAACATACATTTTTGAAACATGAATAAAGATATTTAAAAAAGGTCAATGATCCCGTTCCCCTTTAATATTCTTTCATGCTGAATTGGCATTGTTCAGCTAATCCAGATCACAATGTTTTACATGTGACTTCATGATTTGTCTATTATTTAGCAATATTAAATTATTCCAATTTGATTTACAAGAATCATCTATAATTACATCATAGACACCAATATTTTTTGTTGTTGGATACTAGCAAATGAGTAAAGAAGATGCAAAGAGTATCACTTTAGCATTGAAAGCATCTTGGGTGGAGAGGCATTTTACTTTTTCAAGTGTCTTCTATTTTATTTTTCAAGAATGTGGGGTAGAATAAATGTTTTAATATATCTAAATCTTAATAATACACATGGAATAAAAAGAATAAAGTTGTCTTGCATTGGTGGTCGAGAGGTCAGCGCGACTGCCTTGCACTAGCAGCAGTTGCCTGGGTTGCAGGTTCGCTTCCCGGCCGATGCTATGACACTAAAAAAAATAAAATAAAATAAAGTTGGAATATCACATATTTATATTTAATAATAAATGCATATATGGATTAGAAATTGTATAATAATATCTAACCTAATAAATTACTAAAAATAATATTAAATGAATTTATCTAAAGAGGATAGTATCAAAGATGAGAGAAAAAGATTGATACTTATAAATCAAATATATATATATATATATATATATAGTGTTACGGGATATATATATGCGTTACATTCAAATTTAATATTAACTTTTTTTATCTAATACAGAATTAAAAACAAACTGTCAAAATGCACAAATAACGAATTATTAATTTATTAATATGTTAGATTGATTGAAATATTAAAATAAGCTTTAAAATAAATAAATAAATTATAGAATCGAAGCAAAGATTCTAATCTTTAAATAAAATATATAATAAAAACCTTTTTAATAATAGTGAAGATTTTTTTTAATTATAAAAACAATTACAAACAGATCTTTAAGGCAAAATCACAATTAAAGAAATGATTACTAAATAGATAAGAGTTCCTGCCCAGAGATAGAGACACAGACCTCAGTGGAAAAATTTACTTAGCCATAAACCCAAAATCTAATTGGCCACACACTGAATTAACCAATAAAATATAAATAATAAAATATGTTTGATGAATCCGTGCATTCCAGAGATAAGGTGCCCGATGACTATAAAAGGAAACTCCAAAACAATAATTGTTTAGTTAGTTGGAGAATCAGAAAATTAAAGTTTTGAATTCATCTGTAAAAATAATTTTAAAAGTTATCGCCGTCACAAAAGAAAAAAAATGTAATTAGCTTCATCGTGCTTCCTTCAATGCAGCCGGCCGAAGGCAGCTTTCATCTCTACGGATCCCAGGATTGAACCACAGATCTCATCTTCAGAAACCAGCATAAATTCTTCATACATTGTCATAACTCTTCATAGATCTTCGTCGCAAAGAAACAAGCACGGATAAAGGAAATTATAAAAGATAAAATGAAATATAAACTGTTAAATTTAAAATCTTCGAACTTTATTTATCTTTAAAATGAATGATAGACTTTCTCTCTCAAGCAAACCTGAACTTTATTTCCATAATCTCTTATTTAAAGTCTTAAACATAATCTCTTAAAAAAAATGTATTGTATTTTTTTTATATTTTTATTCATGCTTAATTAATATCTGTTTGTAATAGGGTAGGGGTTTGCAATTGCAAACTTAAATTTAAAAATAGAAACACCTCGTTATTTGTGCATTATTAAATTTAAAAGTAAAAATAGTAGTTGTAGTAAAAAAAGTTAAAATATAAATGTTATCTTAAAAATGATTTTAAAACCTTAATTAAATTAAAGATTTTTTTGTTTTGAATTAAATTAATAAAATGATTTAAATGTTAGTTGAGTGTAGATGGCTGCTAGACTAGTTTAAATATGTGTTAGTTTAAAGAGGCTTTGATTTCAGACTATTTGTTTCATAGTTGTGTCAGTGCTGGCGGAGAGATATATAGACATTTATATCAATGTAATGTGAAGTGTGTTAGCACCTAGGGCTACGAGTCCAACTGAATGCATGACCCCAAAGAGATGTAGTCATATCATTGAAATGGATGCAGAGGTATTTCCTGCACCATTGACCCATTCCAGTTCTATGGATTGAGAAGATAAGTCGGCAAGATAAGACCGCTCTCTCATCCATACGCAGTGTTTTTCTCTTATTATTACATACATGATTCATTTGCCAGATAGAAGCACATTCCTATACTGGTTGAAGCTCATTTTTTTCCTCCAATAATATCACGTTCAGATGCACATTCCTGTCACATGATTCTATGCTAACATGTTCATATTGCATTGGTTGCTGATATATATCTGGAAGCAAGCATTGGTGTGGCTGCGGATTTTTAGCCCAGAATCAATTGTTTGGTCTTTTAGGTGCGTGGTCTGGGTGGCTCATCTATACTCAACATTCTAAAATTTAAAATTAAAGTTAAAATCAAATAAAATAATAATGGAACAAAAGAAAACATAAATTTCTTCTTGTGTTATAAAAAATATTTTTTTAAAGTTTGTGCGTTATTAATTATATACGTAAATAAAATCTTTTTTATGTGTTATTAATACTGACAGTGATTGCCTTTATTATTATTTATTATTAAAAATATATTTTACTAAATATATAAGTTTCTGTTTCTACTTGATCTAGTGACTAGGGCTGATGGCCGTGATCTTAACAGCACGTATCTGTCGACTTTATAAATTTTCTAGGTTCAAAGTAGCCTAGTGTTGTTCTGTCAGCAGATGCGGTAAGACTGGAACTTCATCATTTTCCCCGACCGTTATAAATGGCTGCCCATCTTGTGGCATGATATTCATTGACCATGAATACCCTGATCAAATCAAATAGTTTAGGAGATAGTGTGAATAGCACCCTGACATCAGAATAGTTATAGTAAGAATAGGTTAGGATAAGATGTGACTGTCAGGTATAAATATGATCGTCAAATAATTTTAATGTTGAAAATAAAAAGGAATGATTTAGCAACTTAAAAAATATGAATGCTTTGAAAATTAAGCCAGTAATATTTTTTTCTAAAATGAGTAAATATTTTTTGTATTAACGTAAAGTTATAGTCTGATGTTTAATAAACTCACGAATGCCTTGAAAATTAAGCCAGTTATTTTTTTTTTTTGAAATGAGTAACTATTTTTTTGTATTAATGCTAAGTTATAGTTTGAATATTGTGTAAAAAAAAAAAAGAACTTTAACACATTATTATTGCCAATTAGTATTAACTCTAACTAAAGTCTTTTTTTTTTTATCATTTTTTAAATAAGTTCGGTGATATGTAACGGGATATATATATATATGTTACATTCAAATTTAATATTAACTTTTTTTATCTAATACAGAATTAAAAACAAACTGTCAAAATGCACAAATAACGAATTATTAATTTATTAATATGTTAGATTGATTGAAATATTAAAATAAGCTTTAAAAAAAATAAATAAATTATAGAATCGAAGCAAAGATTCTAATCTTTAAATAAAATATATAATAAAAACCTTTTTAATAATAGCGAAGATTTTTTTAATTATAAAAAAAATTACAAACAGATCTTTAAAGCAAAATCACAATTAAAGAAATGATTACTAAATAGATAAGAGTTCCCACCCAGAGATAGAGACACAGACCTCAGTGGAAAAATTTACTTAGCCATAAACCCAAAATCTAATTGACCACACACTGAATTAACCAATAAAATATAAATAATGAAATATGTTTGATGAATCTGTGCATTCCAAAGATAAGGTGCCCGATGACTATAAAAGGAAACTCCAAAACAATAATTGTTTAGTTAGTTGGAGAATCAGAAAATTAAAGTTTTGAATTCATCTGTAAAAATAATTTTAAAAGTTATCGCTGTCACAAAAGAAAAAAATGTAATTAGCTTCATAGTGCTTCCTTCGGTGCGGCCAGCCGAAGGTAGCTTTCATCTCCACAGATCCCAGGATCGAACCACGGATCCCGTCTTCGGAAACCAGCATAAATGCTTCATACATCGTCATTAGTCTTCATAGATCTTCATCGCAAAGGAACGAGCACAGATAAAGGAAAGTATAATTTATAAAAGGTAAAATGAAATATAAACTGTTAAATTTAAAATCTTCGAACTTTATCTATCTTTAAAATGAATAATAGACTTTCTCTCTCAAGAAAACCTGAACTTTATTTCTATAAACTCTTATTTAAAGTCTTAAACGTAATCTCTTAAACAAAAAAAATGTATTGTATTTTTTTATATTTTTATTCATGCTTAATTAATATCTGTTTGTAATAGGGTAGGGGTTTGCAATTGCAAACTTAAATTTAAAAATAGAAACACCTTGTTATTTGTGCATTATTAAATTTAAAAGTAAAAATAGTAGTTGTAGTAAAAAAAGTTAAAATATAAATGTTATCTTAAAAATGATTTTAAAACCTTAATTAAACTAAAGATTTTTTTGTTTTGAATTAAATTATTAAAATGATTTAAATGTTAGTTGAGTGTAGATGGCTGCTAGACTAGTTTAAATATGTGTTAGTTTAAAGAGGCTTTGATTTCGGACTATTTGTTTCGTAGTTGTGTCAGTGCTGGTGGAGAGATATATAGACGTTTATATCAATGTAATGTGAAGTGTGTTAGCACCTAGGGCTATGAGTCCAACTGAATGCATGACCCCAAAGAGAGGTAGTCATATCGTTAAAATGGACACAAAGGTATTTCCTGTGCCATTGACCCATTCCAGTTCTATGGATTGAGAAGATAAGTCGGCAAGATAAGATCGCTCTCTCATCCATACGCAGTGTTTTTCTCTTATTATTACATACATGATTCCTTCGCCCGATAGAAGCACATTCCTATACTGGTTGAAGCTCTTTTTTTTTCCAATAATATCACGTTGTTCAGATGCACATTCCTGTTGCGTGATTCTATGCTAACATGTTCATATTGCATTGGTTGCTGATATATATCTGGAAGCGAGCATTGGTGTGGCTGCGGATTTTTAGCCCGGAATCAATTGTTTGGTCTTTTAGGTGCGTGGTCTGGGTGACTCATCTATACTCAACATTCTAAAATTTAAAATTAAAGTTAAAAACAAATAAAATAATAATGGAACAGAAGAAAACATAAATTTCTTCTTGTGTTATAAAAATTAATTTTTTAAAGTTTGTGCATTATTAATTATATACGTAAATAAAATCTTTTTTGTGTGTTATTAATACTGACAGTGATTGCCTTTATTATTATTTATTATTAAAAATATATTTTACTAAATATATAAGTTTCTGTGACTACTTGAGCTAGTGACTAGGGCTGACAGCTGTGATCTTAACAGCACGTATCTGTCGACTTTATAAATTTTCTAGGTTCAAAGTAGCCTTGTGGCGCTCTTTCGGCAGATGCGGTAAGACTGGAACTTCATCATTTTGCCCGACCGTTATAATATATATATATATATATATATATATATATATATATATATATATATCCAGACTAACACATCTTGCAAAAATATAATTTTCCTTATAAAGTAGTAGACAATTTTTTATCATCTTCTACATCAACTATTTATAAGTTTAACTATATTAAGTTTTGATATCATTCATTTTTGTGTTAATATATAATAATATTCCTTTGATAAAATTGTTGCACTATTTTTATTTTAGGTTTTTAATACACTATTTTTAAAAAAAATCAGCATATATAAATTATTAGAAAATTTTGAGAATATGATTCTCATATATTTTTAAATTATTTAATTTGAAAAAGACAAACACATTTTAACAACCCTATGTTAACAAAATAAACTAGAATTAGTGTAAACTGATTTTAAGATATGTTAGAAAATAGGTTAGATTAAGAAAAGATTTATTAAATTTAGACTGGATTAGATACAAAGAAAATGAGATTTAGAAAATTTAGGTTAGAAGTCAAAGACTAGAATGTCAGAAAACATTAAACGTAAAGTCCTTAAATAGCCACAAGCTTAGAAAAAGAGCAGATTGAATTGGGTCTTGATTAACATTTATTTGTTTTCCGTAAAAGCTTTTAGCCAGATTTCTTGAAAGTAATTTAAATACAAACTTGGTCATTTGTTATATTTAATTAATTGAAAATACCTATCAATTAGCTTTATTTATTTCAAAATCAAATTAAATGACCACATTAAATCCTTAAATACATTATCGTAAATATGATTAAAACAAAATAAAAATTAAAACGATTATCTCTGCTCTATGGTTCCAAATTTTACAAGTAATTTATTTTTTATTTTTCATGATCAAAATTTTTCTTTACTTTATGAGTAACAATAAAATCATGGTATAGTGATGTATTTAAAAAAATCTAATAATATATTAAATGTAATTTTATTTTTCTTGTAATTAATTTTATTACAATTGTTATCACTAAATATAAAAAAATATAATAAATATGTAAATTAATTAATTTTGTAAATGAGATTGTGTTTGTTTAAGCGGTAATAGGACCTTACTTTTAGCCACGTTTAATTGGAATAATTTAATTTTTTTAATGTTCATTATAAAATAATAGTAGCAGCATTTTATTATGTAAATAATTAAAGTTTAGCAATTAGTAATACATTCTGCATTTGTGCAGTATATTGTTAAAGTAGTAGATTAGCCTATTAACATTGTATTTAATATATATATATATATATATATGAGATATGTATCTTTGGTAGAAATAGAAATTTATTAATGTAAATCTTAACATGTTCAGATACTGACAAATATCCAACAACTTTCATTTCATTGCTACCCAAAATAAATTTATAAAAATTACTTTCAATATTTTTTCCACAATAAAAGAAAAAAGAGAAAATAAAAAGGGAAAAAAAGACAAAGTTGAAGAAAAAAAATAACAAGCAAAAAATAATTTGCGACTGGAGTTATTGAAATATTACTTATGAACCACATATCATTTTTCTGATTTTACAAAATTATTTTAAAAAATAATAAAGTAGATCAGATGTACGTACTTATTATATATATAAAAATTCACTTAAAAATACATTAACGTTTAAAGAAATTGTTAATTTCATCTACTTTTTATGTTTTTTAGAGGATAAAATAAATATCCTAGTTTCTTTTTAGAAGATAAAAAATTAAACCATCGGCAAATGTACCCAAATATTGAACTTTAAATTGATGTCATTTTTAGATTCTGTATTATTAAAGGTGAAATAGAATATTTTTCAAGATTGTGAAATGCACAAATCCATTTTTCACTTGAAAAGCATACTAGATTTTTTCCCTTTCTTTTATTATGATTAAAAATTTATTGAAAATTCCAATCCTCAAGAACCATGCTATAACTTAACAAGTTGATCAATAATATATAAACAACGTTTTTCTTTGCAATTTTTTATTGACTAGTTCTGACATTAAAAAAAGAATTTTATATTTTTGATACTAACTATAGTTATATATATATATATATATATATATATATATATTGTATCTACTGAAGTTTGAGATAAGTTTCAATATGTGGTAAATATCAGTCATATTTTTCTTCTTTCATATGTGATTTTGATGGTGGATATCTTAACCTAAGAAGCATTGAACTGTATTGCTATGACAATGATATTGATATAAAAATTGTTTATTATTACTTATGTTGCATAAGGCTATGAATTGACTTTATTTATTTTAAAACGGATATGTGAATAATAAAGCATATAGTTTGAATAAAATTATTATTCTTTTGTTTTACTATATATTTTAGTTACTCCATTCACCATAGTAGATTACAAAAAATACACCAAAATGTTTAATATCTTTAGTACATTTGTTGTTTTATTTGTATAATATTATATTTAAAAGATATACATAAAATATTTATTTCAATGGTAATATAAAAAAGATGTAGACTTAATTATTTAATTTATATATGAATGAAATGATATTATTTGTATCTTAAAAATGTAAATGTTTGTTATATATAATAATTGTGAAATTTTTTTTTTGTCATTATTTTATGTAATAAAATTTGTATTTATAAAAATCTGGCTAGAATTAATTAAATAGTGAATGAAAAATATTACTATAGTTGCTATGACATCAATAAAAAAGTTTATGAATAGAAGAAAGGAAATTAAACAGTCTCTCTCTACTTTGGCTTCACATCAAATCTAAGTTTATTCTTATGATTTTTTAAAATTTATTTTTAAAGATATATAATTGAAAAATGGATAAAATAATGGGCTAGAAACAATAATGTTCATATGTTGACTGAACCAGGTCATTGAACCTGTAAGATGTGACAGTTTATTGAAATATAAAAATTAATTCTTAGATGTGTGAAAAACTATTGGAATGTTTTTTTTTATGTAGAAAACAGATATCACCTGCTTTTCAATCATAAAATCTAAAAGCTAATAACAACATAAACATTATATTAACATTTTAATATAATCTTATAAGCTTGATGTATTATTTATATATGGAATAAAAAATGCTTCAATTTCCAGAGCATAATAATGGATGAAACTAGTGTCTGTTCATTTGTAATGTTTTATGAATTAATTACTTGTTCAATAACAGGATATCTACATTGCATCATTGTGTATATAAATTATGTTTCGATACTTATAACCTTATATATATATATATATATATATATCAAATATCTTCTAAATAAAAAGATAATTTGGATATTTGAAAATATCGGAACAAACAAAATGTGCTTCAATCTCATAGCTTTTCATGATATTTCTACCTTTTCTGGAATAATAAAATAGATTCAGATCATGGTTTAAAAATAATAAAGACTGGAACTATGGTACTATTTTAGAAAAGCCATATTTGAAGACTAAAACTCAGATCATTGACTTATTATTGTTTTCAGACAGCCAATAGCTGTTAAACAGCGGTCTGAGGAGTGATCAGGCTTAGACACATGACAGAGATTTTTTGATAAGAAAAGAATGATACCAATCTTTTCTTTTACTTAACTTTTATATATATAAGCCAGTCTTAAGCATCTTGGCTTAAAAACATGAATATATAAACATATACATTTATTACTCACTGAGTTATTAATTTACGATATTACAGAGCAAAATCTTCAATTTACTACACCACAATTTTCTAGATGTTAATATAAGTTATCAGCAATGTAATAATATTTGTTTTAAATTGCATGTTATTATTAAATTAGTAATGTCTTGAAAGGTTGCTATTCTTTCCCATGTGCCTTACTATTGTTTTCAGACAGCCAATAGCTGTTAAACAGTAGTCTGAGGAGTGATCAGGT
Source organism: Epiperipatus broadwayi (assembly GCA_028023455.1). NCBI lineage: Eukaryota > Metazoa > Onychophora > Udeonychophora > Euonychophora > Peripatidae > Epiperipatus > Epiperipatus broadwayi. The sequence continues at coordinate 470,520 of JAQFVV010000462.1, forward strand.
CTAGACACATGACAGAGATTTTCTGATAAGAAAAGAATAATACCAATCTTTTCTTTTACTTAACAACATGTGATTTAAAACAAATATTATTTACATACATTGCTGATCACTTATATTAACATCTACAAAATTGTGATGTAGTAAATCTAAGATTTTGCACTGTAATATCGTAAATTAATAACTCAGTGTAGTAAATCTAAGATTTCATGTTGTAATATCGTAAATTAATAACTCAGTGAGTAATAAATGTATATGTTTATATATTCATGCTTTCAAGCCAAGATGCTTAAGACTGGCTTATATATATATATATATATATATAAAAGTTAAGTAAAAGAAAAGATTGGTATCATTCTTTTCTTATCAAAAAATCTCTGTCATGCGTCTAGGCCTGATCGCTCCTCATATTGCTGTTTAACTGCTATTGGCTATCTAAAAACAATAGTAAGGTGCATGTGAAAGAAGAGCAACCTTTCAAGTCATTACTAATTTAATAACAACATGCGATTTAAAACAAATATCATTGACTTATATATATATATATCATTATTCTTGCTATATATTTTTTCATTTAAAACATATAGGTTTTATTGATAGAAATATTAGTATTAATATTAGGTTAAGTACTAATCTATTTACGTACCTAACAGGAGTTGAGTCTTCATAAGTTTGAATTTATATCTTGCAGCATAGCAATTATTATTTTAATTTAAAATATTTTTTTTTATTGATTATAAATTAATTTTACATATATAACTTAAGTTGGCAATTCACACAGATTATACCATAATAAGTACTTATTTTATTGTGTTATAATACATATAGAGCTTGCAAATAATCTCTTAACAAGCTTTTCAAAATATCCCCAATCCCAGACTTGTTTCTGCTAATGGTGACCCCAGTGAAGTGCTACAATATTCAAGCATTAGATTAAAAATACCAGAACAATACCAGCACTTTATTTAATGTATAACTATTAAGTAGAAAATCTGAAAATTTTAGACATCCATATATCTTCCAATCCAGCTATCTAACTTAAATAGCCATATGGGACTGAACCAAGATCTGATACAACATATATTAATAGCTTTAGCAATAGAAAATTGCAAAAACCTTAATGGCAAAAAATAAAATGACAAAAAAAAACAAGTCAGATGTCACATGACCTAATTTAATAAGCTTGTATTACAAATGTTATATATAGAGCTTGCAAATAAGCTCTTAACAAGCTTTGCAGAATATGCCCAACCCCAGACTACTGGTTTTCCTCAGTGAGGTACTAGAATATTAAAGCATTAGATTAAAAATACCAGGACAAGCCTAACACTTTATCTAATGTATATCCTAGCACCTCACTAAGGATGCTAGTAGCAGAAACTGGTCTGGTGTAGGAGATATTCTGCAAAGCTTGTTAAGAGCTTATTTGCAACCTCTATATATAACATTTGTAATACATACTTATTAAATTAAGTCATGTGACATCTGACTTGATTTTTTTGTAATTGTGTTATATTAAATTTAAATTAAAAATAAGTAAATTCATTTATATATTTTTTTTCTTTTAAATTTTGATTAACTATGTATTTTATAGAAAGTATAAAAAGAAGATATATCTTGAACTTTCTTATTTTGGAAGGTATAACTATAGCACAATATTCTTTTGTGTTACATAAACATAAGTTTTTTTATTTAGTATCCAATAAATGGAGATTGATGTGCAATCACCTATTTAAATATGAAGTTAATGTCAATTGAAAGCCTATTTCTTAAAGCATAATTGGGTTATATACTTATATTTTTAAATGTTTATTTACTTTATATATATATATATATATATATATATATAAAGTAAATAAACATTTAAACATATATATATATATATATATATATCAATTGTTAATAAATTTTGAATTAATTTAAAATACATAAACTTGCTTGGTTATCATTCAATTTTATAATGCAAATTTATTGGTAAATCATATTTGGATGAGACAATATTTGCTAATTGAGAATAACACCTATTTTAGTAAAAGTAGTTATAAAATAAATAAATCAAAATACAAGATAGGTAAGAAAGTATAATTACATATCACTTTTTGTATTGAATTTAATAATTATTATTTGGCTAAGTATAAATTTTATATAATAATAAATTAATTGATTTGACATTTTTAATTATTTAATAAGTAATTCAGAGCTTCTTCTAATTATTTTGTTAGTAAAAGGTAATAGGGATTCTAAAATAGAAATTATATATGAATTGATTTGATAATTAGTAAATGTGCAAATATGATAATTATTGATAATGATTATAGGTAGTTGCCATGAACTGTTAATGTATTTTATTTTGAGTCAATGTTGATTATAATAAATATCACATTAAGTTAGTATACAGCCATAAAGATTATAATCTTATTCAATTATACAACTGATAATAGTAATACATTTTATTCTATTACAAATTAGAGTGATTTGATTTAATTATATTTAAAGTTTGTTAGTGTGGATTGTAAATTTAGTTTAAATATGAAATTTAATATTAATAGTTCATTATAATAAATCTAACAATTTTTCATATCTTTTGACAGTTATAGTCTAAAGTTTTCGTAACATGGTTTTTAATAAGGTGTAAAGTAATTGGGTATTATTTTTCAATTATTAAAATTAGCATCAAATAAGAATGTATCATTTACTTTATATATTATTATGGTTGTATATTGAAATCTTAAGGTTATTTAATTGGTTGATTTTATTTTATAATATATTAAGTTGGTGAAAATGGAAAGATTTGATAGGTTGATTTATTTTATATTATTAAAGATTTAATCATATTATGATTGACTTAATTAATAAGAGTATGTTGATATTAGTGGAATAGCCAGGTTGAGTAAGCAGTACTTTTGTTTATTTAGTTGAAATTAAAATCATTTATTGATTTACATATTTAGTTACATATCATTGATATTGTAAACTCATATGGCATGTTAAGATTATTATTTCATCCATTCATGAATTATTTTATTTAAATATAAATTAAAATAATGTTGGAGTTTTAGGTTCAAGTTTGTATTATTATAAGCAGTGTTTTGATTCATAAGGAATATTCAAGTCTAATTTTTTGTCAGTATTTTTATTCTATTACAAGTTGTTTATGTAATAAGTATAGGTCATTATTTATAAGATAATATTTGGTTTTATTGCTTTATCTTTAGTTTATTGGTTAATTGTAGCAAAAATATTGAATGCAAATTAAATTATGGTAACTTTTAAGATAGAAATTTTGCATTGCATTAACTTTAAATCAAATTAATAGAATCATAAAAGGTAAAATTAATTATAAAGCATGAATTTTTTATCACTTAAATTAAATGTTATGTAAAAACATGTATTCAATATCTTTCTGCACAGTATAAACTATATACCAAAATGCTTGATATATCTTAAAATTTGAAGTTTAGTTTCTTTATTCAAACCAATTAATTATTATGTTGGAATAATGTGACTACATGTTAAACACTTTGTTTGTAGAATAACTATTTTATTATTACAAACACTTTTATTATAATTGAATAGCAATCTTTATTTAAATGGTAAATAAGTGCTCTAAACCACAACACTCTTATATTAATGCTAAAGATCGTGTTATAATGCAATAGATGTTTGTTTTTATTTCTTAAAGCATTTTCTTGATTTTCATATGATATACCTAGAGAAAATTTAGTTTGCATCTTAAATAGCATGTATATAATAAGTCAATTCACTAATACTTCTTTACTTATGTACTATTCTCAGAAATATACTATTTGAGAATTTTACTTGTTTTTATTTTTTATTGTTTTCAAATTTACATTAACCCTGCATTGTCCCATATTCATTATGCTCCCTGGTAACACTTTTTGTAATGTTTCACCTATTGATTTTATTTTAAACTTTTTTCTGTATAAAAGACTAATAAATTGTATTTTATTTGGTAGAAATGTATTTTACAAATGTAAAAAGTATAAAAAAAACATATTTGAACATTGTAAATATTGAAAAAATAAGTTCATAATTAGAATATAAAATATTTATTGTTATTGACAGGTCAGGAGAAGCAGTGATTTTAGAATATCAACAAAATGTTTTTGATTGGAATTTGTTTTTAAAATATGATTGGATAAATGTTAATCTCTGATAAATCAATAAAATTTTGTTTTAAAATATTATAATTGCATTATATTTTTTAAAAATTTTCAAAAGATTTTACGCATTTTTACTAATGGCATTTAGTAATCAGTTTCATAAAGTGTTGCAATTGAAAGATCATATTTTTTATTGTTTTTATTACACTAGAATTTATTTATTTCTATTTTTAAACATAAAACATATACATATAAAATAAAATTGTAATCATATATACATTTGATTTTTAATAATTCTTATGAAATTATTTGCTAATGATAATCATGAATCTGAATAAACATCACAAAACAGCCAAGTTTTAGTAATTCCAAATAGTTTTATAAAATAATAATTTTTATTAGTAATTTATTAGATGAGATATGCAATAATGAATAATATTTCTGTAGTGTAATTTTTACCACATCATTCACACACAAGATAGGAATTGTTTTCTATCTGCTTTTAACATCTTGCTAAGAAATGTAATCATAAATATATGACCAAAGACATGTTAAAATGACATATGATTCCAAGATACACATTTCATGCTATGCCAGCACTCATCAGTTGAGGCAGATCATATTCTTTTTTGCATATTTTTATTATTGTTTTGTATATATAGATGAGACATTATTATAGTTCAGTTGATGTGTCAAACTTACTGCCCTCAAAATATTACTTTCTTGACATAATCTTGTAAATGATCTTAAAACAGATTACAAAGGACTAAATCCCTCAAACATGTGCAGACAATTCTAAAATACTTTGATATTTTCACCTATTGATTATACCGAACTCTATTATTTTAAAATTAAAGTATCAATATGCAAAGATATTTGATTTTGTTGGTATTTTAAAAAAAAAAAACCTCAATAGATGACTGTAGAATTGCAATTTAAAGAAAGAAAACTACAGTGACTTATCTGGATTCCTCTAGTCAAATACATTCATATCATTTTAAGAAATTATTAAAGCAAATAAAATACATTTCATTCTTTTTTCACAGGATATAGTTTGGTTGTCAAAATTATGTGTAAAAAGTTCATGTAAAAAATACATTGTATTTATAAAAAATAAGGAAATTGGTTCCAAATGTAAGAAATCAATGAAAATAAATAAATAAACCATATAAAAATTTGTTAGAATGTTATATTTTTTGCATGCTATCAAATTTTACTTTATAAATAATGCACATAAACAAAAATGAATTATAGAAATATAAATTTAATTTGAAAAATTAAAAAATGTAAAGAATCAGTGAACACAAAAATTATGCAAAATATGTAATTTGAGTTTTACATAGCAAGATTTTTTATACTCTCACTTTTTGACAATAAATGAATAGGTATTTGCATGAGTGAAATAGTATTGTTATCACTAAAACTTGCAACATCTTTGTTATCACTAACCATGATCTAATGATTGTGTTTTTCCATTATCAAATTTTCTCTGTAACCTTCTGAACAATAATAGCAGTAATAGTCTGTGGTACTGAGGTTACATTTTTATGAATTATTTCACTAATTAATGGTTGGTTTTATATAACGACTATTCCTTTACATAGTTTTCTATAAGATGACATTAGTGATTTCGTATTTTGTTGAAACTTTGAAGCTCATTTCTCATTAAGATCATACTTGATAAAATGAGTACTTAATTGGTTAGAAAAGACCTTCTTTAATTAAATTATTATTTAACACTAGATCATAATTTTTTATCACTATATTCTTTAGGATTGTGAATTTTAAGAACATTTTTTATGATTTATTTATAACTTAAATCGTTATCAACTAACAATTCATTAATACCTTCAGATGACATTTCATTGAATCCTTCTCTGCTGATTATGTAGAAAATTCAGTCATATTAGATGCAACCAGATTTTTGCTTTTCATACATCCTGACTAAATAGCTATCCAACATCCATTCTAAGTTGAAGATCTGAATTCGGGTAATGTTAATCCAATTTGATTCACACAATCCAAATCAAAAATTTCTTCCACACATCTATGACAATTAATGTTTTATCATTCAGTTTTCCCAAAACATATTGAAATGTTCATTTTGCATAATAAGTTTTAAATATTCTGATAATTTATTTGTTTAATGGTTAAATCAATGATATGACATTATGGTGAAAAACAAAATTGTATATTTCAATATTCCAAGACTGGATGTTGGAATTATCTAAAACCAATATAATTTTAAATTCTAAACCTCTGACATTTATATATCACCTAAATTTGTTAAATCATTCCATAAAAATTTCAGTGGTAACCCAAGTTTTTTTGTCATCCAGTACACTGTCAATTTATTCAAATCTACACCATTTATTGGACATGGTCTTTGGGCTTGATTAACAACCAGAAGCTCCAATATGCAATTTCCTGAAGTATTGAAGTAGAATACAAAATGGCATGATCTTTTTATTTTGAAACCAGCAAATTTTTCTATGATTTTGTTGTGCAGGTTCTGTTTTGCATTTCACTTCCAAAAGAAACACTTTTATTAACATTTCAAATTTGATCAGAAGGATGTTCTCCACATTCAATAACTTTAGCCAAATTATTTTGGAAATTTTTGGCAGCTATTTTATCTATAGATGCAGTTTCACCTTTTATTTTAATGTAATGAAGTGTATAACTTAAAATTTTTTGTCATACTTCCTGTACTTGCAGAAAATTTACTTTCCATATTTAACTCAGGTAAAGTGTCTAGCTCAATTTCTTTAATTTGTTTGCAAATTTTTAGACTTTATGGCATTTTTATCTACTCGTACTCTATTTTCTGAAATTTCTTCTATCCACATTATTTAGGCTTTTTCCATTTTTTCATTAACAATATCTCTCATATAAAATGATGACTTAACACTCAATTTTGTTGCAGAACATACTGATTTTCAAATAGAAACTCCATTTATGTCTAATAGTTCTTATAATAGCTTTATATAAACCAACATGCTTTCCTACTTACAGATGTTGCTTTTTATCTGTTTGCAAGATGATCTAAAATTTGAATTTTAATGTCCAAAAAAATCACTTTCCTCATCTTTTTGTAGGTGAATTATTTGACTTGGCATGAGACTACAGAAAAATATTTCCAAGTTAGTTAAAACATAAATTCAAAAATATGCATCGAATGTATAACTTGCCATCTATTGATTTTTTGGGAAAAACAATCAATTAAATTTAAACAAAATTATATTTTATAACATCAGCATCAATAAGGAATGCTTTTTTTTTAAAACCAAATGTCAAAATGCAAACAAAATATCAATATCGAAAAGAAAATTCCCTTTAAAAATAAAACATCAAAACTATTACAATGCAGTAAGCAATCCCCCCCCCAAAAAAAAATATATATATATATTTCCAAAACAAGGATTTTTATTTTTAAAATAATGGGAAATATAGAAATGAAATATATTCATTAAATTAGAAAATATCGAGTGGCATAATTTTTATAGTTCCCACCCACGAGATTATGTTATTTTAAAACAACTCATGTAAAAAGAGAATTTTTTTTTTACAAAACTCATGTCATTTCAAAATGGGGCAAAAAAAATGATATAAAATCAGAATTGAGTGTATATTCAATTTCAATGTTTTTACACTTACTGATATGTTTTTATAGGATTTTGAAAGAATTAATACCACTTGTTCTTAATAAATTTGTATATTACAAATAATACTATATTATGTAATAATTTTGACAATTTATATTAAAAATTTATAAAGTATAACATACATATACATTTAAAAATGTTTTAAATCTAACACTTTTCAAATTTATTTAGTTAGAGATATAGATTTTACAGTAATTTGAAGAATAATATATTTTTAATTATAAATTTCAATCGTGCATGAGATTTTAACTTTTCTTTTTTCATGTTTACTATTAACATATATTTTAATTTTTTCTTCTAGATATTAATCTCCTTCAAAAAAAAAAATAATTAAAAAAAAAATTCCTATTCATGTGTTTGAAAAGAATATTTTTACATATATTTATATTGAGACAATAAGATCTCCTATCATGATAATGATGATTTTTTTTTTTGTAAAGTTAAATTATATAATAAAATAAAGCATTTTCTTTTAAATCTTAAACTTTATATGAGTATTTCTGATGGAGACTGTTATCCAATCAAAACTAATAGAAAATAAAAAATTAGTGCATTATAAAATGGAATTATAAAAACTGTATTAAATGGTTTTATATAGATATACACAAACAATACAAAAAGAATTAAGAAGTTAAAAAAAATGTTTTTTTTTATTATATAAAAGGATAGCAAGCTAAATATTAAGAATAATAAAGAAGCAATGATTGTATTTATATGAGTGAATCTGATGAAAACTATGGGTGAGTTTGTAAGAAATAAATGTATTGTACATGTGACTATGAAAAATGTATTAAATGGGATTAGCCGTTAAAAGAACTACAGTTATTAATAAAAACGTTTTTTTAACCTAATTTTGTTAAAAGTAATTAACTCCTAAAAAAAAAGTTTACTTAATGAAAAACAAATATATTGAAAAATGTCCAAAAATTGTTATTAAAACACCTAAGAAACATATAGAGATTCTCTAAAAAAAAGGGGGGATGCATCAGTTGAGAAGATGAGAACAGGTATTTAGTAGTTGAAGTTGATGCAAATAATTAGATTTATTGTAAAAAGAGGATTTTAGCCAGGCAACAATGGCCTCATAAGGCAATTGATTTGTTTTTGCTGGTGTGAGTTAAATTTCACAAGTAATTTGAGAATGTTAAACTCACTTTTGAATCAATAGCAAGCTTTTTGGTTTTATAAAACAGTAATAAAAAGAGGTTTGGCCTTAATTGTGAATTTATTATAGTCAATTTCATTTTATACATTATTATTAGATAGAGCAGCCCTAAATAAAAATTTGTCGAGAAGGATTAATAAAGGGTCTAAAAATTTTTTGAAAAAGATTTAAAATTGTATGATTATATAGTCATTCTCTGTTTGTAATCATTTTAGAATATTCTGAAGTACTAAAATAATATATGAAATCAACAAATTATACGTATATTTTTAAATCAGTGAATAATTAATGATATTTTGCATAGATCAAAGGAATGATTCCATCATCCTTTGAATAATAATATATAAATTTCAAATATCATAATTTCTTGATAACTTTGATTCATATAATTTTGAATAGAGGTATTCAATTTGATAAAATTAAAACCTTTTTGTAATCCTAAATCAGAGTGGCTATATTTTTTAGTAATCCTTTGTAAAAAGTTTTAAAATATGGACATGGTATATCTGCTACAACCTATTAAATTTTTTTATTGAAAAATAAAGATCCATGAACTTATGTCATCTAATTTAAAGGATTCTATTAACCCAGCAAAAACACTGATAAAGATTTTTAAAGAAGAGATTGTGTCTGGTTATAAATTAATAACTATAACAAATTAAGAATGGTTTCAGAAAATCAAAAAGTATGATTAATACAGTTTTTAATGTTGATAAAATGCAAGGAAAATGTCATTAGTACAATTTGAATTGTTATATATTGTTTTGATAGAATTTGTTCAAAGCTGTTTGCTTCTATCAAAAAGATTTATGCTATTGTCTGAATATAAATGAGATTAAAATTAAAACTGATGTTATCCATGAATGTATACTTACTTCAAATTGTATTTACATTTCTCATAACTCTTTGCAAGCAACTTATTAAAAGAAGTATCGAAATAAGATATAATTTGTTAATGGTATTATAAATTTAATTGATAAAAATCCAGAGTAATAAAATATTCTTGAATTTTAAATTTACAATATTTAAATTACTATGTAGAATGGTATTTAATGTTGAGAATGAAAACTGGAAAGAGTTTGGTTTACTAATCAATCTTCATAAACCAATTATGAAAAAAAAAATTTAGCCACTTTTGAATTTGAAGATCATAAGCTTGAGAATGTGAACTGGCTTAAATATTTTGATAGTTTTTAAGAAGATGGATTTGTATGTAGAAATGCAATACAAGCAATATCAAATGATAGAACATTCTTTATAGTAATATTGCAATTACTTATTACTATTAAGAAATACTCTATTTTTTATATCATTAGCCATTATATTTATTTTCTGCACATTATGATTTTCATTTTAGAATTATATCCATATAAATAATTTTATTTTTGTGAATTCTTCCATATTTGATCTGTTATTTTATCACAACAATCATTAATAACCACAGTCCTATCACAATATTTTTAATGTAAATAATTTTAGAAAAAATTGAATAGATGTACAGTAATGTTTGCTCCTTTTTAGTGTGAGAAAGAGATATGTTTTCATATCTCTTGTTAAGAATCATGATTTGGTAGAGATAGTTTTCAGTATTGATTTAAACTTTACTTTATTGCAAGTAGTTCTCTGAGTCTTCTATACTTCATTATTTTGTCTGCTATTGTACTCACTGTCATATCTTAAAATGTTGATTTATATTAATCATACAATTTATAAATAAATAAATTACAAATAGAAATTGAACTTGTCATAGATAGTATTTGTTTGACAGTTCTTTACAACAGAATAGGTTTAAATTGTCAGGAAATAATGAAGGATATTTTGTACTAATAAAAATATGAATAAGTGGATCACCGTTTAGTATAAGTGCATGCATGGGTGTTTGTATAATGTATACATAGACGTTTTAATTATGGAAATATATGCATTGTACTATATACTATTTGATGGTATAATGTGAAATGGAATTTAGTTTGTATGGGTATTACAGAAATTGGTTATTGCTTTCAGTTCTAAATTTGATTTTAAATTAAAATCAAAAAAAGAAAAAAAAATATTTATTAAAAATTGATTATATGAAATACCCACTATTATATATATATATATATATATATATATATATATATATATATATATATATATATATATATATATATATGTTGAATATTTCTCAGGAAAATATGTTAAGATAAGGGTATTAAAAAGATAAGATAAACGTATACAGAGTTGAAGTTTAGGTTAGAGAGTTAGTATATATATATATATTGAAACGGAAACCTCCAATCTCTTTCCATTTCACCATCAACCTAATGACCTACTCGTCTGAACTAGTTTCGAACCTATCTTAAATGTAAAAATGTCATATGTAAAAATGTTATATATAAGTCGAGCGGGAAAACTTTGCTATAATGGCCGCTTGAATTGCATCAGCCATTTACATACAAAAACACGCTATAATTAGACAGGTTTGATAAAGTTATAGCGGAGAAATGCTCATAATTTATTATAAAATGTTTTATTAATTTTCAGTCAATTCTTAATTATATTCGCTATTATTTCGTATGTGGATGGATAATTTAAACCTTGGAATAACGGCAAAATGATTTGTATATATATTTAAGTTTAAATAAAGAAGATATAATGTAAAACATTTTCTTTAAATTATATTTAACGGTTTTCTGATTTAATGTTTTACATATATAATTGAAACAAAAGTATTTTCTTTAAATTTATTTTTTTTAATAAACAAATAATATTGTAATAACAAATATGTTAAAAGTTATTTATTTCAGTAAAATAAAAATCATCCATTTGTAATTAAAAATGAGAATTTTGTGTAAACAAGAGATCAATTAGTGACTGCACCCTGGATAAAAAGTAAAATCTAGTTTACTGATTGATTTTTGTTTGCAACAAAAAACTTTATCATTAAATCAAAATACCGTTCCTTCTGCTAGGCTTTAACATTTCTATAACACCTAGAAAGGAATTTAATTAATGAAACTGAATCAAATTATATAATTTATATATTTTAATAATTTTAAGTAATTAAAGGTAACACCTCGGAGACGTTATCTGTTGTAAAATTGGATTATATTATTTTGTTTAATTAAAAGTCAATTGGTCCCGAGGCTAATGAAATTCCAAAAAGGTGTTAAAGTTTAGTCGAAATGTATAAATAGGGCTTATTTTAAGCGGGAAGATATACTCCATCTTGCTGTTGAAGAGCTATTATTATCCAAGTTATAAATTGTTTAATTTTACCATGTCCGGCTAAAGTCAGGCACAATTTTGCTGCCGTTCCCGTGATGGAACGCCGAGTTCAATCCATCAAATGCCGAAGCAACAACCAACAAGCTTACACCAAATGAAAGATGCCGTATGCCACTAAAAGGGACTTGCCTTCATTCCAACACCATTTTATATCGTCTCGCAACTGAAGAGGAACATGCCATAGGCCGCCAAAGAACTCACCTTTGTTCCAGCTCGAATCTATCCAGTCCAGCTATAGAACTGTTATAATATTATTTAAAATAGCAGAGCTCTGTGTGAATTTCAAAAACAATCATGATTTCTTCAAAAATAGGTTAGCTAACCATATTATCGAAACTTCTTTCTAAATTGTTTTCCAAATAATCTTTAAATTTTATAATATGAAATACTTTTGTAAATTTCTGTGTTAATTAATGTTTTGCTATATAATTTAATCACTGCAGTTATATTTTGCTTTTCTTTTGCTTATTTTTAATTATTATTAGTTGTGCCTATGTTTCGAAATGGCGTGCATTTAATTATAGAATATGTTTTTAAACATATAAATTTAAAACCTTCGTATTATTATTTATATAGCGTCATTTCGTGCGCTGTTTCGAAACCCAAATTCATATTTTGTCAGTTAATAAATTAATTAATATAAATATAAAATGTGGCTTTTCAACCTTTAATTATTATATTACTAAAGATTAAACTAGCCTGGAGTGCAATCATAAGTATATTTTTTTAGTAAAGTATTCGTTTAATGTGCTAGTATAGGAAATGTGATCACGTGATGCTTAATGGTTTAAGTCCCTTATTAAATATACTTTTCCTCCTTTTTAAAAGTCTAGTAGTTATAGATAACTAAAGAGATTGAATGGGATAAAGTAAAGTTTGTATATATTCCCATCAGTAGCATATACATAATTCTCATGCTACAGAAGAGTTGGCTCTTTTGATCAAGCTGATAAACTTGTGTTCATTTAAAATGTGATATTTCATTTATAATATCCTTCGGCTTGGCGGATGTGGAACTTATTAATATTTTTTTCGTTGTGCTGTTTTATATATAAGATGGAGCCACGGCATTGCCAGCACATCTTCTCATATAGGGTAGTGCAGTAGCGAAGTCTGAGCTACAGGCCAGATTAGCACGTAAGTCCCCCGCTTCTTATGAACCAAATAAAGGTTCCCTTTTGCAGCATGACGACCGGTTATTGGGTATACCGTTGTTTGTCACAAAAACCCTTAAAACTATTCTTCCATCCACAGAGCCACTTTATTATTATATTTTACTTGTGCCTAGCGTATTAGTAAAATCGTTATAGCCAACTCTTTCCTCCCTAATATGCAGTCTTCGGCGTTGATCAGAAGCAATCTTGAAAACACGTTCAATCTAAAGCTATCTGGGATGCTTTATAAGCCCATAGTTGATATATAAAATTATTATAGTCAGATGTATTATTAAGTTTCACTCCAGACTTGGTTTGATTTCACAAACAATAGCCACTCGAACTGATGATGAAAGGGCATAACTGGTAAAAGTTAATGTAGTGATTAGTTATATAGTAGGGCTATTTGTTTCCATTAAATAATATTGGATCAATTAAATAATAGTCAACGTATCAATTATTGTTTAAATGGCCTAGAGTAATGTTACTTTATAAATAAAATGCCTGCGTGCATTTGCCAACAACAATTGTCAATAAATATATTTTAATTCATCATATATCAGTTTCTGTCTCATTATTAAATCAATCCAATTCACTAATTTCCCATAGCTATTTCATTAGTAAAACCCCTATTAACTAATTATATTAGATTTTATCTTTGGAATGTCTTTAGTGTTTAAGTTGTTTATATAGATGTTTAAGTCCATGAGTCTTTTGTTTCTCCGATTTGTTAGTGGGCCGGATTAAGAATTAATTCTCATGGGCCATCATTGTTATGTTGTCCATTAGGTGTTTGATCTGGGGCTTGGAGAGTGGGTTCGAATCCAGGCTGGTCCCTGACCAAAATCTCGGGCTCGACTGGGTTTGAAGTACATTTTGTGAGTTCCAGCTTGTGTTAGATGGATAAGCATATTTTGACCGGCACAATATATATATATCAAATCAAACTACCCCAAATCCAAAATTAAACCAGACCAGCCTTTAAATAATATTAAAACACAACCTAAGGTTTCACTGCTACAAGCAGACTTCTCAAGTGTAAAGAACTACAAAAACTACACAATATATATAATATTAAAAACTACCCACAAATCCATTCACTTTCCATTCACCCTTAATATTAAAAGAACTCTTAAATAAGTTAATTCTTTCAGAATAATAAATTTTCAATAATAAAGACTCTTTAATTCTTCTTTTGGTTTCATTTCTCTCAAAGAAGACAACCTTAGCTTCACCAAAATCAATAGTGTGGCCTGTATCTTTTTCATGGACATACAAAGCAGAACTAAGATATCTATTTTTAACTCTACTTTTATGAACCTTTATTCTTTCATTTAAACTCAAACTACTCTGACCTATGTAAACCTTCTTACAAAATAAACAAGGAATAAAATATACTACACCAGGAATAGTCTTTCTATCAAAAACTTCTTTTGTATTAATTAATAAATTATTCAATGTAACACCCCTTTTCCAAGCAATTTTCATATTTCCAAACAATATACTATTTCTACACACATTTTTATAAGAAGACAATTTAAATGGCAAAGAAATAAAATCATATTTTTCTTTAACCTTTACATCCTTACAAATATTACTATTAGATAAAATACTTTTAACAAATTTATCAGAGTATCCAACACTCAAGTAATTTTTATAAAATTGATATTTCTGAAACAAAGCTACCCCATGAGAATTATTTAGTTTAATATTTCTATGACAATAATTTTTTAAAGCAGCTACTTTATGAGATACAGACTGATAGCTATCAGGTTTAATTATAGATCTTAATTCTTTACTTTTAACTAAATGACTGCACAATAAACAATTAGTTTCTACATTTCTAATCACCAAAAGATCTAAAAATTTAAACTTACCAAAATCTAACCCCCCTCCTTTTAACAGAAATTTTATAGAAGAATCAAAACAATTAAGCTCATTTACATATTCCTTCAATTTATCATTCTTAACTACAAATAAACAATCATCAACATATCTGACAAATAACTTTACATATAAACAATTCTTTTTAATAATAATGTCCTCTTCCATAAAACTAATATAAACTGAACATACTAAAGGAGAAATAATATAACCTATTATCCAACCTTCCTTAATCTTATAAAAATTACCTTTATAAGTAAAATACATAGAATCTTCCAACAACAAAAGCAAATCTTTAATTACCTTAATTTTATTTTTTGATAAAGAACTTTTCTTAATTAATACAGACAAAAGAACATCAATACTGCTTAACCTATTAACAGACTGATACATATTTTCAATATCTAAACTTCCAAATACCCAATTACCTTCCATTTTAAAATTATTAATCTTATCAAAAGCCTCAAAAGAAGAAGAAACTGTGTACTGACCAAAATCAACAAATTGTTTTAAAAAATTATTCAAGAATCTAGAAATACCCTCTACAACACTACGTGTAAAATCAAATATAAATCTTAAAGGAACATCATCTTTATGAGTTTTAATATTCACAAACATTTTAGATGTAAAATCATTAGGATAGCATTTTAAATAATCTACTCTATTAAAAATTTTTAAATTAATCATTTTCTTCATAATATCTATCAATTTTCTTTTAATCAAATTACCTGGATCTTTATCTAACAACATATATTTACCATTATTTAATTCTCTATCCATTTTCTCTTTGAATTCATCTCCTTTCATAATCACAAACCTACCAGCTTTGTCTTCATGAGAAATGATTACATCATTAGCAATTAACCTATTCTTAAGATGTTTAATCTCAGCAGGATTAATAACAAATTTTTCTTTCCTTTTTAAACTTTTATTCAAAATCGATTGAATACCAACTTTCTGCTCATCACTCAAATTACTAGATTCAATAGACGAAATTGTATCAAAAACTATATTTTTTGAATGAAATGGAACAAAATTAGGGCCTTTACCAAGAATATCTAATCCTCTATCTTTAACTTCAAATCAGAAAGATTAACAACTCTATCCCCAGAAACATTATTCTCATACCCTTTATCACTACAATAAATTTTATTAACTTTCCCAAACAACCGCTTTAATTTTCTTTCATATTTTTTACAATAGAAATTTGACCTATTCTGTCTAAATTGTCTTATAAAAAAATTTAAAATTGAATAATTAAAATCTTGCCTCCTTTCTAAATAATATCTATTCCTTTTATATAGATAAATAAATTTATAAAACTTTACAAAAGTATCTTTTAAAAAACTATTCAATATATATGTTTGTAACTTAAAAGCTAAATTCCTATTTCGAAGCAACTTTTTATTTTTACTAAAATTAATAACACAGCACCTAGGAAAAACACTAAATTCCCTACATTTTTTAAGAAAATAAATCTGCCATCGTAAAGACTCTATCCTATCACTCAATCTAGACAAATTTTTAATCCTTCTAATATCATTAAATGGAAAATTATTAAAAACTAAACTCCACAAACCCATACTAAAAAACCCAATTACCAATACCCTTATAAATTAAAACCCAATAAAACCTACACACTCTTCTATATATATAACTAAATAACCACAAATATGCTCTTTCAACCTAAACTCAAACAACAAACATAATATACATAAATGATATTCAAATATACCCATAATTAAAAACAAAAATTATATCAATAATAAAATGTCAATAATAAATATCAATAATAAAATATCAATAATAAAATATATCAATAATAAAAGAAATTTTTTTTTACACTATATCAACAAAACTACTCTTAAACGCAAAAAACTCATTAAAATGTAAACATTACAAGCATAAAGCTAAACTAGTCAATATAAAATCAAAACTACCCCAAATCCAAAATTAAACCAGACCAGCATAAAAATAATATTAAAACACAACCTAAGGTTTCACTGCTACAAGCAGACTTCTCAAGTGTAAAGAACTACAAAAACTACACAATATATATAATATTAAAAACTACCCACAAATCCATTCACTTCCCATCCACCCTTAATATTAAAAGAACTCTTAAATAAGTTAATTGCTTCAGAATAATAAATTTTCAATAATAAAGTCTCTTTAATTCTTCTTTTGATTTCATTTCTCTCAAAGAAGACAACCTTAGCTTCACCAAAGTCAATAGTGTGGCCTGTATCTTTTTCATGGACATACAAAGCAGAACTAAGATATCTATTTTTAACTCTACTTTTATGAACCTTTATTACTTCATTTAAACTCAAACTACTCTGACCTATGTAAACCTTCTTACAAAATAAACAAGGAATAAAATATACTACACCAGGAATAGTCTTTCTATCAAAAACTTCTTTTGTATTATTTAATAAATTATTCAATGTAACATTCCTTTTCCAAGCAATTTTCTTATTTCCAAACAATATACTGTTTCTACACACAATTTTATAACTGTACCTTATAAATCTAATTAATCAGCAGATCAATAAGTCTAATAAACTCTAAAACCCACACATTAAATTTTCCTTATATTAACAAAAATATTTTTTATTTTCATATTTAAATTAAGTACCCAATTCAAAACGTTAGTAATGCTTTCAATTTTAATGCTAATCAGAAATTAACAAAATAAGATAAAATGTATTTCAGACAGTATTTAGATTACCATCAACACAATATTTAAAATTAATTGAAATATTCTTGTGAGTATTATAAACAATTTCATTAAATTATCATTTTAAAATTAAATAAGAGAGATAATATCATAAAATTAGTATTTTATGAAAATATTTTTCTCCATTAAAATTCTAAAAAATTATACATTTAAACAAAATATTAATCACATAGAGTGTTTTCTTTGATTATAAGACATCAAAATTATGTGTTTTCTGAACATTTGTGATGATGGTGTTTTAGTTGTATTTATATGTTGGACTACTTCCATCACCTAGTAATGAATATTGAATGTCTTTAGAAAAATATAACTTCATTTAAATTTTCAAAGTATATTAAGTTCTTAGCCATAGGTTAGTACATGCATAACATTTTGAGAGATATTCTTCTTTCTCTCTTCTTCAGGTGATGCTGATGTAACTAGTGGCAGTAATAGCATGGTAATTGAACCTGGACCCTTAGATTTCTAAACATTGAATTTTAAGTTATCACTCTAATCAATTGAAACACCCTACAAAAGGCAGCAATTAGTAAAAATTTCATATACTTATTTATAAGGTTACTCTTGATATCTCCACTTTTTTATAAGACAAAGTTGATTAGTATTTTCTATATATTATGTACAATCACCCTAGATTGACTTATGGGTTTATTCATTATTCTCAAGTGAGCAGCTTCTTTGAATTTTTCTTTTTTGTACCTTTTCCTCTCTATCCAAAATATTTGTATTTTCCCCATTGAACATATGCTTATTGGTACATACATGTTCTACTACCATAGATATATGTTTTCTCTCTTCTAATCATCAGTTTGTGCTGTTGAAGTCACTTATAAATGAGGTAACTGATCTCACCAATATATATAATTCCACTTTTACATAGAATTTTATTGGTGGAGTTTATGTTTTTCAGCATTTCAAGTATGGGAATTGTAGGTATTACAATTCCTTGTAGTGTGGTAAAGTTCTGGAAAGCCATTCTGATGTTATACTGTTGGCAGATTTTTCTTAATTTTTTCTGATATTTTTAGTGTATATTGATATCTTATAGTACCAATAATTCTTTATGTTGTATATTTAAGGTTTTCCTGATAACATTTGATGGATAACCATAAGAATTTAATTTATATGGATCTTTTCTTTTTTCAAATTGTTGGTTTCTGAACAATTTCCTCTGTTCTATTCTATAGTTATAGTATAACTTCATGTTTTGTGTTTCTGGTGTGATTGGATGTATATGCTAAGTATTTTACTATATGTGTGTTTTTGTATACTGTAGTTTTGATTTTGCCATGAAAGAGTCTTGTCACAAGAACAGTTAAGAATGCCAAATTGTCACCTCATTCTGATTCTATTGTGAATTTAATTGAAAGGAATATATTGTTGATATGCTTCCAGAAAGTTTGTAGTAGTGCTTTACCATGTTGTCATACAACCAATGCATCATCAACATAACAAAACCAAACATTAGGTGGATATGGAATAAACTTTATAACTGTGGTTTCAAGTTACTTTACATAAATATTGCTAATCAAGGTTGACAGTGGTGGATACATAGCCATTTCTTGATTTTGTTAGAAAAATTGTGTGCTGTATTGAAAGTAGATTGTTGTACATCAGAATGTTAATAGTTCCATTATACTATCAGTATAAATAGTTATTCTGGTTTGTAAGCTACTTCCACTATTTAATCTTTTTCTTACAATATACAGTGCTTCTTCACATGGTTCAGTTATTAACAAACTTTCCACATCAAATTTTATAAGTATATCATTTTTTTCAATTGTTGAGTTCTTTATTAATTTTACAAAGTGTCTAGACCATACCTGACAAAGGACTGGGTCTTGTAAGTCAAAGGACTAAAACTTAGAGAAAAAATCTTAACAAATTTTGGCAAGGTGAATTCTATAACTAACAATAGGTCTTAATGAAATGTGATCTTTATGAATTTTAGGTTGACTATAAAGATGAGAAATTTTACTAAAACATAATGTTGGTTTACTTTTTTCTGATTCACTGAAGTTCTGTTTAATGTTTGCAACTTCGTTTTTGTAACCAGTATTGAATTTTTTGCCACTTTTCTGTATTGGTGTGGTGTAATGTGTTTTTGTATTTTGTTGTTACAATCAGTTGTATCTATTAAAACTGTTGCAATGCATTTATAAGCAGGGAGAATGATTATAAATTTGTCTCGTATGAGAGATTTAATTGCTTTTCTCTCATAAAACTGCTTCTATAAAATACAATATGAATATGGAAGAATGTATATTGGTGAGACCAAACATTTCATTGAAAATCAGTTGCAACAGCACAAAGTTATTAATAGAAGAGAAATAGCAGATGTATCTATCATAGCAGACCATGTATGTACCAGTGAATATATGGTCATTTGAGGAAAAAATATTGGATATAGATGAAAAGTTACAAAAAAAAAATTCAAAGAATTTTCTCACATGACAATGATTGAATAATCCCACAAGTCAACATAGTGTGACCATAAATAATGTATGGAAATCACTAATGAACTCTATCCTTACGAAAACATGGAGAAATCAGGAAGAATAAGTATAAAAAATACTAATTATTGCTTTTGGCAGGATGGCTCAAAGTTAGATCATCATCTGAAAATTCAATATTCAAGATTCTTAGAGTATAGGTTTGATTCTCATGCTAGTACTGTCACTGGTCATGCCAGGAATACCTGAAAAAGAAATAATAATATTTCTTGAAACATTGTGCATATACTTACCTGTTTAAATTACCAACAATTAAAAATACTTTGAAAATTTAAATAAAAGTTAAATTATATCAAAGACATTCAATACTCAATACTAGATGATGGAAATAGCCCAATATACAAATACACTACAATTTTGTCCATATGATGTGCATATATCTTTTATGTTCTACATTCTTTATTGCTCCAGGTAATATTTAAAATAATACATACAAGCAGCCATCCCTGAAAGTGACAAACAACTTTGTAATCTATTTACAATATTTTAATTTGTGTACATAATAACTTTTAATTCTCATACAATTTTTTTTTGTTTGAGAAAACTTTTATTAAAAATTTAAGTCCACACTAGGTAGTTATTCATCTACAATTTAAGAAAAATGATAAAAGTACTTTATTTCTCTATATTGAAAATTTTATATAGATAATTTCATGTATAACTAAAAACTTAAAAGAAATTTTTGCCATTAAAATTAAAAATGTATTGAAAGTCATTTGGAAGAGTGGGTTTTTTAGTTTTCCAAAAGAAGATATTAAAGACTTTTTTATTCAGATATTATATCTATTTTAAGAAAATCTGGTACTTCAGAGAAAAATAAATTTCTCTTTTTTATATAAATAAAAATGAGCACCCTGCATGGTTTAGCACAGTGGTAGAATGTAAAATTTTGGATTAGTAAGTTATGAAATCAATTTTGAAAATTTCTTATGAACTGAACTCTTGAGCATAAAGGTTTCTTAACAATCATTAAGAACCTCCTGATCAACAGGGAAATATTAATGATGCTCAATTGAAAGGTTGCCCCAGGATTTAAGCCTTTACTTTTTATCCTGCAGGGCTCCCCATTGAGCACTGTCCTGTTTATCATATATATAAATCCTTTTCTCAAAAGTATTGAATCAAATCTCCCTGGGCTATATATTTCTCCACTTAAGAAACTATAAGAGGTGATAGATGAATATTCAAAATGTTATGGCCTAAAATTTAACCTGAAATGCTGTGGCTTGGAGGTTGATCTCAGTACAAGTGGTTGCCTTGAGATTTGTGGCCAAGCCACAGAAATTCCTCAGTTTCTCAATGCGCTTGTCTTCAGTTTCAATGAGAAGCAATATTAACAATCCTTGCTGGAGGCAACCAAAAAGATAACCACATCATTGTCTGGAATATGTCTTTTCATCTATGGTAAAGTCACATTATTAAACATGATGGTCTTGACAAAGATAAATAATTGTCTCCCTGTGATTAAGCCCACTAAATGGGTCATCTCGAAAATTGCATCCTTATGCTCTGGGCTGTTCTGAAAAAAAAAGCAGTAGCAATAATCGACAGACAGATGCAATGACCCAGGGCCATTAATGGAATGGGTCTCCATGACATTTCTACTTTATGGTTCCAGAAGACTTACAATTTTTTCCATAAATTAAAAATGAATCAACAGAATGAAGAAATTCCAATACTCATAATTCCAACAGATGGGCCTCCACCACCATGGCAAAGAAACTGTTTGGATCTCCAACTAAATAAGCTTATGAAATGCATAGCATCAATAATGACACATTTCAAAACAAACTAACATACTGGCAGGTCTTTAGTATAAAGCACACTCACTTAAAAGACCATCTCTCAAGTTTAACCATTGCAAATGATAAATTAATGAAATTAAAAAATGGAGCTTAGAGTTCAAATATCTGGATTATTTAATCAAAATCAATATAAATGCATTACCTATTAATGAATTTTTAATTAATAAAGAGAGTTCTCAAAAATTGACTCAACCTGCATGATTTGCAAAAAAGATGAAACTATCAACCATTTCAGATTCGGATGTAATCAGATAAAGCAATTTAAAAATACACTAATGAGTCAGATCAAGGCAAATCAATCTAAATTATTTAATTTGAAAAAATGTATCAGAAAAGGATCATACCCAGAAATTAGACTCTCATTAATTCTTGATCATCTATTGTGAATTACTAGATGTAAGCTAGTATTTAATCATCAAAATTTTAATCCTATTAACTTCATGCAGAACAATCTAAAAAAACAAGAGATAGCCTGATAACATCTGAGGTTATTTTTACCATGACTTGAGACATGCTGGATTTATCTCTCCATGTCCCACCAATAGCAGGATGCTTTGAAAAAGAGAAAACAGAAGAGTAATTGATTCAAATTCAGGAAAACCAAATGAAGGAATGAGAAAACACTTTGAACAAAATATGTACCAAATAAATTACCTTCAATTTAATAATGTAATCTTTAATAAATTATTTTGGAAACTAAAGCTGTTAGCATTTTTTTCTTACATTAGTAGATATTCTACTGGGGCTCACTAATTTACTTTCTACCTCACAGAAAATTCTAACAAATTTTTTAAATAGTCTTTAATAAGACTCTTAACTTAATATTATTAATTAATTAAAACATATAACAAAAATAAAATTATCTATATTTTTATTTTCAATCATAACATAAAAAGACATATTATCTTGAAAGCAAAGTAAACTTCTTTCTTACTGATGGATATTATAATTTTGTTTTTCTTTTTAAACAAAAGATTTTTTCAAAATGTTAATTTTTTCACTCACTATTTTTTTTTAAAAAAGTCAAACACTGTTTAATCAAAATAAAATCTGCAATTTACCCTGTGTAAAATTAAAGAGGATGATAAACGCACTGGTCAACCCTGGTTGGTGGACCAGACATGGGGACAGTTTAGACTTTAATCACATCATTGTACTGATCTCAACCATACCCACAGAAAGCCTAAATCCATTTGCTCCAATGACCCTATTCCAGATCAAAACTTGATTGAACTATACTCAAAGGATTCAGCTCTACTGAATCTTAATCTTATGAATTGATTAATTGATAGACTATCTCACTCACCTTTTACTTATAAAAAACTCATAAGTTGTAATTGATTTCAATTGTAACTGTTTATGTACCTAGAATTAGACCTGAATAGAATGCAAATAAATTGTTATTGAAAGTAAAATCTGCAATTTAGATTAACTAGACAAATTCCTTACACTTTATTTTTAATTTTAACCAAAACAACTAAGACTATAAAATGCAGGGGGGTCATTTTAAAGGGACACTAAATTAATCTAAAAAAGCATCTAAAATTAAATCTATAAAAATATCAATTTGAAGAATATTATTCTAATTTTATTTACAAAAATTATTGAGTAGATTATTAAAATCATATAAGTCATATTATATCTTATAAAGACACACACAACAGCTCACAAACTCTTAATATTAAAATATAAAACAATCAAATCTATTTTTATCATAACAATAAACTAAACATAAATTTATTATTAAAATTTCATATTTAATTTTATAAATATATACTATAAAACTAAAGTAACTTTCTCTACAAATAATAAATAAACACACACTAAAAATATAAATTGAACTTATATATATATATATATTAGATCATTACATAATTTTAAATCGTAAAAACGATATAATATCAAAATAAAACATTTTCTAATTTTTTATTTAAATAATAATTGATATAAATATTCAAATAAATATATATTATAATTCCAGAAACTTAATATAATTTTCATTTACTTTTATTTTATATATTTTACTTTCAAAAGCTATTTTTTCAACTAATAGTTTAAATTAATTACATACATTCTTATATTTTACACAAAATTTAAAATCTTAGTAAAACTTAAACAATAATTATAATCCCAAAATTTTCTATTGAAATCAAATCAGCTCAGCACCTGTTAATTAGAAAAATATAATAACAAAGAAAATCTCAATGTAAAACTAAAATTTCAATCAATAAAATACATTGATTATTTTAAAACTACATTTTTAACAATGAATATTTCAATTTATTAGGCCTTTTTAGGTAAACAAGTAAACAACTTCTCCCCCCGCAATTTTATCAAGAAGTAATTTTGCACTAAATTAATATATAATCTTAAGTATTAAGATACTTGAGTAAATATATAAATTAGACTATTTATTTATTTATTACATTTGAAAATTATTTTAAATGGTTCATGAGTAAAAGTAATATGGAATCAAAAACTAAGAAAAAACTATCCTGCACAAAATCTAAACCCAAGCTGAAAAATCAAACATTAAAAAACAAAGTGGACACTTAATAAATATCTTAAAATACAACTCTAAAACTATACTCAACAAGAACCAGAACGTAAATCTAGATCAAAACGTTAAAATATTACAAGATTTTAGTAAGAAACAGTTAAGGACAACAATCAGTGCCAATATCATATCAAATACAAATTTAGAAAACTGATGGAATAAAATCAAGACAAATATATTTTGTAGAAAGGCTGTTCAAAAGAAAGATATTATATATCCAAGATTACAGTAAATTTTATTATATTATATAATATTAAATACGCTAACGTATATGGAAATTAAATTCAACGATATATTAATAATAATATTTTTAAGGCGCTTTCAGAGCTTACACTCATATTCATAGCCTTTTAACATAGTAATTTACAAAGTAGAGCTTTTTATATTTCACCTTAAATCTCTCCTGTTTATTGCTTTCAAATCTCTTGATATATACGCTTCTTTAACCTTCCTTTGATGTCATTTCTTTCAGTTGCAATTATCCTAGCTTTGCAGGTTCAAACTCTGATTAGCCTCATTTGGTGGTCCCAATACTGAGCTGCCTTGTTTCTTCTTAATACTCTTTTGTATAAGTATTTATGCTGAGCCCTCTGTTGTTTATAGTGGCCCGTCTCACCATAGTATCTGCGCCGCGTTTGCCTGAGGGTGCAACTTGTACCCACTGTGGTGTTGATTGTAGGTCAATTTTGTCCTTAGAATTGTTCAAAATCCTGTTGGTGTTTGGAGGGGTTCAAAACCTCGCAAATTCATTCTGCAATTTTTGACCAGTTTTTTAGCAATGTTAGGAATATATGGCAGACATTGCGTGTTTTTGTCCCTGTTAGGTTTGGATTGTTTTCTAAAATGTTTTAATTCTTCTGTGATGGTTATTAAGTCATAACCAACCTTCTCGATCAAGTGTTTTCGAATGGCTTATTTATCCGATTTGACGGTTTGCTTTTTGCAAATTTTTGGATCTCTGAATCTAGCCTCTGAAGGTCAATAATGGAGAAATTTAAGTCAACTTTACACGACATGAAACTAGTATGGCTCACATGAAAAGTTTATTGAATTGGAATGAACTTGAGAAAAGATTAAAAAACAAAATTACTATTGATTGTCAATCTCAAAATTTATATGAAATGGAAAAGAAACATGGAGGATGTTTTGGAAGGCTGATTGAAATTATCAAATTCCTTGGTAGTCAAAATTTAGCATTTCGGATCATCTGATAAATTATATGAAAAATAACAAATTTAAAATTAATTGAATTATTTGCGGTTGATCCCTTATGGAAATCATGTTGAGAGGCCTAGACAAAACAATAGGTACATTATTTGAGCAAAGATAGCCAAAAGAATTATTGGAAATTTTAAGTACAGCAATTAGGGAAACAATTTATTATCGATAAAGAAACCAAATATTATTCTATTATTTTAGATTGTACACCAGATGCAGTAAAACTGAACAAATGACCATAATTATTCGCGTTTTTTGTAATAATGGAACGTTAAAATTAGGAAAACTTTGGTTCATAGATATAACGTTCACTGGACGGGTTTATGACAACAATAATTGAACAACTGAAAAGGAAGATTCCCATTGAAGACAGGGTCAAGGGTATGATAATGGGGCCAACATGAAAGGCAAAAGGCTGGACTTCAAATTGATTTTAACCAAAACCCGGCATTTTACGTACCATGGCGCTCATTCTTTAAACTTAATCATAAAGAGGCCAAAGCAATGTAGATACAATTGTTTTTGCAATTGTTCAAAATATACATTTTATCACTTATAAACAGTGGTCAATCCTTTTAAAATTTATTAAACTTTAACTCTAAAACAACCATCAGAAACACGATGGGAAAGCAGAATGAGCAACGGCCTCACGGTATCAGTTGGGTGAAATTTATGATGCACCTAGAAATAATGAACAACAACTTTTAATAGAGAATTCAACATGAAGCAATCACTCGCACTAACTTAAGGATTACATTTATTTGTTCTTTAATAATTTGGCATGATATATTAAATAGAATAAACCTGTCAGTAAAATGCTCCAAAATGTAAATATGAGCTCCTTGCTTTAGACGACGCAAACTAAATAAATTTTTACGAGAATACGATCAGATTCAATTTCAAAACATTCTCAAAGCAGATGAACTTAGCGAAGAGGTTGAGGAGAGAAAGAATTTAAAACTGCCAAAGAGTCGACAACGGAAAAAATGCAATGATCGCATCAGAGAACACCCAAAACCTGAAGAAAATTAAAATAAAATTTTTAACTTTTGAGTAGATAATCTTTAACGCTTGAACCAAGTATAAATTCAATTTTCTATATAAATACAGAAATAATAGGATACAACAAAACAAAATTAGAAAAATTTAAATATAAAGAAAATTACGATTATTACAATTATTTGAGATATTTTTCAAAGGATTTAATTCTCAAAACCCTCAAAAAATTATGTTTCAATAATTTATCTGCCAAACTACAATCTTAAGAAATATTAACATAGTTGGTTGGACTTTTTCTAAGTAAAATTATTAAAACTTCTTGAGAACAGACACAATTAATTATAATTGTATTGAAAATGATATTTGGAAATGAAATAAATACAACATCAAGTTTATTAATATGAAGCAATATAAAATTATTATAATTATTTGTGTTATTTATTTTTATAAAAATATTTATTTATTTTCTTAGGATTACACAATATTTAAAGTAGGGGTATACATTAAGACCAGATTTTAAATTGGGAACGAACAGACTGGGGGGGATAAAATTGGTTTATGGAGTTTATAGTATATATATTTGTATTTGTAATATTACTTTTTAAAATATTTTTATAAATTGAAATTTATTATTAAATTGCTAATATTGCATAAATTTAGGGTTGAAAAATTAGCAAAAATTTTAAAAAAATGGGTTGTTAAAACGAAGGAGCAAATAATAAATAGAAATTTAAAAAAAAAAAAAATAAAATTTTCGAAAATATTAAAATTAAATATTTAATCCAAAATATTTTTTAAATTTATATATATATATATTTGAATCACTCTGTCTATTTTTAACAACCATTATTTTTAAAATTTCTGCAAATTTCAACATCTAAACGGTAAATATATATTATTTCATCAAACCGTTTGTATGAAATAATATATAATTTACATCAATTTATGCTATTTTTGATATCAAAATAGCATTAATCGTGCATCTTCAAACAACTTTTTAAAACAGGGGGCCTAGAACACATGACAGGCAAAACAAATGCAGGCGACGGGAGTATGTTTTTATCTAGGCTGTTTATAAAAAGAAATTTATATTGAAGAATGTATTTAAAAATAATTATAATAAAAATAGTGATTTTAATTATTATAAAGTTAAAACGGAATTAAATTTTATTAAATAAATAAATGTCTACCTTAACGATGCATTCAAAAATGGAAATTTTGGCTCCATCCGCCTGGCCACTTTCATAAATTTTATCATATGGAAGATTAGATGTAAGGTATTATTTGATAGTGAGTTGACCGGTCCTATTGAAGACATTTTCTTAAAGTTATTATATAAAGCTAAAGAAAGTGATCTAAGAACATGCCTGCCTAGCCTTGCTGAGCAAACATGGAGTCAATTAAATATTTAGCAATAGCCATGTATATTATTTATTCATGACCCTCAAACTTTACACACCATGGGATTTATATGCCAAATTAGATCACCCCTGATAAGTAACATAACATAAAAGTTTACTTTTAATCTTGTAATCATCATCTAATTTAATAACTAGTTAGTCTTTAATGTTTCAGTCATGATCATAAACATGAACTCTATTTTACAATGTATATTTTACTTTTTGTGCAAATTGAAAAAAATAAAATAAATAAATAAATGTTTATAAAATTTCAACTTTACGATTGTATACATTACTTGTATTATACTATAATGTTTTACTATGACTATATGCATATATCTGCTGTTTAAATCTATTTGTTTATTAACATATTTAGATATGATTAAATAATTTTATTTATTCTACCAACTACTATAACTTTTATTTATCTACCATTAAAAAAATCTTGTATATTATTAAGTGGTCATATCAATATGTAATGACAATACTCAAAATATTTAACAATTGCAAATTATTAGAAATTTATATGTTCATGTGTGTGCATCTGAGTGATTCATACATTAGTAATATATCCATGTGAAATATGTTCATTTACCTGTCATTTACTTAACTTGGGGCTTAATCAACTCTAAATGGCATTTTCTCAAATTTTAATAAAATTTAAGTTTAGAAGACATCTCATATTTAAATATATTCATCAAAATTTTTATCAGTACATTGATATGTACTTATTTATAAATGGGAAACTTTTCAAATAACACAAGCCAACAGTTAAAAACTCTAGTAAGTAATGCTTTTTCCTTCATTGTTTCTTTATAAAAGACTAATAAACAGGACATTGTCTTACAGAAAATATTTAAAGAATATATATTAAATAGAAAAATTATAAAACTTTTGTAACTAGATCATACATATATGTATGGGTGTGTATGTATTGTAATGATATGAATTTGATTAACTGTATTGCTCATATATTACAAACTTCCAATGTCAATCAAACTTAAATAGTGGGACAAATTTGAATGTAATGAAGGAAAATTAAAGTTAAAAATGATTCTCTTCATTGTTGTCTTACATGCATCTGAATATATAATTTAAATTATATTTCAATGATTATATATTTATTTATAAAAAAAAATATTTGTAAAATTTGTAAATTCTGTGTACTTTATAGATATTACACTTTGTTAAGAGGTTACTCATATTCTCTTTTCAATTAATATTGGCGTATAAGAAAGTTATAAACAAATAATTTATGTCTCCTAGTGCCCAAGTAAAGGTGAATATGAGTGTATAAATAAAGGATGGATTAAGATTTAATGATTCAGGCTTAATCTAAATTGAATTTTTTTTGTAAAAATAAAATATATTTTGTAAGTTTACTTAATAATATATTCAAAATTAAAATCTATCAAAAAAAAAAAAAAACATGAAGTAATTAAAGATAATTGTCAAGTTTTATTAAAGTCAAATTCAATCAAACAACATGTAATTAATGGTAATTAAAGAATTAATAAAAAAACATATTAGCAATATTTGAATACAGTATAATTTATATATATATATTTGGAGTTTAGAGGTAATTAGAGGGGATTTAAACACAGACTTTTAAGCATTATCAGATATCTACTCTATTTTATAATGAAAAGGATAAGTGATCTCAAATATATGTATTTGGTTGTGAACCAGTATTCATCAGTTTGTCCAGATTACCATCTCCCATGCTTATACAAGTTATTAGTGTTTGGTTTATATTAAATTAAGATAAAAAATCTTTAATAGAAAGGTTTTATCCACTCCACCTTCCAACTCTTCAGCCATC
This sequence comes from Epiperipatus broadwayi, assembly GCA_028023455.1. NCBI lineage: Eukaryota > Metazoa > Onychophora > Udeonychophora > Euonychophora > Peripatidae > Epiperipatus > Epiperipatus broadwayi. The sequence continues at coordinate 500,833 of JAQFVV010000462.1, forward strand.
CATTGACAATCTGATGATGGAATGTCCAAATTCCTTGTTGATGCCAGTATGTCAAGACCATGTTGGCTTTAAGACAACAGATTTAGTCTGTATCCTACACATCTTTCTTCAGTGGATTTAAATGGACAAGGTGCTATACATGAGGGATCAGAGTGACTTATAGTCAACATGGGCATGGCATTAATATTGGCATTAACAAAAGATTTGGGCATTCCATCATCAGGTTTTTAATTTTAATTGTATGGATGGCTGAGACTTGGAGGGTAGAGTAGGTTAAAGCCTGACTATTAAAGTTTAAAATTTGATGTCTTAATATAAACCAAGCACTGGTTATATATATATGTGTGTGTGCGTGCGCGCGCGTGTGTGTAAGATGAAAATATGGACTCACTGATGCGTGTTGGTTCAGCATGCAATATGTATATTAGTGGTCTATTTATTTTTTCCACATGTATTTAGCCATGTGTATTGGTTGTATAAGGTAGACTGGATAGCTTAAGAGAGCTTAAAAGTTTGTGACCATATCCCCAATAATTACGACAGATTAGTAACAAATGATTAAAAGTTGTAATTATAAATTTATTTAAACGCACAATCATTACGTAAATAATATTCATTAAGGTTGTAGCCTCAATCGCAATTTATACGCATGCGATTGAGGCTACAGCCTTAATGAATATTATTAACAAATTATTAGTAAAATTAAAAACCAAGATAATAAAATAACCTAAGGCTTTTGGGGGATAGTTATCCTTGGGGTAAAGGTTATAAAAACAACAACAATGTCTGTAAAGAGCAAAATTGTACATCAACAGTATTACATATCTTGTTATAAATTCTATCCTAGTTTTGGAAGCATTATGCATCATTTTAGAAGACTGCTTTTATAGTTTTCAGTACTGACTCAAACACAGTGATATTGTCAATATTTTATATAATAGAAAGAATAAACATAATTTTTTAAGCACACCTGATGTGTACCAGCTATGTCTAAACAATGCAGCTTGACTAATATTGAAAAATGCCTATAATAAATCTAAATAAACCAAGATATAAAATATAGCTTAGTTGACCATGGAAACACTTTTTCTCCTCATATGCAATTTGTATAGCCCACATGTTTAAGCAGATCAAAGCCAAGAAAAATGTCACCTGAATTAAGATACAGAGATCGGTTTATTTTTATGACATTTCACACATGGACTTATAAATTGTATAGTAAGCTTATGAAACTATTTAAAGTATTGTCATTAAGACTTTTTTATATTTATATGCAAATAGATAGAGGCCTTCATAATTTATAAATTTCATTCATGTATTTCATTACATGCAATTTTGATTATAATATCACAAAAAAATATTAAGCTTAAATACAAATATCAAAATTAAATGTACATATACTTTTAAATTTTAAATTGTGCTTTAGGCAAAAAAGTAAAACTTAGTATTATTAGAAAAGAATTATACTGCTGAGTGCTTTCAGAGAACTTAAGTCTCCATATTCATAGCCTATTTTAATCAATGTTCAGCAGTAATTTATGCAAAATTTATGCAAAGTTTTCTTTCATAAAGACCATTTTCTGGAGATTGCAAAGCAAGATTCTTTTTGGTTTATCGCATAGTTGTCATTTGCAATAAAGCATGCCTCCCTAATCTTTCATTTTTTATCATTACACTCAGTGTGCAATGTCCTTGAAGGCATGCTTTATTGCTAATGACAACTATACAATAAACCAAAAGAATCATGCTTTGCAATCTCCAGAAAATGGTTTTTATGAAAGAAAACTTTTGCATAAATTACCACTAAACTTTGATTAAAATAGGCTATGAATATGGAGACTTAAGTTCTCTGAAAGTGCTCAGCCATATAATTCTTTTCTAATAATACTAAGCTTCACTTTTTTGCATAAAGCACAATTTAAAACTTACCACTCAAAGTTGAAGCAAAAAACAAGGATATACTTTTAAAATAAAAAATTGCATAACATTACAATACTAGTCATAAAACTAAGTTTACTAAAACTCTTCCACATTCATGGCTTAATCTATTAGCAAATTGATGTTTTCAAGTATAATTCAACTAAACATACCATCTATATATGTCAAACCAAATAGCCTTTTCATCATTCGCCTTCAAAGATCAAATTTTTTTAACATCAAATGATGTTTTTATGAGATTGATGGCATCAGATATCACTTTCTTTTAGTTTTCTTTTCAATTCATTTTTTCTATAAAAGATAACTTTTTAAATTAATGAATAATACCTTATGATCAGTATTGAATTCATGAATATATAAATCTGAGCTTTTATATTTATTTTAAATGTACTCTTATGACTTTAACCCTCTCATTAACACTTAATTTACTCTGGCCTATTTAAATTTTAGGACAACTATAAGGAATTTTATAAACTATTTCAGGAATAGATTTGCAATCAATTAACTGTTTTAAATAATTTAATAATGAATTTAAATTCAGGCTTTTCTTTCAAGACCTTTTTAACATCCACCCAATAAAAAACTATTTTTATAAATCAATTTACTAATTGATGACTTTTACAGCAAAGAAATAAAGTCTTTATTCTCATTAACACTTACATTTTTATTATTAACAGATCTATAGATATTATTATCAAATATAATATTCCTAATAAATTCATTATTATATCTTAATTCAATATATTCATAAGAAAATTCACTTTTCTGAATAAAACTATGGTTTTCAAAATCTATTTTTATAACAAAAATTCAATACAACACATCTCTTATGAATAAAAGTTTGGTAACTATCTGACCATATCATATTTCTTAAATTTTTTTCTTTAATAAAATGACTACAAAATAAAACATTATTAACTTTATCAACATTTAAATCTAAAAAATTTAACTTTACAAATTCAAGTGTGCCCCTCCCCCATAGAAAAATTAATATTAAAATCAAAAGCATTCAATCCATCAAAAAAATTATTCAATTTGACTTCCTGTAAAACAAACAAACAATCATCAACATATCTAACCAATTTTTTTTAAAGAAACAGACAAATTATCAATAGACATAGCACATTAAAGGAGAAATAACTTAAGCAAAAACCCAATCTTCTTTTATTTTATAAAACACATCATTACACACAAAATACAGAATCATCTAATAACAAGAGCAAATCACGAATAATCTTAATCCTATCTGCAGAAAAATTTTCAAATTTCTTCAAAATATCAAAAAAACACGTTAATATTTTTTATTCTATCAACTGACTGATATATGTTTTCAATATTTAAACTTCCATAAGCATAATGTTTTTTTTAAAAAAATAAATCCATTAATTTTATCATATGCTTCAAAAAAAAAGTTACTAATCAAAATTCAAATAATTCTTAAAAAACATTATAAAAAAATTTAAGTAATCAATCATAGATTTATACTTTATGCTTGTCCAAATTATAATAATATTAAATAGTGCTAACACACTTATAACATAAAGCTGTATAAATTAATAACAATTAATCAATTAAATGGCTTAGCACTTTTGAGAAAATGTATTTCTTATAATCATAGCCTATTATGACTCATTCATTGAAATCATTCTATATGTATAATATGCAAACTCTATGCAAATGAGTCAATTAGCCCATCTTTTTGATATAGCAAAACATGCTTCTTTATGATTAATAGCAAAGGAGTCTTCTGTAATGAAGTAAGTCTCCTTTACCTTATGTTTAACATCATGTCTCTCAGTACAAACTAATTTTACAGAGGCAGGTTCAAACTTGTGTCTGGATACTTTTTGACGTTGTACAAAAATGTGACTTATTATACCTAATGAATGAGTCATAACAGGATATGATTATGAGAATTACATTTTATTGAAAGTGCTAAGCCATTTTAATTGATTAATTGCTATTAATTTATACAGCTTTACTTTATAAGTGTGTTAGCACTATTTAATATTATTATAAAAAATTTTGAAATTTTATCAACAATCCTCTTTGTAAAATCAAAAATACACCTTAAAATATAATTATCTTTATAAGATTTTAAACTGAAAAAAACCTTAGAAATCAAAAAATCACTAGGATAACAATTTAAATAAGTACATCTATCTAAAAAAAATATTTACTGTAATTTTCATAGTTTCAATTAACATAGGTTTTATTTTCCTACCAGAATGAGAATTTAAAATAGAATACCTCTCATTATTTAATTCTAAAGAAACTTTATTTTTCAAACCACTATTATTTAATAATCCAAAACGGTCATCTTTGACTTCTTTTAATAGCATAACATCATTGATCTTCAATCTTTTTTTTAAAGAAAAATTATTTGATATGGGGCAAAAACAAATTTTTTCTTCTCAAGTAACTGCTTATTCAAAATTACCTGTAGAAACTTTTTATTTTTATTTTTATCTGGAATATTTCTACAACAGTTAATAGCAGAAATAAAATCAAATACCACATTACTGTTGCTAAAAGGAATAAAAAAAAGCCTTCACCTAAAATTGTAAACCAAAATTATTTAAAACAAAATTAAATAAATTTAAAACAGATGAACCCTCAGACCTTTTATTAAAATACTCTATAATTAAATTTCTTTTATTAACATCTTTACCTTTTCCAAGTTTTTTTAATAATCAATTATGCTTATTAATGTATTTTTTTATTATAAACTAATTGACATTCTAATTTAAACCACTTTAAAAATTAATTTAAAATATAATAATTGTAATTACTTCTAAAATCCAAACATCTTCAAAATTTTTTAAATCTATCAATTAAATTAGATAAACTAAAGTATACGTCAATTAATAGGAATAGTATTCATTACTAACAAATTTTAATTTTTTTGTGATGAATACTATTAGTATATATATATACGTTAATTTTGACATTTGTATTTAAGCTTAATATTTTTTGTGATTTTATATTTATTAGTTTATGATTTTATAAAGTAATAATGTCAATGGATAATTTTATACATCAATAAATAATGTTGGTATTTAAGTTATTTATTTGTCTGTATATTATTTTGTCTGCAGTCTTATTTCCAATTCATGCTAAACAGTTCTCCACTAATCCTGAGAATTCATGTTCTGAGCAAAGCAATATGAGATTGCTACTGTGAGAACTGTGATGATGATAATCAGTAGGGTAATAAATTCATATGTAATATTTCTTGGAAGAAAGTAGTATGTATATAAATCAACACTTTTGAATGAATTTTACCTGAGAACCTCTGAGATGTGATGACTCAGAAACTTAATCACTTTATTTAAACAGGCATATAAAAACAAAATATTTGATCAATATGTTGAAATAATATATATATATATATGCTGTCACAAACAATTTTTGAAATAATATATATATATATATGCTGTCACAAACAATTTTTATAACAAAGAATCAAAATAAATTTTAACATTATTTTAATAAATTAAAAATTGTTGTTGATTGTAAAAAATAATTAACAAGATTTTTAAATTAAGTTGACAGTGTTTTGATGATTTGTAGAAAAGCTTTTTAAAAAAAATAATAACTTAAGATGCTGAATCTAACTTAGTTTCTAATTCAGTAATAGCAGCTAAACATGTTTTGGCTTCTAAAATAATGATTGGAACATATTTGTATTTAATTCACAAACATCATTTACTAGAATGTCACATTTGTTTGATATATTTACATGTATTTTCACATTGGATTCATAACTTTCACAAATATCATTTGACCAAGCTTCAAGATTTAATAAGTTCAATAAACCTGATACTCTTTATTTTTATCACAAAACAACAAAAGTATGCTTATAAAAATTAGTAGACAAAAATATGGCCATGTTATTTTATTTTATCTCAAATATATTTAATTTTTTATGTTTATATATATATGCTTTCTGTTGTTTGTTTAATTAATCTGCTGCTTTTAAAAACAAAATCATTTTTTGCAGAATATTATAAAAAGAAGCAATTGTCTAAGAAGATATTATTTATTCAAGTTAATCCATCAAAGTTTAAAATAACTTCATTACTTTAATTTTATTTTTTGAGAAAATAAACTTATTTGAACAAAAAGATAATATCATATTCACAGATAAAATTGTTTTGGAAAACTTTAGCAAAAAACTAAAATAGGAAATGATAAAGAGCTTACAAATGAATAATTGGTATCAGTGGATAAAATTATATAAAAAAGGCTACTGTGATTTTGCTACACATAAAAATTGCTTCAAGTATTGAAAAATGAAAAATTGAGATAAAATTGAAGAAAATTATTATCCAACTATTGCAAGGAAAGGTATACAAATAATAGGCTAAAATGATTTTCAAATTACTTTCACAGTTTTAGCATTGCATGCATTAATTGAGATCTAAATATATTTGCAAGTTTTACTTTCAATTTTCTCAGATATATTATTGTCATTTTATTTTTTTCTGATATTTGATGTTAGTGATAAACAAAATTTCTGCAAGCCATTTTGGTTTTGTCTAACATGGGTATGAATAGAATTAATGTTAAATATTTATAAGGATTTTGACTTAAAAAGTTCATTGGTTTAAAGTTGCTGCAAAAAATATTTAATATAGTTGTTTCAAATATATTTTTTGTATAAAACATTTAAAATCAATGATTTTAGTTTCATGTGAATGTTCATATTCAAAAATTTTCATAATATATGTTTTTGAGAACTTGTCCAGTAAATTTAAAAAATATATTTTTTTCCAAAATATAAAAGATGAGTTTGTGTAAACAAGCACTATAATTGACATTCCTAATCAAAGTAAGATTTTTAATAACCAAATTTTATTGATTAAAAAATTTAATTTTGCTAATATTTTTTGTAACATTAATAATCACACTAGTATTTGTGATACAAAGCAACTCCAAAAATGTTCATGCATATTATGAAATGACTTGCAATATATTATCAAACTTTATTCATATTGATAAAAAAGCATTTCACTATATAAATATATCATATAAATATCTACATTTTTGCCTATTTTTAATTATATGACACTTCTATAGAACAATTTCTATAAGAGCAATTTATATTGATTACTCAAATCTCAATGCCAAACTATGCCTTGTTTACATGCTCAGTATGATTTTTCTTTATATTAAAATATGTCTTGCTACCATGATCAATATTATTTTAATATTGTCTCCAAGTTTTTTTAGTATTGGAATAAAAGATACATAACACAAAAGTATAGATAATATGTAATACATAGAAATTAATTAGATTTATATAATGATAGTGTTTTCTTTAGATAGAGAAGTTGCTATTATTCTTATGATTAATAATATTTTTCTCTTAAATAACACTTGTAAATACAAACATATATTATATATTTTATTATCTCTTTACAGATTATGCTTACAAGGATGCATAAATAATTAAAGAGAAAAAATACTATATTAAGTAGATATAGTTTGCGTTTATCTCTTACTTCAAATTGCTAACTCTTATACAAAATGATATATCTCTAATTAATATGTATTATATAAATATTCAAATTATTTGTAATTATTTTAGCGGAATACTTGCTAATAAATGTATATTTTCTATATTTATATAAACGTATTTTTGAAGTTAAATAAAGACGAGATTTGATATATTTCATATTTAAGCAAATATATATAGTTTAGGATGTGTTATTTTATTCTTTTTTTAAAGACTATAGTAGTTTTAAAAAATAAACTTCACAATGTTCAATAATTTAAAGAAATGCTTTTAAAATGACGTATATTGGTTTATAGATATCTATAAACAAAGAATGATCTTTCTTTGGTGTGAATAATATTTTAATATATTTTTTAAATTATTAAAACTTCTAATGTGCATTATTAATTCAAAATTTTAAATTATTTTTAAAAATTATAATTGTTTAGTTAGTTTTTTCCATATATATATTACACAGGTTTTAATTGCGACTTGAAGTTGTATTAAACATGAGAATTAAAAATGATATAATAATTTGAATTCATGAGAACGTTGGAGCAGCCCAGACCCGCACTTCATCATAGTAGTGATTGCCTGAAGCAACTAAAAGATGTGGCCAGCAGTCAAGAAATTGGCTAAAAAGAAAAAACACACAAGCGAGTTATCATTTCCCCACACAAGCCACTAATGAGAGGGGCCTGTGACCCACTAAGCAATCAGCTGACACTGCCTCAGTGCAAAGAAAAACATTCAGCTAGCTATTATTTATTATAGATGGTCAATCCACATCAGAGTTCACAAAACAGCAAGAGGCTAAAAACAAAAGCTGCTTGATTTCCATGAGATGAACAAATCATTTTGCACAACCCAATAACTGTCAACCCATTGCAGTCAATAATATCTATAATTTGAGTTCTATCTCTGCTGCAGGGCATGTTGTAAACAAAATTGATTTTATGCTAAAACTGTGAGTAATTCACATAGGTTTTCAAGAGAGAGGGGGATATAAAATAGATAATGTGGGAAGCATATGCACATGAAAGATGAAGTAACATTTTTTTTTAACTTTTTAATACATGGATGAGAACACTTCATTTTGCAATGAATTAAACATAGCTTGCCTATCACTGGGACGATTATTGATTTTTCTTATGAATTTTATGGATAACAGTTTTCTATTTTTGTAAATCATCCATAAATTATTTTGCTAAAAGTGGTTAGCCGTTGTTAAAAAGCCTTCAGCAGAATTTAGAGTAAGATTTTTTTTTTTAGACATCTAAGGCTCCTTGCAGTTTTGAGGTATTAGTGTAATTGCTTGTTTCATGCCAGTTATTTATTATTTATATGTTGTTAACCTTTTATTTTATTCATAAACATAAAAAAATGACTTGAGTTATTACTCTTTTTATAGTTTTATTCTACAAATTGAGAAAGCTTGACTATTTTTTTTTACATCCCCATTATTTTATTTATTATGCATGTCTTTAGTTTAATTAATTAAAGTTACATATAATAAATTCATTAATTATATGTAGAATGTATCATTGATTAAAATAAAAATAGATACATTATTTAAATTTCAGTTATTAATTAAAAAAAAACAGTTTGCATATTTAATAATTATCTTTATAGAAAATTGGTTTAAATCATTAATAAATTTATTATAGAATTAACAAATATACCATAAAAGCTTATAGTCTAGCCTTTTTAAAAAAAATATATTTATTTTTAATTTATTAATATATATATCTTTCTATATTCAATTATATATATATATATATATATATATATATATATATATACTTGAATTAATCCAACATTTCAAGCAATGCAGCAATAGTAAAAGAGAATATTATGAACATATTCTGTTTATTAAATATATATACTTACAAAAAAATTTAAAATATATTCAATATAAATAATCTGAAGAAATTTTATTTCTATAATCATACATGGATCTCCTTTGAAGATATCAATTAATCATAATATAGTGCAAATTGCATCAGAATATGCAGATTGGGGTGCAAATATCAAGAGTTTTAACAAATTATGATTTATAAATAAAATATCAAGTGGCATTATTGCCCAGGGGTTCATAAGAAGGTTGAATATTAGAAAAAGGGTATAAACTATTGACCTTATGCTTCAGAATCTGTCACACTACCACAGAACCAACCTATTAGCATTTTAATTTATGTATGTATACACCCAAGAGTTATATTACAATAAATGATACTACAATAAACAATTGTTACCATTAAAAAGACTATGCTATAATAAATAGATAGAGTGGAGAGTGATGGATCATCTGAAAATCTGTGCTCATATACCCTATATATAATATTTTTAAGTAATTTTATTAATATGTTTTCTCTAGAGAAAATTATTACATTTTTTATGAGTGAATGATTTTTAAAACTTTCATTGTGGAGAATGTGTTCATAGTTTTACTAAAATAAAATAAATAATTGTTTTGGCCTTTACATAACTTAAACTATATATTATTTATGATTCGTTGATATGGTATCTCTGAAGAATTTAATATAATGTACACTAGAATAAAAAATGCTAAAATGTATAAGATTTTATAATGTACATTCGTTCTAGAAGACCACTCTGTAAATATATATGCATGTGGAAGTATAGTGTATATATAATGAGTAATTTTATTTTATAAAAAAAAAACTAATTAGTAGTGATATTATTAGTTTTGGGTATGTATTCTTAATGATTATATATATATATAATCAAATCATAATGTATTCTTAATGATTATATATATATATAATCAAATCATAATAGACCGCCTTATGTGAACGGACAAATGTATATATCTACTTTCATTGTCAAAAACTATAAGAAAAAAGCTATTTCTTGAAAGTTGGTGCAGATATTTATATTTGTCAATTCACCGAAGTCAGTTTGCTTCTATTTAATCACATACATACTTTCCCCCCCTCATATGTCAAATGCGTTGACCAGAAAACAAACCTGGGCCATCTGCTTGGAAGGCAGCTATGCTAACCAATAAGCCACCAATGTTTGACAATCACATATATACTTGTTGCTTTGTTTATTAAATGCTTCTAATATTTATTATAACAAAAATATACTAATTACCATAACCTGCTTTACATTTGAAATTAAGTTACCATTTCTAAATTAATAATAAATATTTTATGCATACAATGGATTTCATTATTTCAAGCTGAGAAGTTAATATTTTTAATATTTTTACAAATTAGCCATACCAGTATATAATGTATGGTCTACAGTTAACTTTCCAGACTGTTACACACTTTTGATGGCTGCAAGAAGCAAAGATGTCTTTCCTGGACATTTTTTATTTGTATTGGGATGATTCCTGTTGCTACCTAGCCAAGACTAACTAGAATATCCTCAACAAAAGGGCTTTGCTTCCATTAATTGATTTACTTTAATAGCACAAAGAGCAGGAATCTAACTTAAATTAGATTATCAGACCAAGTATATTTACAATACACATATAATTAAATGTAAATTTAATTAATATGATTATATGGCAATTAAAATGTTACATGGTGAGATATGGAGAGAGAGAATTAAGCCAAATTAACATATTAAAAATTTCATGTTTATATACATACAAAACAAAAGTAAAACATTAACATAATAGTCAAATAAAAGTAAAGTAAATTAATTATGACCTTCTTTGCTAAGGATTAGTCCTATTCTAAAATAAAAATAAACAGACCAATTGCTTTTAGTTATAAAGATTTAAAAGAATTAAGTTTGTCTAGATTGAATTTAGTGTTTTATATGTACCAAGATTTTTTTTGCAGCTTAATTTCTGGAGTGATCATCTCTTTCCTCATTGAAGATAATTGAGTTTTTTAGCAGTGTTCCTAGTATCTTTGACAGCTCTTTGCTCCTCTAGTCTGGATTGGTACATATATTTACAAGCATGGATCTCAGCAATGACAGTCAAAAGTATTTTACTATAAGTCAAGCATCAGATGTTAAAACTGGGATGTGAAACACAAATGAACACTCCTCTTAGCTGTGCATGATAAGGTGAACATTTGAAAATATTACTATACAATCTTGATTGATCATTGGGGAACTTTGTATAGCAGACCAATAGTAGAAAGAATGATTAATACCCCACCACTAACATAACTGACAGAAAAATTCAAGCAAATTTTGTAGACTTCTCACAGCAAAACTTGTCAAAAGAAAAAAAATAATAGTAAATTTTTAGCTTTTATATCTTTGCCATCCAATTGTAAACTCCCATGTTATTAATTAGTTTTCCAAATTCTTTTAATTGGTTAAGCTTCTCTTCTAAATTATTAATTACAATTTTATCAAACTTTTTATTTAATCACTTGGGCATACTAATTTTAACCAAATTCCTTCTAGTCAGATAATTTACATATATTAGAGATATTTAATTAGATAGCTAATTACATAGTTTCAATTAGTGTTTATACAACAAAATTCTTTCCAAAGTAACTTTATGGTTACTTTTGCATAATTAAATTTATAATTTATTCTTTTATTTTTATAATCCATCATAATTTTTTCTTACTTAACAGAGGGCAGGTAAGTGCTCCTTTGAATATAAAAAGAAAAATCCCTACACTTTAATAGGCTTTAACCCACCTTTTTACTTAATAATTAACTATCTTTTTTTAAAAATATATACTATTTTATTTTTCACTTCTAACATCCAATATAAGAAGGTTAAAAAACTCACACAGATCAATTACATGTTAATTAAACCACATTTAATTACCTATGGAAGTTATGACTACAAAATGGGTCAAATTTTGTGCAATACAGTTGAAAAATGTATTGAAATCTGAGATTGTCAAGGCTATTCAGCTTACAATATTTTTTTTGTTTTTTAACACACTAGAAATTTGGATTCCAGCTACTTGTTAATGATTCCAGGACTTTTTTATATTTATGTAACATCATTATAAATTAACTTGACATGCCAAACCATCTGCAGATCAGTGTGCCATGAAGAAACAGCTTAACCAAACACAAAATATAGTCAAGAGTTCCTGCATGTACTGATATATGCACATATACCTCAATCTATAATTTTTTTATTCATCATTGCTTGATGTGTAATGATTAGAATTATTTTTCATCAACATAATAGTTGTTGTTGTTACTATTATTATTATTATTATTATTATTATTATTATTATTATTATTATTATTATTATTATTATTATTATTATTATTATTATTATTATTATTATTATTATTATTATTATTATTATTATTATTATTATTATTATTATTATTACTACTATTGTTGTTGTTGTTGTTATGATAATGATGATGATGATGATGATTATTATTATTATTATTATTATTATTATTATTAGTAGTAGTAGTAGTAGTAGTAGTAGTATTACTACTACTACTACTACTACTACTACTACTACTACTACAATTGCTACTACTACTACTACTACTACTGTCTTTTATTTTTCACTGTGAATATGTTATATTTTAATATTTTTACCTATTGATTTTATGATGCTCTGCTATGTTTAAACTACAGACTTATAAGTTGAGTTACTCATAAAGTCTTTGATGTCATTAATTTGGTTAAACTTGTTATAATTATTATGTAAATTTATTCTTTTTAAAACACTTATTTGGACACAAATAAAATTTTTTACTTCTTTTCATTAGAAAAGCATTACTATTTTAAATGATTTTCAACATTTGTATTTTAAATCTTTTTTTTTAGTCATGCCCAAAGGTCCATTTGATTAATGATTTAGTTTTTATCATGCAATTCTTTTTTTGATATTTTCTGGAGTAGCCACTCATGCAAGTGAATTGTGAATCACCCTTAGTTTTTTATACTGTTTTGGCTGAGTGAGATCAAGTCATTTTGGGTTCATCTGAAGATATTTGTTTATTCAGGACTAGGGGAAAAACATCTTTTTTTCTAGCTCCACTCCACAAATTTCTCATAGAGCCAAATTGCATTGCATAAACCATTGTTTCTTTTGGTTGGGATTTAAATTCCCAATCTTTGGTTTTATAACTAAGTTTGGTGCTTATAAAAGCACTCAATAATTTGGCCATCTTCTCAACAGTCTTTCTCTCAGCTCCAATGAGTATTTTCTTGAAATTATTAGGAAAATTATGCTGCACTATCTTAATAATTTGTTCAGATAGTCAGCTGATCATTAAAGCTCATAATTTAGTTACTGGAAAAACAGACTGAAAGGTTCACTAGGTCATTACTTATCTTGTGACATTGGGTGCCTGATATTTTCCTAAAACTCTTTTCTCCAGTAGCTAGCTAGTAATGCTTGTGTATATTTATGAAAAGTTATTGGTTTTTTAAACAGGCAATCCCACCATGCCTGATATAGATGGCTTCAGGTAATAGCAATCATAGCCTCCTCACTTACCTGATTCAATATAAAACATTGTTCCAAGTTGGTAATATGTTCTGTGGGAGCCTTCCCTATCTAACCTAAAAATATTCTTATCTTTAAAAATTTGTTCACTACTGCAAAATTATTACTTTGTATCTGCATGCTTATATTTATGTTATTAACTTTAATTTTTCCAATTTTTTTGTTTCATTTTGCCTTCTTTTAAACTCAATTTTATCTGTCTTCTGAACTAAATTATTTATTTTAACCCTCATTTTCTCTATGATCCTTTCATTCTCCATTTATTTTCTGTTACTACTTCCTGTAAGAGCTCTATTTATTCTTCTTGTACCATTTTAATTTTTTTAATTTTCTAGTAAGTTGTCTTCATTTGGCTTTCAACCTGCTTTATATTTCTGCTGATGTTCATTGAAAAACTGTTTGGATGCTCTCCAATACTAGAGACTGTATCCCACAATGCTGGTGCTGTCAGCTCCTCATAAAGAAGCTCTCTGGGGAATTTATAGAGTGTTAAATTCCTATCAGTGACAGCTAACACTAATGATCTCGGTGAAAACATTTTTTGGAAAGTTGCGAATAATTTTTTTGGGATGGTGCTGTTGAAATTAACATTTATTTCTTGCAGTTCATCTTGATTCCATATCGTTGGGGAGGGCTCTTCTTTAGTGTTTTCTATGAGATTTAAATTATTTATGTTGGCTTGATTTGCCTTCCTAAATCTTGCTGTCTGTGTTAATGCTGGACTTTTTTCGATGCTGTGAAGCTGCTGGTTTCTTTTTGTTACGTTTGCGTATGTTTTTGAGATAGTCGCAGTTTTCATTTTATCGCCATTTGTTTGAGTGCAATTTATGTCATTTGCTTCTTGACGCGACGCCATGCTTGTTTATGACGTTAGAATTTATTTTTTGTTATGAACGACTGTATTACTTACTTTTTGCTAGAAAACAACTGTTCAGTAATCAGCCATCGCTGTCTTTATCTATCACAGATATATATCACAGTTTTTAAGTGTGAAAATGATTAGAATATGGGAAAAAAAGATTATTAATAAGACCTTCGTTCTTGATGACTTAGGCATACACGCGCATGTGCATTCTTATTATTATTATTATTATTATTATTATTATTATTATTATTATTATTATTATTATTATTATTGTTGTTGTTGTTATTATTATTACTACTACTAATATTATTATTACTACTACTACTACCACCACCACTACTATCATTACTACCACTACTACTACTACCACTAGCACTACTACTACTACTATTGCTACTACTACCACTACTACTACTGCTACTGCTATTACTACTACTACTACTACTACTACTACTACTACTACTACTACTACTACTGATTCTTTTCTTAACCCAAAAAGTTGTGGAATTTTGGCTATTTTCTCCTCTCTTGCACCTCTCACCAATTTTAAGTTTTATAATAATTTTTGTCTGATAGCTGTCCACTTTATGATGATAATTAAAACTAAATACTTTCTTTTTTCTTTAAATTCACTACAAAAGAAAGGAATTGTTCAAGCACTCACATTGTTAATTCAGGCCCTTACTTTAGATGACATTTATAAAAAACGTTTCATGTATCCATGTTTCATATTTATAATAAAAATTTTGGGCACCTACATAGAAGTAATATTTATAATGGGCATTTCAGGCCACCCATATTGAAATAATATTTATAATGGGTATTTTAGGCACCCATGTTGCCAACTATTTATAACAAAATTATGTTAATTACTATAACATGCCTTACATTTAAAATTAAATTATCATTTCTAAAATAATAAATAGTTTATACATTTAGTGAATTTCATTATTTGAAGCAGAGGAGTTATTATGGTTAACATTTTTACACATTAGCTATATCAACAGTCAGACTTGGATGGTATAAAATATATGATCCATGACCACTATTCCAGATAGTTGTACTTACTCTGTGCCTGCAATAAACAAACACCTTGTCTGTAAAAACTTTATTTGTATTGGAATGATTCCTGGGTGCCATATATTGAAAACTGGCTATAGTATTCTTAAAATAAGGGTTTTAATGTGCTTTCAGTACATGATTTACTTAACTAGTACAAAGAGCAAGAAACTGAGTTAAATTAGACTATCAAACCAAATATATTTACAGTGCAGATATATAATTAAACTCTAATTTTACTTAATACTATTATATGACACTTAAAATATTATATGGTGAGATGTGGAGTGAGAGAAACCTAGGCCAAATTAATAAAGTAAAAATATTTTTATTTGCACATGCAAAACAAACATAAACATTAACATAATAGTCAAATAAATGTAAAGTAAGTAAATTACAGCCTTCTTTGCTAAGGATTACTCCATTTCTAAAATCAGGGTAAACAACTCAAATACTGTTAGTTATAAAGTTTTAAAAGAATAATAGTGTGTATTGACATTGAATTTAGTATTTCACATTTACCTGTCAGTTATTTTTTAAGAACATTTACATTAACTAGCTCTTTATTCTTTTCTTGGAGTTTGACTTTAGCTTTACCTATTTCTCTCTCTGTGTTAACATATTTCTTAAGAAAATTTGCACCAATTTTCACTTTACTTTTATCTTTAATTTTCATTTTTGCTTTATCAATATCTCTTTCTTTATTAATATTTTCTTCAAAAAAATCTCTACTAACTGACTTTTCCTTTATCTCTTTAAGTTCCAACTTTAGCCTTCCCTATATCTTGTTTTTGATTCATTATTTCTCTAATTAAATTTACACTAACTATCTTTCCACTTATGTTTTTGAGTTTTACTTTGGCATTTCCAATATCTCTTTACAAATCAATATTTTCTCTAGAAAAATTTATCTTAATCTTTTTTTTATTCATTATTTTGAGTTTTAACTTTAGCCTTGCCTATCTTTCGATATTTGCTACTTATTTCTTTAAAAAAATACATTCTACTTTTTTTTTCACACTTAAATATAGACTTTACTTTAGCTTTACCTGGATGTCTATCTTGATCAATTTCTCCTTTCATAAACCTTACATTGAATAACAAATTCTTAATGTTCTTAAATAATACTTTTTTATGATTACTAAATTTTGGACTAGTGTCTCCATAACTGATGGTACATTTATAAACTACATTCTCTATTTTATTTTTAAATTTTTTACTAGTATTGTCAGTAATTTTTGGCAATTCATTCTCTAATATTTCTAGACATTTTTCATCCAAAAAACTTAATTCTATCCATAAAGACTCATTAATTCTTTTGTCTTTATTAAAGTTTACATCAAGATTTTCAAATACAAATATAATTTCTTTTCTAATTAGTATTTTAGATTGCTTATCCTCTCCTCTATCATAACTTCTTAACTTATTAAGTAGTTTATCCATTTCTACACCATTATTAGTTAATTCAAAAGACCTTTTGGTTTCCTTCAATTCTTCATTAACTCATTCATTATCTTGATTAACTACTTCTACAGATTCTTTATATGTTTTTAATTCCTTACTGACTAATCCAACATCCTTATTAATCACTTCAACAATTTGCTGATTTTTCTCATTTGCTAACACAACAAATAATTTATTCTCTGTTATATCATTATCTACCAACTCAACAAATGATCTATTCTCATTAACATCTTTATTATTTACTTCAACAGACTAACTCAATAAATTTTCTATTCTCTTCTACCTCTTTAGTGACTAATTCAGCAGATTATATTCACTCTACTACTTTTCTACTGAACAATTCACTATCTTGATTAACAACTTAAACAGATTTCTGAGTTACCTCACATACTAACTCAACAAACTTTTTATTTTTTATCACATCCTCACTGATTAATTCAATAGATTCTTTTGTCGCTTTTACATCTGTACTGATTACGTCCACAGATTGTTTAAATTCTATACTTTCTATTTCTGATTACATCCACACATTGTTTAAATTCTCTACTTTCTATTTTTTCCTTTTCATCATTAATAACTAATTCAACAGGGTTTTTATATTCTTTCATTTCAGTATTAATTATTTCTATATTAATTACTTCACCAAATTAATTGTTTTTTAAAGATTTATTT
Source organism: Epiperipatus broadwayi (assembly GCA_028023455.1). Lineage (NCBI taxonomy): Eukaryota > Metazoa > Onychophora > Udeonychophora > Euonychophora > Peripatidae > Epiperipatus > Epiperipatus broadwayi. Next base: position 518,771 of record JAQFVV010000462.1, read on the forward strand.
ATATCTTCTGTAGATTTATCTATCTTTTTTTCTAAAGATTTACTCGTATCTTCTGCAGATTTATCTATTTTCTTTCCTAAAGATTTCATTTTCTTTTCCAAGGACTCCATTTTCCTTTGAAATATTTTGAATATTAATAACATATCAAGCTCTTTTGCATTTTATGGGATCTCATTTTTTTAAACTCTGGGTTAAATTACTGTACCAACAACTACAGAAACATTTTCATCAAAAACTTCTTTTTCACTAATTTTTAACATCAAGGGAGTTTCATGCTCTTCTATTTCTGCATCAATATCATTAATCTCAGTAGTTATTAAGTTTTCCTCCATAAATTTTCCTCAAATTTTTTTGAATTTCAATCATTTTATCAAAACAAATTTATATTTATTTATTCTAGATAAAATAATTTTGAAACAGTTTTTAAATATTCAATATTCATAAAAATAGTCAATTCTACAAAAAAAAAAACACCAATACCACTCTATGACACAACTTCGAATGAGGAAAATTTAACAATCTACTTCAAGATGACTACTTGTAGTTAGTCAATTTAACATACATGAAATTCACTTAACAAATAGCACAACCTAATATCTGATTTTATACATCATTGTTTTATGTCCATTTTCATTATCATCAAAGCACAATAAAATGATAATTCATAAGGCATATCTTTCATGTACATAAATTATAAGAGCATGCAATCACATATAACACATAAATCAATATTTATAATAAACATTCAAATACAAATAACATTTAAAATTATAAGAACTTGTATATTGATGTGAAAACCCAATAAATGGAAATATCTTGAATCTTACATAAATTATAATAATTACTATGCAGACATCTGACCAATGTCATGCCAACACATAAAAATGCTGAAAGTAAAGATATTGACCATTTGAATAATCACATTATAACTAGTAAGCAATTTCTGGCCAACATGTTGGGTTCCAAAATCAACTGTAACCCACAGTGATGGGGACAATTTCAGGTAAGCAGTGAGCTCACAAAAAAGTGTGAAAGCAATAATCAAATAATAATAACCACTGATCTCCTACTGCTTTAATAAATAAACACCTATTAATTAATAATTTCCTAGCTCAAAATAATAACAAAAATAATAAATTGATTCATGAGACTGTTCCTATGCTATGATGTACAGACTGCCTTAAAGTCAAATAAGTATCAAAGACACATGCTTGACTGCATAAAATATCATTGAATTCCAACTTTTTAAGAATGACAATCATATCTTTATGAACAATTATAATAATCCTATTTAAATAAAGCTCAAATAATTATCCGACTAAATATTTAAGAGTAATATTAAAATTTATTATAAAAATAAATTTATGTTCTAATTTTAATTTTAAATAAATCTTGATCTAAATCTTTATTGTATTTTAATCTTTATCTCAGATATATCATACTGCAAAAGGAACAAAGCTTAAGATATTGGGTAAGAAAGAGAAATTTTATGGAAATCCAATAATCCAGAGAAAATTTAGAGAAATGTAAAATAATATTATTAAACATCACATGATCACCATCTCTTATGCTAGCACATAACTGTTATTAAACAGGAAAAAACTCTCCATACAGTAATGCCACCCTGTGCCAACCAGAGTAATCAATGGATGCCAGAAGGCTTCTGCATCTGGTTAGCACAGGGTGGCACTACTGTATGGAGAATTTTGCATGTTTAATAATATTATTAAACAAATTATAACAACTAAACTGTAAAAATAGTCACCTTAGGTCATATAGGGTTTTGAATTAATTTTTAAAAAATCTCTATTATAATTTAATTAATCTAATAAAATATAATTTGGATTATTAAAATATTCAGGAATCATCTCTCATAATAATAATACTAACATTTAATATATATATATATATATAGTACAACTAATATTATAATGCTAATATTTAAGTAAAGTTTTTTTTAAATAAATAATTGACATGTGGATATCCAAATATATCTCTGCTTACACACCTTAAAATAATAAGTTCTGTATTTGGATAGAAAATAAGTCTAACAATAATGATGATTATTATTATTAGTTTGAAACAATCAACAAAAATTTTTAAGTTTACTATGAAATGTACATATGTGATCACTGAAGATGATAATTATTGTGCATGATTAAATAAATTTGGATTTATTCAATAATTGTTTTGAGACTATGATAATATATGAACCAATTCTCATATACCTGTTGATAAAAATAGTCATTTTTATAAGTATGTAACACATATTAGATAGAATGATTTATTATAAGTGTGCAATAAAGTAAATAATGAATTTAATTAGACTTTGTAATGAATGATAAATAGAAATATGGTAACATAAATAATGTCAAACTACACAATTTTAAATTCCATAAAATCAATTTATTTACAAAACAATATTTAGACTTTATAAAACAATATTTAAGTTTTATTTTACAACACACAAAATATAAGTAATTTTTGATTAGCATGACTTTTTACAAATTCCAATAAAATAATTTTATATTTACAAATTTTCCTAATATAATGAATAAGATAACAGTTGGGTAATACATCCATCTATCAAAAATGAATTTACTTAATCTCTTGTAATAAACTATAACTATTTTTCAATAACACTATATTTTAATGTGGGCAAATATTTGAATTACAACTGGCATCATTTAAATTATCACATTATATCTTCCATATTTACTTTAAATAAACCAAAACAAGCAATGTAAAATGCTGTTCTACCTTTGGTGATTTTATAAAATACTATTCATCTTAATAAAAGCAGGTTTTACATTTTTCCATAATAATTTTATGGTTACTTTATTGAGTTAACAAGAAAATAATTAAACATATATGCTATCTTAATTGACTACTAATTACTTGGCAATAATTACATTTTTAAAATATAAATTTTAAAATACTATTTCATATGCATAAAACAAAACAAGTCTTTTGAACTAAAGAATAGCCCAAGTCATATCTCACATTAACATACAAGTTTAAAATTGGTATATAGGAATTTCTCCTATTATAATCCTTTTTTTAACAAATCCTATGTTTCTTAAAATAGCAATTATTAAACATGTTTCAAAATTAATTGTAATTTAATTATCTGTTTCCATTGCTTCAGGATTGTTTAGCAAGATCATGATTATGCATTTGAAAATATTTAAATATTTATTATTAAATTTTGCTTAAGTGTGATGCTAACTAATATTCATAATACTAACGACCTTATACTCATAGAGGTCATAAATCCTAGATTTTGTATCTAACTACAAAACTTATGTGATAGAATAACTTTTCTCAAGATTTTCATATATATATATATATATATATATATCATTCCTATATTAGAACTTTTCTCAAGATTTTCATATATATATATATATATATATATATCATTCCTATATTAGATATGATGTCTGTAACCATGTTCTTTACAGAAGCACTTTTAATAATTTGGTGGTAAGAATTTCATGGGAATTATATCAAATGGCCTATCAGTGTTCATAACTAGATGACCTATGTCTTCATATGAGAATAAAATATAAAGACTAAATACCCATGTGAATCCAAACAGTTATATTTTCCAAAAAAAAACCCTTGGGTTTAAAAACCATAAGCACATCCAAGCAGTAAACTTAAAATATGACATCTTAATACATAAATGTTCCTCGGAACTAAAACATAAAATTTCACCACAAATATTTATAAATACCCAGTAGTAAAACTATACACTCTAACATTACAAGAATGCACTAGCATAACTTAATTGATAATAACATACACACAGAGCAAAGGAAAGTTAACACATGTAAGTAAGTGTTTCATAAAATAATTCATTAATTAAAATATAAAAATCATAACTGCCCTAATAATTATTCTTCAAATAAACACTTGCACTACAGGAGATTCCTCAAGAATATAGATCCTATGTGTCACAACTGCCATAGAACCTGTGAAACATTTGATCATATGATAAATGATTGCCCAGCATATGACAAAATCAGAACTTTCATTACTTACCACTGCCACATTTCCCTGAACAAAATCTTAAATATTAAATGCTGCTTCCTGTCCAGGGATTATGTCACCACAAGACTCTCAACCTTTCTGACTTATGCCATCTGGTTGGCCAGATGTCGCAACAAGTTTACCTTTCCTCATCCCAAGCCTGAAGACACATTCATTTCCAAGCTAAAGGAATTTCGCCATAAGGACAGAATAATCTCTTCCAGATTTTTATTTGACAACACGTGGAGCCTGATTAAGCTGGATTAACAACACCAGTATCCACATCAGAACATTTGGTTGCCTGACTAACATGGATAACTATTATTTTTGATTTACAATTGTATCATTATTACATATGGTTTTTTCAATAAAATTATTTATAAATATATTCATTATAACTCTAGAATTGCAATTTACAAGATATGAGACATAATTTTTCAGAACAAAACTCTCTAAGTTATTTTACATTTTTAAACGTGAAATAAAATAATATTAAACAAACTAAATAAGCATATATTAAAACAAACAATAAAAATTACTAATGGATGTTATAATTCAATAACACTTGTCCAGCAATGTTCTATTTGAAAATAAACCATCATTTACTACACTTTTAATATATTTTAAAATATAGATAATCTATTATATACTACACTATAGTATACTCACATATATAATATCTATTAAAATTCAAACTGATAAATATATAATATTAAATGTAAATTTCTTTAAATATAATAATCCCAAAAAATGAAAATAATAAAAGTTAATTTTCTTTTACTAAAACACATCCTGAAATGTAAGTTTAAACAGAAGTTTGAATAGTCAATTCATTTATTAAATCTCTTTTTTTTTCTCTGTTGGCTTGCAACATAAGACAGTAAGCTTGAAAATTAGAAATGACAAAAATCATTTTCTCTTAGATAAAGTTAATTAATTGTCCATGGGTATTCTTGTAATTTTACAGTTCTTTTAATAATTAAAAAAATAAAAAAACTTTATAATATAGCAAAAAGAATTTTTTTTTAATAAATGGTTCCAAGTGGAATAAATATGGATTAAAAACTTTAGCTTTATTGCAGACAGCCAGATTAAATCCTGAAATATTTTATTTTTCTGAGTATAATCGTAACAAATTTCCATATTTTTTTTAACTTGTAAGAATAACAGAATGATGCTTTATTATAAGTATTGGTTTAAATATAATTTATATTTTAGCAGTTCTGTTATATAATATCATAACATGTTAGACGAATAAGTTAGTAATTCAAGTTTTAAATATCTTTTTATATTGTAAGTCATTAAAACATTTACAATATTAGTGCAGAAGATTAAATAGTTCAATTCAGGATTTAATACTGTGTTATTTTAGAATCACAGAAAAGTTTGTAAGCAAATAGAAAAATATTTCTATAATATGATAAACAAATCTTATCTAATACATCCTCATGTTGTCAATGGTTTCTATACTATTCAACCTTTCTGTAGATTAAAGTGAAAATTCCAGTAATATTGCAACTTTGCACAAGCTATTCATGTATTTTTCTTTGCTTCAATTGTTATAACAAGTAAATATCAATATTGATTTTTGAAGAGTAGACTAGTTATTTATTTTTATTTCATTTTAATGCTGCTCAAAATAAAGATAAAATTGTAAACACATTTTTAAACAAAAATATTAACTGTTTCTTTTTAAATTGTTATCAATTTCTTAAAAATTTTCATGCACAGCACATACACCTGTGTTTTCTGTCTTATATAGCCAACCACAGTGCATCAGTTAACTACTGAAATCAATCATTCAATAAAATCAACTTCTAATCACTAACTTTAAGTTATGTTTTTAGATTTAATTAAAGAATGACAGAAAAAAAGAAAACTAAAATATTCTAAAAATAGCAGTTTAACTTATGTAATATTTAAATTTGTAATAAATATTTTTTAATATAATTATTTAATAAACTATATATTATAAATAAACATTGCATAAAATAAATTATTTCTCATATCTATTTAACTGTATTGAGTATTAAATATAAGTCAATTTCTTTAATACTTTTTAACTGAAGTAATCAAAATAATAATTATTGTTGGCAAATTAAATATTGCAAAATAACACACAAGCAAACACAAACATACATACATATTAAAATTACTTTAATTGGACAATGCTTTGTCTCACTAATTATTATCTAAAGATTTTATTTAAAATATATTAAATTAACTAACTTTATAGATTTAATGGATAGCTATTGAAATTTAGATTTACTTATAATAAAAACTGCATTATTTTAATAAATATTAGTACACTATTTATATTTTAAACAGCATGATTAAAAAAATTTATACTTAGAACAGACTATTAATATGCACTTTAAATATTACTTAATACATTAATAAAATTATATAATGTAATTTTTAAGTGTAATTGCTGTAGTTTTAGTTTTAAAAGGTTACAAAGAATATTACTGAATTGAAATTTAAAATATGTAGTATTTTGTGCAATTAACTATTTTAATTAAGGCACATGGGACAATTAAAATGTGTACAATATATATCATTTTATTTTTCTCTTTCTAACAAATTGTTCTATGTAACACACATATACATATATGTCACAATATAGATATAGATATATAATTTTAGGAGGTAATGAATTTTCAAAATATTGTTCATATGAAGTGTAATTGAATATCTCACTCATTTTATTATTCAATCACAAAGCTAGTATAAATAGAATATCATCAAGTATGTATAATGATATTGGCAAGATTCAACATTAATTGTAAAGAAAATTTCTACATCTGATTCATGTTGGCTTTGAGTAACAGCCATGAATTAGGTTCTTTAAATATCCACTTGGGAATTATAAATTTGTAGAAAATTTATAATAGTAAATTTAAACACTGTCATTTAATATGTGATTACAGAAAATGAAGAAATCTTCAAGCACCAATTATGTTAAATTCCATTTTCATCTGCTTTATGATTGACAATTCATGTGAGTGCGATGTTTAAATGTGATGTACATGGCCTTTGTAGATTTTATCACTTTCACAAATTGTCTATTAAGTGATTTTGATTAATTACATCATTACATATCATTAAAATCACTTAACACTTAGACAAAATCCAATCTAAATAACAATCACAATCTCAATTTTTTGTCAAGGCAAGGAGATTGCATTGACAAGGGATTGAGATTATTGATTTTATAGATATTGGATTGTATAAATTTGACTGATTTTAATGATTACTTTTAAACCCATTTAGCCTTAAGCATTATTACACAATGTAAAAAGTTGTAAGATAGATATTTAAAAAAAATAGATTGCAAAGAGATCATGGACTAGTATACCTCATGATTGAATTGATTGTTGCATTAAATAATCAGACTTATATTAAAAGTAAATACTACTTATACTAAATTGCAATGACTGTTAGATATTAAAATTACTAATATGGATTTTTAAGTTTTGCATATCGCTGAGGCACAAAATTCTATAAAAAGTATGTTCCTGCTGCATTTTATGTGTCTTGTCACCAAAATAAAAAAAACAATTAAATAATTATATCGTAGAAATTAATTGCTAACCAATTAGAAAAGTTTGTCTTTTGTTTTTGATGGTGAAATATTTATGGACAATGAAAAGTAGTGATTTAAAAGAATGTTAATCATGATAATCTTTTTTTTTTGGGGGGGGAGGGGGATTTTATGTGATTGACTTTTAAAATATACAATAAAGCTTTTATATTTCAATAAAAAATAAAAACAATATTAAAAAATAATTAATTGAAAAATACATATGTTTATGATAACTTATAAAAATATTTTTTAAATTGTACAATATTTATGAACATTGTAAAAACATTTAAAAACTCTATGAAAAAATATAACATACATTATCTAATATCTGCAAAACCTAATGTTTAAAAAAACCCAACCACTTTGAAAATTGACTGTTAAATTTTTTTAATTAAATCTTTCCACAGAAACTTTTGAATGACTAAAAAAGTGGAGACTGCTAATTACTTAAGTTAATTATTATTTTTTTCATCAACATTATTAATTTAAAAATCAATATTTCTCCATCAATATTAATTATCTGCCAAGAAATAAGTTATTACCAATAATTCAACAACTTTCTCTAAGATTTGATTTGTCTTCACTCTACTTTAGAATGTTCATTGCTAGTCTAATATTTTAGACCATCAAATTTTTCTTTTAGCTATTTTTATTTTTCTATCAACAAATCTCACTTATATGTTTCAAAATTATATTTATTTTAAATATATATATTTAATCCAAATCTCTACCCTTCAATTTATGTAATAAATAATTTTTTTTTTATCTATATTAACACATCAACAAAGATTATCCTATAAATTATGTTTTTATTTTTATATAAATCTATATCTTAATTTCCTCAAATCTTTTATTCACTTTCATAAAATTCTTTGCCTCTATTTTAAATAAAAACAAAACTTTTAACAGGCACTTCTTTAAATTTAATGTCTACTAAACATCCTATCCGTTAGTAAAAAACTAACCATTGCAGTTTTTACTCTTATTAATATATTTGTCATTACACAAGGTATAACAATAAAGCAACAAATGAACCACTTTTGTTATTTATATCTCATTAGCTATTCATAAACTGTTATCTCCCATTATATAATCAAAAAAATAAAAAACAAATGCAAGTATCCAAAGTATTTTCCCTGTGTTTATACATCTTGCTGAATAGATAACTTTTTATTATATATTAATAGTTCAACTTATTTATGTTTTCCAAAAATCAGCGGTTTAAGCTTCAAACAATGTTTAATAAGTATTTATTTTTTTCACCAAAGAAGATTAGAATTAATTAATGTGTGTTAGCATTAACGAACCTATGGATTGTATGCTTATTTAGTCATATATAGTTCTTTATGATTTGATGCAGTGTAGAATAGCAGATCATGGAGAGCAAGATCCATTGATTATAATTCAGCTCTTCACTTCTATCTCACCTATATTTCTTATAAAACCCACCATTTAATTATATAAATATAGATAAAGATTTTTTATGAACAACAGAAAGTACAATTTTCACATTATAATTTTACATTTAATTCTGAGGTTGCACTAACATGTTGACTGAATCATATCTGCCATCTTTTGGTTAAAAATATTATTGCCACTAAGAACTGGATTAGTTTAAATATTTAGTCAATCAAAAATATTTAAAGGTAAAATGAAAAATGTATGCATGTACACAAATAAATTGTGTGTTTTTAAATGCAATAATAAAATAAAAGATATATAACATTTAAATGAAAATATATTTTTAGCACATACTGTATATTATGATTAACTTAATCATTCAAAACACATTTCTATCAAATGATACAATAGATTCCACATAACGATGTTGCAATTATAATTAAAAATATAATACAAATTAAATCCCCAAATGAAAAACTTATTCCAGATAGTTCAGTCATACAATATCTTAAGTATTAGAGGAATGCAAAAAATATTAAACCAAACGCTATTTAAGAAGATATTATTTTAATTAAAGTTCAATTACATTTCAAATATGAGCTCTGATTTATCATGTAATGAAAAATGTAACAATATATTGAGGAAGTATGCATATTTACAAAGACATGAAGCAAACACATTTTAAATCTATCCACATTTATACGATGAGAAATACTTTTACAATTGAGATCTCACATCCATATTTTTATTAAAATAGTGAGAAAGTACACATTTAACTAAAGATAATTGTTACTACAATGCAAATAACTTTTCAGCAATCCATAGTTATATTAAATCGTGTATTTTCAAAAGGATAAATTATAGACATTTCAAAACAAATTATTATTACTAATAACTTATTTTCTAAAATATTCTCTTTAATCTGGGAGTCCAGATACAATCAGGCCATAATTCTATTCACCCACTTTTACTTAATTTGAAGAAATCTCTCTATCATTAGATTGGATTTTTTACATGAAAGTTAAATAAGGCAGTTCCCTAGTTATGAACACTGGAGTTATAAACATTTTGCTATTATATAATCACTTTTGAACTTTAGATCTTTATCTATGCACATTCTTTCATGTATAATTAATGCTTTGTATTGTGGAAAGAAGTATTTTAGTACTTTAATAATTAAAAAATTTCCTCTTGGTAATTAATGCTACAAATTTACAGTATCTGATAAAAAAACTATTTCACTACAATCGTAATTGATTTTTTTTTCTAAAGAAAGTTAAACTTTAGAATTTAGAAAATAATTAAAAGTATATTTTAGAGAACAATAAGAATTAATATAAAATATAATAAATCGTCCCATCTCTCTGACATTAATTTCTTTTATTCTTAGCATTGTCACAGACTGTTTTTTTAACAGGATAGTCTTATTTAGCACCTGTTTTTAAAAGTAGTTTGTGCATGATTACGTTACATATACGCTGTAAATATTTCTATTCCAGTGAATTTTTTTTTATTCTTATTGATAGTGAGAAATCAAAAAAAAAACAGCAATGTTGATACAACCAAAAAGAAATCAAGGTCTCATAAACCCCAAACAGTTCAGACAAAAATGAATATCATTAGATGTTCTTAAAATGGTGAATCATTTGCTTCAATCACAAGTTCATGTAATTTAAACTGATCAACAATATATTGTGAAAACCAAGAAAAAAATTAAGGAATATGCTAAAAATTGAAAAAATATTTATTCAAAGATTATTTCAAAAATACATAGCAGAGTAATGGATGAAATAGAGAAAACTTTGGCTTTATGAATTGAAGGTCAACATCAAAAAGGCATTCTAGTAAGTTTATCAATTATTCAAGCTAAGACACTTAGTTTGCATGAAGATTGGAGGAAGAAATTAAGGCTCTGCTGTTGAATTTATAGCAAGCAATAGCTGGTTTCATAAATTTAAAATGAGATATTCTTTACATAATATTAAATATACTGGGAAATATACCAGTGCAGATAAGAAAGCTGCCCATGAATTTCCACTTCCTTTAATATCATTAAAGATGAAGCTTATTTTCCATGCCTAGTCCTCAATGTAGATGAAACAAGATTATTTTGGAAAAGATGGCCTGCATGTACATATTTAGCAAAGGAAGAATCAGTTACTACTGGCATAAATCTTCCAAAAACAGATTAACATTGCTTCTTGAAGGTAATTTAGCTGGTGATTTTAAACTGAACTCAATGATAATTTATCAAACAGAAAATCCTAGAGCATTGAAAGAAAAAGATTAAAGAATGCTCCCAGTTATTTGGAAATAAAATATTAAAACCTGAGCTACTGTACAACTTTTTCAAGATTGGTTCTCACATCATTTTGTGCCTTCTGCTAGGCAATATTGTCATAAGAACAATTGGCCATTTAAAACACTATTGCTCTTAGACAATTCTCCTGGACATCCAAAATCCCTGCAAAATTTATATCCAGAAGTAATAATGTGTTTATCCCTCCCAATACCACAAGTAAAATACAACCTATGGACCAAACTGGGATAGCTACTTTTAACTGTATTATAGGAGATTAATGACTCAAGCAATCAAGTCAATGGACAAGGGAAGAAGGACCTATATTAAGAGATTTTTGGAACAGTTAGAATATATGGAATGCAATAAATATTACTGGGGATGTGTGGGATGAAATAAGAGAATCAGCAATGAAAGATTGTTGAAAAAATATACATCCACAAATGATAAATGCTTCTATGGGCATTGAAACTACTCCTGAAGATATCACAAGTGAAATAATCAATATAATGAATGAATTAAATTTAGATGTCACTGATGAAGATTTTGATAAGTTAATGCAATCTCACTCAGAACCTCTGTCAAATAAAGACTTAATTGAATTACAAGAGATGAATGAGATACAAAATGAAAAAGAACCTGATAATGAATTTATTGTTAAGAATTTGATAATCAAGAATATGAATAAAGCCTTCATGCATCTTGACAAATTTTTCGCCATTGTGCAAGAATGTGATCCCAATGGAGAATGTATATCTCATGTATGAAGAGCAATAGAAAATACACAGAATGTTACAAAATTCTTTATCAAGAGAAAAAAAGAATACAATTCAATTAACACTTGATAAATTTGTAAACAAAACTCCAGATACTAATCAATAAAAAACAAATACTGTATTTTGATAACCGTTTTTGATGTTTTTTTTTTTTACATACCTCTCCTTTCAAACAATTTTAACTTCCAAACACACATTAGGAACCAATTATGTTTATAACTAGGGGACTACTTGTATTTAAAATGAATTTTAAATTGCTAGAATATTACTAAAATAATAGAAATAATAAAACACATAGCATTTAAATATTTTTAACAAACAAAAATAGTAATTTCCTTCTTTACTTCTAAAACTTTTGAATAACAATAAAAATAAGCAAAGTACATTCAACAATATTTGGATTACATTGAACCTTTTCTTTACATAGCTAAGGTTCAAATAGACTATTATAAAGAAGATGAATAGTTTGAAGACAGTTTTCCAAATGGTTATTGACTACTAATTTATTAGACTGATTTATAAATATTTCTAAAAAAATCACTGTAAACTGAATTTGGATGTCCACACTCATAACAATAGTATCTTATGAATTATAAATATAAAATAATTCAAAGTTATGAACATTTACAAATGCAAATTAATAAACAAATTATAGATTAGTATAATCCAACCTAAAAAAATGTGATATTAAAAATTAAATCCTATTTTAATTCTTTAGATGTAGCTACAAATTGCTAAATTTTAAAGACTGTTAATTTTATTTTTAAACTTATAAACTTAAATAAATATGAAATTCCTTTATGGAACAGATTGTGGAACAAATTATTGGTTTTTTACAAAAAAAAATCTTTTTGGCTGGATCTTTAATAATAATTGTTTATTAGGGCTTTGATATATTAAATAACAAACTTGGTTAAGATTTTGATAAAAAATATAGAGACTTGAAAGCAGAAATTTAACTGACAAGATTTTAAAAATGATTATAAGATTAAAATTGTTTTAACTTTAATTTTATTTCAAATTTATTATTTTTTTGTTTCTTTGTTTTTATGCTAAAAAACACATTTTTGCATTATTTATCAAATCTTTAAAATGATTTTAAAAAAACCTATTTCTATTAAGAATCATAAAGAACTAAAACAAAAACAGTAATAATTATAATGCAATTATATAATCAATTGTCTCATAACAGTTAAAAAAATAAACTTAGCAAGTTTTAAATAAGAGCTTAGTTTGTACAAACATGAGATCTATAATCATTCTCAGTAAGTACATGCAAAAAGTTTCACAAAATAAATCTTTCATTCTCTGTCTGTGTTTACTAAAATTTATATTATTTTGTGAATCTCTATATAATTGCTAATATATTTTAATTTTTTTATTATAGAGATTTATAATTGTCCAAGTTTTAATATATTATATAATAAGCATGCCAATAGTTATTGAATAGCTTTTTAGAACATCCCCACACCCAGATTGGTTTCTAGCTCTGGCTTTCATCAGTGGGACACTAGGATATTCGAGCCTTAGATTTGAAATACCTGGTCAAGCCCAGCACTTTATCTAATGTTTAATTATTAAGTAGAAAATCTGAAATTTTCAGACATCCATATGTCTTCAAATTCAGCTATCTAACCTAAATAGCCATATGTAATTGAACTAAGTTGAGATACACTATATATTAATAGCTTTAGCAATATAAAATTACCAAAGCCTTAATAGTAATAACAATAATTGCAAGGTAAAAACTAGTCTGGGGATAAGGATGTTCTGTAAAGCTTGATAAGAGCTATTGGCATGCTCATTATATAACATTTGTAATACAAGTTTATTAAAATAAGTCATGTGATAAATAACTTGATTTCCTTGCAAGTTTTAATATACTATAATTTGTGTCAAATAATCAGTCAATTCTCAATGAAATATTGTCAGAAATATCTAATTTATATTTTAAATCTTTAGTTCAATTATGAAAAAGATTATTTTTCTTTCATATGAATTTTATTCTAATTGCAGAAATTTATCAATTCAAACACTTATGATACTTAAACTATTCCTTAAGATTGAGAAATTTATACTTTTTGCCTTCAATAGATCTTTTTAACATTAGAGATTATATATTGTTTTAAATTAGGTTGATCAATATTATTATTTTCTTATTTTGAATTGAAAAAATTGAATGTGATAATTCTGATTTAAAATCAGATTTATTATAACAGTATTCAGTTTTTTATGATGGATCAAATTTAACACATCTTTAAAATGAAAAGCTAAAATTTATTTATTGGAGAATTGTTGCAGGTAGACTACAATACAATTAACCTAAAACCCTGGGTTCAAACTCATTTTTATTTCAGAAAATATTTAGAAATGTATAAAATCGTTTAGATACAAACCTGTTTTTATATCAATAAAATTTAAAATATAAAAAAAAAATTACTAGTGTAAATTAAATGCAATTTATTATAAAATACTTTTTAAAACATTAATTTAGTAACTTTAAATTTATGAATTATATTTACTTAAGTGTAAAGAAATTTGGTATTGGTGATAGAAATTTAAATATAGTACTGCATTGTATTATTATTTATATATTATAAAAGTTAAACCACTAAAACATAACATGATCACCATTTCTTTATGCTTACACACAAGATCACTACAGGGGCAAGATGAGACTTTACGCCAATTAAATTATGGCACCACTAGTTCCATAAAATAAAATTTTTAATTTAAAAGAAATAAATTCTATACAATTTTGTTTAACAAAAGACATAAAAGTAGCTTAATATTAAAAAAGTTATAATTATTTATACATTTACCCTTTTATTGACATAATAACTCCCATGACTTTATTTGGCTACAAAATAACTTCTAGGAATTTCCATATAATAAATAATGATTAAATTTGGCTAGATTGACTCTAATCAGCATGTTAATTAGTTTGTTTAAGATAATTATTGATTGTATTTTTACTATAATCGTAATCTCTAATTTATAATCGAATTTATGGTTTTTATTAACAAAGGTAGCTTTCCAAATATTTGTCCCATAATAGAATATTTACACTATTTTATAATTTAATTTTTTATATGGTTGTTATTTCAGTACAATAACTTAGACATGTTGTACATATTATGCATTATTATATAATGCTATATTGTCCTATATCTAGGGGTTAATGATTTACATTACATTTATTAAAGAGAAGAAATTTCATACTTAAATTGTTTCATGATAAATTTTTAAAACCATTGCCATATCTTGCATTTTCTTTTTGTTAAATTATATGTTATGTTAATAATAAAAAAAAATAATAATTCGGTTCTTTCATTAGAATAGATAAACTTTTAAGACACTTTTTCAATAGAATGATCATTTGGAAGAGATTTCAAATGATATATAGTGGTGACATTAAATGATAATATTTTAATGAAATGCATGCAATAATACTTCTTTTAAAATGTATATTTGCTACTAATTCCATTTTCTGTCAATTTGGACTGTCATGTTATGAAATAGGTAATAAGTCCCCTTAATAATCCACCCCACCCCCCAAAGCAGATTAGTAACACATGAAAAAAATAATCTTGATGTTAAAACAATATCTATATTTAAAAAAAAAAACAATAATGTTATTTAAAAACATTTTTTGAGACAACACAGAAAGCAATCCTGAAAACCCATATTTCGGAGTCTAACACTCTATTATGCTATACCAAACACACTATACCGGTGTTTATAAAATATAAGTGATAAAAGTGATTACTATTATATAATTGATGTCCAAAATGATGCAGAATTACTGTAATTATTTATCATCATCATCAACCATTATCAATCCACTGCAGGATGAAGGTCTCTCCAAGTTTAATCCATCTTCTCCGATCTTTAGCTTCTCTTCTCCACAACACCCCTGCACATTTTCTTATTTCATCCATCCATCTCACATGTGGTCTCTTTCTGGGTCTTTTACAATCTCTTGGAATCCAGTTTAAAATTTCAATTGTCCATCTATTATCATCTCTTCTAGCAATATGTCCAGCCCAACTCCATTTCAATCTTTTAATTTTTTCAATAAGGTCAGTAACACCTGTTTGTTGTCTTACCCATACATTGCGTTTTCGATCTCTTTTTGTTACTCCCAACATACCTCTCTCCATACTCCTTTGAGTGGTCTGAAGTCTCTATATTGCTCTTCTATTAAGTGTCCAAGTCTCAGATCCATAAGTGAGAACTGGTAAAACATATTTGTTAAAAACCATCCTTTTCAAACACATAGGCATATTTCCTTTTAGTATCAAGTTATTTCTACCAAAAGCACTCCAACCAAGTTTTATTCTATGATTAATTTCCTCCATTATGTTTCCATCTGTATTAATAATCTGACCAAGGTATTTGTAACTGTTAACTTCTTCTAATTCTTCATAATCAATCTTTATTTTCATATTTTGAGCAAATGGATTAAACATTACTTTAGTCTTTTTAACATTTATCTTAAGACCTACTTTTCTACTTTCATCTGCTAATTCCTGCAACATTTCCTGCAGCTCTGAAGCATTATTTGCAAAAACAACTACATCATCTGCAAAATCTAAATGACTTAAATACTCTCCATTTACTTTCACTCCTTTAGTTTCCCATTTTAATCCACAAAATACTTCTTGCAGCACTGCTGTAAAGAGTTTTGGAGATATGGAGTCACCTTGTCTTACACCTTTCTCAATGTTGATTTTTCCAGTATCATTATGTAATCTAATTGTTGCTGTTGCATTTTTATAAATATTCTTTAAAATATGACAATATCCTGGATCTATACCTTGATGATCCAATGCTTTAATCACTGAAGAAATATGTATAGAATCGAATGCCTTTTCATAATCTACAAATCCAAAACATAATGACAACTCATATTCATTTGTCCTTTCTATGACTTCTCTCAATACCTGGATATGATCTATTGTACTAAAACCACTTTTAAATCCAGCTTGTTCTCTTGGTTGGTGGAAATCCAAAGTTCTCTGTAGACGAGTTGTAATTATCTTGGTAAAATTTTTATATAAAACTGATAAAAGGCTGATAGGTCTGTAATTTCTAATATCTTCTTTATCACCTTTTTAAAATATTAATATTATTACTGCATTCTTCCAATCTTCCGGTACATCTTTATCATTTAGACATTTGGTATATAACTTTGCTAAAATTGTTTCTATTTCTTCACCTGCTTCTTTTAATATATCAATTATAATTCCATCATTTCCTGGAGCCTTTCCTTTTTTTCATACACTTAATTGCATGTCTCACTTCTTCATTTAAAATTCTGGGCAATTCAGAAGATGTAATAGATATAGGAGGTACTTGTTCTTTATTACTATATAATTTTTGATAAAAATCTTCTACCAATTTCATGATGTCATCTCTCTTTTTAGTAATAATTCCATCTTTTTTTCTTATTGCAGATATAAATTTCCTACCAATACCAAAATGTTGTTTAACATTTTTGAGACTTTTATTTTCTTCTACAGCTTTCCTTGCTATTTCACAGTTATACTTTCTTATATCATTTTCAACTCTTTTCCGTACCATTTTACAAAATTCGAGATATTCAATTCTTTTTAATACATCATTTTTGTATATCTTCATATTCCTTCTTTTCTTCATAAATTCTCTAGTCTCAATAGAAATTTTATTAGTCAATTGCTGCTTTTTTCTACCAGCTATGTTTGTTGCAGTTTGTAAAAGTGTATCAGTTATTTTCATATTAATTTCATTCAAATCTGTATCATATTCAAAATCTCCTAACACTTGAAACCTAATTGTAAGTTCTAATTTAAATTCATTAGAATGTTTCTGAAGATTAGGAATATCAACTGTAAATATTGTTTTTCTTAATAATTTTTGTCTCTCTAGTTTTACATTAACACGTAACTTACACCTTACTAATCGATGATCACTTCCTGTGTTAAATTTATTAAGAACATTACAATCTTGAAATATGTATTTTCTGTTTGTCAAAATATAATCCAATTCTGCTGTACCTTCATTTGGATGCTTCCATGTCCATTTCCTTTTAACATTTTTCTCAAAAAATGAATTCATAATATAAAGTTTTTCTTTTTCTGCAAACTCCACAAGTCTATGTCCTCTCTCATTTCTATTACCATAACCAAAATTACCTACAGCAATTTCATCTTTCATTTGTCTACCAATTCTAGCATTAAAGTCTCCCATAACAATTTTAAAATGTTGTTTACTCTGATCAAAAGCCTTTTGTACATCCATATAAAAATCTTCTACTACTTCATCACTATGAGAACTTGTTGGGGCATAAACCTGAATTATCTGCATTTGGTATCTGCTATTAAGTTGTATAACTAATCTTGCCACTCTGTCCGATACACCATCAATCTCCACAATATTGTTCTTCCACTTTTTATTTATAATGAATCCTACTCCACTTGTATTTCCAATATGTGTGCCTTTATAATAGAGTATATGTCCACTTTTTAAATCAATTGTTCTTCTCCTTTTCTTCTAACTTCACAAAGTCCAATAATGTCCCATTTAATATAAGACAGTTCTTCTTCTAATTCTTGCAATCTTCCTTCACTTGAAAGTGATCTGCAGTTGTAAGTACCTAAATAAAAAGTCATCATCAAATGGCAGCCTGGTCCACAATCAGGGGATTCTTAGCACCCTCCGCCTTTGGCCACCAACCGCTGCTCTGGTTGGTGACTTTACAGCCTCCTGGGAATAAGGGCCATGCTTTATTTTTGTCTGTCATAATTGTATATATGTATTGGAAAAATATTTATCATTTACACAAACATTCATTCTGCCTTATCAGGCACTGAGAAGAAAGACCACAGTGTTTCTTGATCTTAAACTCAGAGGTAAAAAGCCAATAAACTCACCATGCTGGCTAATGTGTGTTGGTGAGCAGCCCATCCATGTTCGTATACTATATGAATAATCACATAGTAATAACATCTGCAATGACAAGAACGTATGGAGTGGACATTAGAAATTTGCCCTGCTTGGTTCCTTTAAGGCCTCCAAGAGGAATCAAAGGGTCTCCTTTCAGTTAATAGCAAACTCCTTTCTGCAGCCTGTAATTATTATGAGGCAATATTTTTTAAATAAGTTTATTTTTAAATATATTATTAGTAGTAATGTGTTATTTGTTATATAAATTATGATATTTAAATAAAAATGATTTGGAAATCTAAATATTTTCATTTACATATAAATTTTATTAATGGTTATGCTGACATAGTGCTAGTCTGTTCTATTTAGCACAATGATAGAGTATATATATATACATATGATGTGAAAAGTTGAAACCATACATCGGTACAATTATATTAGCAAAATTTTATATTTAAAATCTGTATAAGTATTATTGTACATTAATATCTAGAATGGCAGGAGCACAATGCTTGTATTATATATATAACTCATTCCCAAATAAAATAAAATATTATGGATTATGTATATGTTCACATGATTTTGATTTATTAAGAAGTAGGTTAATATAAGTCGTAATTGCGCACACACACTATGATATGCATTTTAAAATATATCAAATTTATAAATTGTTAAAGTTATTTTGTTTGAATCTATTTACAAATATATTACCGTCATAATATATTTTGATTTAAAATAAAAATTCATTTAGTAAATATTCGTTTAGTAAATAGATTCAAATATTGCAATGTAAAGGTAAAATAATTTTTGTTTGATTTAATAAAAGTCATTCCAAATATTTCTGTTAAAATAAATGAGGGACAATAGTTTAATTAGTTAATGTTATATAAGTTTATCTAAAAACAGCAGATGTCCACTTAAGGTTTTCTTTAATTAATAAAAGTAATTTTTAATTAAATCTAGTTTGTAATCTGAATGTCGACAGGGAAATTAACAAAAGAAATTAATTAATGTTGAATTCCTTTAGACATTCGGATAGATTTAATTATAGCTGATAAGTCCGATATATTTTTGTAACGCTCCCAGGGCAGTTCTATTGTTAATTTCTACTATAAAAAGGGGAGGGTTTTCTTTTGTTCTCCATTCTAATGTTTCTAAGAGAAATCATTCTGAGGTCTAATGTTTCTAACCTAAATTATTGTAGTAATTTGTAAATCTTGACATGAATGAGTAGAGTGCGAGAAGGCTATTTCTCTCCGGAATGGTCATATGCTGCGGTAGACCATCGGAAGTTATCACACAATGTAACAGTCAGAAAACGTGTGACTCGTAAACATAATGCAGAATTCGACCACCACACAGAACAGCAGCACCATCGAGGTAGCGAAGTCACCCGTGGTACTGAGTTTGAACATAGTTTATTGGTTCCACAATACAATCCACGAAACAACACATCTGATGCGACATTAGTAAATATTTCTTTAGGCAGGGTGGTCAGGGATATGCAAGAGATTCATGATTTTATTTTCGAGTTAGCCAATAATCAAACTAATATTAATTAAACATTCATATTTACATAATCGAGGAAATATTATATAGAATGGGTATCGAATAAATAAAACGTAACTGCAGACGTATAGTTTAAAATTATTTATTAACACATTTTAATAAGATCATTTACTAATAATAATTTATGGATTAAAAGCTTCTGTAGCGGGATTTGCGACATGATTATATTTTGAAGAATACATTTATTTATTTATTTACAAAAAGGGAATTCATTTATTTGAAGGCATAATCTAGCTACCTAAAATTCTCGAGTAAGTATTTCTAATGCATGCCTGGAGGGATTTATACCTTTGCAATGCAAGAATCTAAAGTAAGGGTTATAAGAGTAGCGGCAGACATATATTTATTTAATTAAAATATTTATTTATAACTAAGGGTAAACATTTACTTGAGAGTGAATTATGAAGATAATACAGAGGCAGAGTGATATATAGAATAATAAAATTAAGAAAGGAACACGGGTACACTTTAGAAAGGCGATATGGAATGGCAGTATATCAAACTGCAATGCCATGAATGAGTTTATAAGAATGTCAGGCTGGTCTCTGCCATCGGCCCGACGAAATAAGGTGTCACATAAGCATAACCAGGGAAAAGTAGTCCGTGTCGCAGTTTGTTGGTGGCTGCATGACATCGGTCAAGTCCTATGGGAGCACCCATTATGTCCGCGTGGAGAACGACTGGGGGTTAATTTAACAACCCTGAAGAATCCGAGAATTTCACGGCGGAATGGGTCATCGCGTCTCTAAAACGTAACACATGTATAACGTATTAACGATTATGATAAGATTTAAATAGATTTCTAACTAGGCCCTACATTATCAACATTTACTAAAAGAACATTGCGACTTCTCAAAGAAATGTAATTTTCTAGAATTATTCATTAAGATTTAAGAAATACAAAACATATAGAAACTGGGAATTATTACAACTAATATGTCAGCCATTTGTGAAGTGGTAGACCCTGCATTACTATAAATGATGCATTGAATGCGTGAATCGATTTATATGAAAGTTAAGTGATTTATGAAAGTAAATATTAATGAAAATTTGACACGCATTCACTGTTTCAAGCGATCATAGATTTAGACTTTGAAAATTGAGACAATTATGAGCATGCAATAATTAAATAATAAATATAGATAAAATGTAGATTTTAGAAATACGCTATCCAAGAAAGATAGAATGAGGTAAGCTAGATTATTAGAGAAATTTACACATTAAGTTAATTATTCAACTTTAGTTATACAAATGGTAGTTTTTACATTTTACAATTTAGATAAGTATGATGAAGAAGATCTATAGCATGTTATTAGAGAGATCGGAGTTTGAACACAGACAGGTACCTGTTTTATAAGAAGTTTTGCCGAGTCCATTGGTTTAGTGGCAAATAGTTCACCAGTGGCAATTCTTTCTTGTATTTAGATATTTCATTTACTTTAACAGCAGCAGCAGCTTTCGCATTTATTTCAGGCAGCAGATCTTCAAGGTGAATTTATGACGGGCAATGGAAAGTTCGGCACACGATGGGCCATCTCCCAATGGAGAATAATCTAGGTGCTTTTACTCGGTCATACCTTGGCAGGAACAATTTATTTTTATATTTTGGAGAATCTCAGTGATCGAGAACAAAGCTAAAGTTTAAGTGAATGTCTCCAGCAAGTCTAAGATGGCCTCCTTTCTTATCTTGATCTCTCACATTTTTGTTAAGGTATTTTTAGGCTCTACTTAATCTGCCCTGAGGATAATCAATGCATTTTGTTGGTTTTAATTATAAAGAAAGCTGCCATTCTATTGTTTACATTTTACATTTACTAATTACATTTTGGGAATTTTCCTTTAATTAATCTATTATCTATCACTGACCGATGCTTTTAAATTTCACAGACAAAAAGGGAACATAAGATTATTTTCACTTTTAATTAAATATTACATCAGATTTTTTTTGGAATTATTATTAAATGAAATTTAAAACAAAGCAATAAATACGAACTTTATAATCCAAAAATAAATGATTAAAATTATACAAAATTATATAACTAAAAGAAATCTAAATTATATTATTTTAACCCCATTTATTGCCTTTAATTTGAGATCGAAATGTGTGCATGTTTATGCTGAATTCTACATATATTTATACATTTTTAATATTGCTACACACACAATTCGATACCAAAAAGTTTAAATTTGGGCGGGATAGACCGGTCAGTGAGAGACGACAGAAAAAGGTGAAACTTAAGATTCGAATACGAATCTTACTGTTTCAACAAGGAACCCCAGAACTGCTGCTGCTGCTGCCAAAATATGAACATTTCCAGATTTTGCTGTTAAATTATATAAAACACCTGCCGACCATCAATCTACCTAAAAATGCTTCTCCAGAGGTATCCCTAAATTAACCCAAGAGCTCTTGTGATAACTAACATGCTGTAGCTATTTTAAATTGTTTTCTGATATTTCACATAACTTTATTATGTATTTCTTTTAAATATAATCAACATTTTCTATTTATTAAGCTTTCTGTTATTTTATTATGATAATCTGTAAGAATTGTCTTTGACCGAGTGAATTATTCCTTTTGTTGAAAATAAGATGCTGCTATGAAGGCATATTTTAAATTTCTAAATAATTTCCAATTTTATTATCTTGCAAATCACTCATTCGAGGGTGATTCTTTTCTTTAATATATAATATAATCACATAGTTTAAGATCTACATGTTATTGATTTTAATCTACTATGAGAGTATGTGCGAGGTCAATGATTTAAATGTGTCCCCAAATGCATGATTGCGTAAATAAATCTATACTTTTCAAACCCGAAAGCATGCATTTTCCTATTTTAATTACTGTGTTCTACTTTAATTACAAAGTTCATCATTGATGTTGAGAATGTGCGGACCCCTTTAAATGAATTTCTGGGAATTTGATTTGGCATTTCTCTTAATCCAAGTAAAACCCATTCAGTATGTTTTATATACACTAGTCTCGTATTGCTGGTAAATGAATTGGTCATTGAGACTGCTTTGTTTTACTTTTCCAAGGATTCTTTACACGGCCAAGTCCGTTCTCTTCGCTTATTGCAGTTTCCAGGCAGAGTGTGTCCATAAATGACACACCTGGGAATTAAATGCAATCATCACCCAGTTGCTAAGTTTTGGCTGTTCATAAAATACTTTCCTACAGGTTAGCGGCGAGATGCCCTCTGTAATCATTCCAAATATTCCATTATTGTTTTATTTTATATTTATTTTACAAAGCATCCGTGACTTAAACATGTCACACCCTCCAACTTTAATAAATTCATTATCAGCAATACTGACCTCCCAATGTAACATTATTATTATTATCGAATAAATGCTTTGATCACATTCCCATTTTGTTGCTTAGTAAGCTTTTGTCCGTGCTATTCTCGAAATCAATAAATATTTTAGAACACTTAATATTCAAATATTTTCTTAGACTTGTATACTTGTTCAAAGCACCTCGCACATGTTCCTATCTCATCAAGCACAGTATCGTAATGCTATTAACCCGAGGAATAGAATATATCACTTTGCTTTAAAACCTATTGTCATTTATTGAAATATAATGCCAACAATTATTTAATATGTGTCCCTGTCTCATATAAGCAGACAGTGGCATTATATATATAATTTATATAAATAAATTTTGTGAAATTATTTAAAACTTAAATTTGATATCTTATTTTATTGATTCCTATCACTGTCTCGGTCTATATATATATATATTTTCTCCATTTCTTTTTGTAAATCCATAAATGTTAATTAGCCACCCAAGCTTCATTTTAGTATAGAGTCTTTTGTTTCTCCCTCGACCACCAGGCACCGGTCAAAGGTTATACTAGTAGTGGCATCAGATGTGTTATCACGTAGATGGCACTGT